>VDFB02281492.1:18720443-18742007 GCA_007258455.2 Sequoia sempervirens | reverse complement strand
CCTTCAACCCTCAACCCTCAACCCTTAAACCCTAATCCCTCAATTACTATACCCTCTACCCTATACATTGGACCCTCAACCCTAATCCCTCAACCCTATACCCTCGATCCTCCACCCTCAACCTTAAACCATCAAACCTCAACCCTTAAACCCTAAACCTTTAAACCCTATACTCTCTACCCTCTACCCTATAAATTAAATCCCAAGCCTCAATTCTTAACCCTCAAACCTTAATCTCTCAACCCTCAACCCTTATACCCTCTACCCTATACTTTGGACCATCAACCTAATCCTTCAACCATACACCCTAAACCCTCTACCCTCAACCCTTAACCCTCAAACCTAAACTCTTTAACCCTAAACCCTTAAATCTTCTACACTCTACCCTCTTCCAATACCCTCTACCCTTAATCCTAATCCCTCAACACTATACCCTCAACCCAATACCCTAAACTATCAACCCTATAGGTCCTCCACCCTAATCCCTTAACCCTATACCCTCAACCCTCATCCCTTTCTATCTATCTATACAACTCACCTCTCTCTCCCTCCCTCTCTCCTACCCTCTCTAATTGTCTCTATCTACCCTCTCCCTCTTTCTATGTACCTCTCACTCAATCAATCCATACCACTCTCTCGCTCCCTCTATCTATCTCTCTCTATATCCCTCTCATTGCCTCTCCATCACTCCCTCTCTCTCCCTATCTCTAAGGTCTCACCCTCCCACCCCCTCTCTCTCTGGCACCCTACCTAGGTAACTCTCTCTCTCTCTCTCTCTCTCTCTCTCTCTCTCTCTCTCTCTCTCTCTCTCTCTCTCTCTCTCTCTCTCTCTCTCTCTCTCTCTCTCTCCCCTCTCTCTCTGTCTATCCCTCACACCATACCTAGATAAGTCCCTCTCACTCCACCCCCCTCTCTCTCAGGTCACTCCCTCCCACACCCTCTCCCTCTCTCAAGTCTCTCACTTTCACACTCCCTCTCTCTCACTCCCTCTCTCTCCCACTCCCTCTCACTCCCCTCATACTCTCAATTATCTCCCTCTAGCACCCTACCTACACAACTCTCTCTTTCTCTCTCTCCTCTCTCTCTCCCTCTCTCAATTCACTCTCTCCCACCCCCCCTCTCTCTTTCCCACCCTACCTAGCTATGATCCTCTCACTCCAACCCCTTCTCTCCTACTCCATCTCTCTTAGTCTCTTCCTTCCACCCCCTCTCCCTCTCTCAAAACCCTCTCTCTCTCCCTCTCTCTCTCTCGGGTCTCTCCCTCCCTCTAAAGACATACATAAATACATACAAACTTACATACACACAAGTATATTACATATGTACATACAATTCTACATTCATACAAGCATACATGTACACATGTACATACAATCTTGCATTCATACATACATGATACATATATCACACATACATGCATACATGCATACATACATACATAGAAGCATGCATACATACATACATGACATACACGCATACATGTACATACAAACATACAAATATATAAACATACATTCAATAGAGTATCAGTAACATAAAGTAAGACATAACACGAGCATGTTATAACGCGCTCACATTATGTCTTTCTAGAAATGTCATGTACAAACACAAAAAACCATGTCAAAACTAAGATATAACACCAACACATTATAATTTTCTTGCATTATATGTTTCTTTGAGAATCCCCAAGCCTTGGGATTGGTATTTTCGATGTAATACCAACCCAAAGGCTTGGAGGGCCATCCCAACGACCAGAGACATTCTTTTGCAAACTCTACAATATTTCACATAATTGAGTTTGTGCTCACCGTCAAGATTGCATGTGTTTCAATGTCGAACAAATCAAACACTTGGGTAATGTTATGCTCTCTCTTAGCTATCCAACAATGTTTTTTTTTTCACCTTTTGACAATGTTAAGCCTTTGATCTATAATTTCTTTTATTTGCATGTGTTTCTTTTTTGGTAAAAAGTAGTGTTTGGTGTTTTTTTGCTATAAATTAGCCATTCATAAAAATTTTAATTAAATTAAATTTTTAGAAATTAGACTCCATTATATAGATATTATATATATATATATTTCAATTATTTTTCAATTTTTTTTGGGGCAGCACAACCAAAATTCTATTTTTCAGAAAGTGGCCACTTTGAAAATTAGTAAAAAATCAAATATTCATTAAAAAATTATTAGAAAAATTGTGTATCAACTATATACTATTAGCTAATTTCTCACTCAAGCGATTTTAAAATTACTAAAAAAAAAGTTCACCATGCTACATTCCCACAAAAGTTGTTATGTCATGTTTTTCTGACAAAAACAACACCAATTTCTGTGGGTCCCTCTTTTGAACCCCTTAATCTCAACCATTTTCAAAATAAATTAGTAGTTTAGAAAGTATAATCCAAGCACTATAATCCTTGTTTTTGTTGCATCTCAAAATTTTGAGTGTAACTATCCTCAATTTCATGTCCAAGGTTAGTATTTCCTGATTTCAAAAAAAAAAAAGGTGCCCACTTAAGCCCCCTTTCCCCCCCCCATCTTTTTGCATTAACCCTGAGCTAGTTTAGTAATGGAGATACACTGGTCTGATATTTTTGGTCTGCATTTTATCATATGATAAGATCTACTTACACGGTTCTAGTATGTTGTTCTTGACTATTATTTGCATCTATGTTCAAGATTTTAGTTAGTTTGGAAGATATGAGTGACAGTAGTTTGGCATATAGTTTTTGGCTATGTATAGTGCAAGTAGGTATGAGTAATCCTGTCTATGCTCCTCCAATGATAAGAATCAAACTAAACAATTTCAGGATATTTCTTATAGGTGTCAGCACATTATATATTCCATATGGCAGATGATTACGTGGTCATATTGATTGTTGGTGTTGATCAATTATCATATTTTGTGATTAGGTCTAATTTCTAGGTGACCTAATTCTTTATGTGTATTATGGTGATTAAAAATGTAATGCAGATGTTAGTGAGATCTATTTTAGGTCCATGTTGACCTAATCAAGTATTGCTTCTTTTGCTTTAAGCACAAAGATGTTTTGGTTTAAGTTTGAAATCAACAAGACAATTTTGATTTAATTTAGGGCTACATCTAATTAGGTTGACCTAATTGATGTATGCAGATGAATTGGGTATATATGCAAGATATTTTTTAGGTTGTAAAAATGGATGAATGTGAGTATGGGAATTTTGTATGTACATGATTCGAATAAGTAGCAAATGTGTTGTGAATATTGAATAAAGTCAATTGAATGTAAAGTAGAGCAGTGCTTTTCATTTTGTATCTAATAGAGTGCATAAAGTTAGTATATTGAGCTTCAAAGGAACTAAATTTATCACAAGGAAGGTGCATTTTGTATCAGTTCGCATCTTGGTTGTGTGGCCATTCTATCTTATTCTATTTATCTTTTTGTGAACAATGAGTTCACTAGGACAGAGAGTCCACCTAGTAGTGAATCTTTCTATAATATCTTATAACTAGTTATAATATATTGTGAACTAATTTTCATCGTAGTTTTTCCCTTTTTGGGTTTTCCATGAATACTTCAGTGTTCATGTGTTATGTGATTTTGTGACTATTTCATGCTTTCATTCATTATTGCTATTGGATGTATTTTGTTAACTAGATGGATTATGATTAAGTGGTTTAATAGAAATTGATTCCTCCCCCCCTCTCAGTATTTTGGGTGTTCAACAAGGTTATTTTATAAATAAAAAATAAAATTTAATTTATAATAGAAACATATGAACAACTAGTATATTATATTAAACAACACACATAATACCATGATTATCCTAGAAAACCCCTTTGGAAAAAAACCTAGTTGCAACATCAATATCATTCAAACTATTACCAATATTGAATGGTTACAAATATAATTAGCATTTCCTCTTACTGAAATGATGCTAAAAACATGTGTTAAGAACCTTCAATTTCATTATAACACCATCTCAACACTCTAGAAGCTTGTCACAATAGCTTCCAACCATACATCCATTGCATACTATATTTTCAAATGTTATGGCTTCCCACTTTTTTCTAAACACAAACTAAACTAATGTGAAGCCTCTATGCCAAGGAATTGACATATAAGAAAGGAATTCCCAAAAAACCCACTAATGGTCTTCTCAAATCGTGATCCAAACCCATGGTCTTGTAGTGATTTCTTAAGTATCTTCAAATTTAATATAATATTTTAAATCATAGTATGCTAATATTATCATTTGTCAATGATTTATTTTAATTTTAATTTAAAATCCCCAAACTACTCCCCATATGAAGATTGTAGGATAATTTATCTAAAAATATGCTTATTTTTACATTGGCATGCTAATTATTTTGATCCATTGGATTACCCCATTTGATCAAAAGTTTATATTTCCTTTATTTTTTAAATATTCTATAAGTATAGGGTTTTCTCATTTCTAAGTATCGTTTAGAGCTCTTGATAAATGAAAGTGTTGTTTTGGTTTTGTTTATCATAATTGACATGGAGGGTTTTCTCTAGCTTGATTTCATGACTTTCATTTATTCCATTTCTTATGACCCTCTTCTAAGTGATATGAGCTAGCCCTAGCTATAAAATTTGGCATTTTAGGATTAATTTAGTTGGTTGAATGTTGAAGGAAGAATTGATTGATCACCAATTTTGGTTCATCATCTTGTTTATTTTTCTCCCTCACCACCCTTATCTCCTTCTAACCTTACCCATCCATCTACCCCATTTCTCTACAAAAAAATGATTAATTTTTAGATTAGATCTAGGAACCCATCCTTATCTTGAGTTTTTTCACTTGTTTTAAGTTGACCATGTAGACATCCAAGGCTACTTTCTAGTCAGATCAACATTTATTTGGCCTCCATAGCTAGGAGCATTATTTCGAGATAACAGATGAATTTTATTAAAATATAACAACAAATTACATATGTATAACATCCCAGCCACCTTAAGAAAAGTCACATACACCCAATTATAGAAAATGGCATCTCTACCCTTACAAGATTCTAATCACTACCCTACCATTAGACCAAAAAGATAATGCCCAAGGTGGTTGGGAGCAAAATTATTGTTTAATATTGAGCTTTTATACTCCTCGATGGTCACCCTTGTGCATCTGTTACCTAGCAAGTTTAAAGTATCATCGACATACTCATTTCCATCTTAATTTCAATATTATTAAAGTAAAAAGAACAAAAATATAATATCTACAAAAGGAAGAATGATTAACATATAGCTATTGCTATTGCTATTAGATGGAAATGATTAACTTATTTTAATAGAAAATATTATTATTTTAAGCTTAAAAATATTCATTTCCATCTTAATTTCCCATATTCATAAATAGCTTAACAAGTAGTCATCACTTATGGATAATGCTATTTTATACTCATTTAAAATTGTGTGTCGGTATTCCCACCGAAAAAATAAAGATATGGTTTTCCTGATGTTGTGGGAAATATTTATTAAAGACAAATTATCAAATTTTTTGCAATTTTTTCATTGGTTGCTGATATTTTCCTTGGTTTTGTCATTTTTATTATTTCATGAATTTGTTAGCATAGTCATTTCATCCCATGCACTCTTTCTGATGCATGGTGTTTAAATTAGTACATTTTCATTTGTGTGTAGTAAACTGAAGTGCAACCATCATTAATGGCTTGTGGTATGAAATTTTAATTCTGAATTTGTATGTAAATATATGCAAATTAAGGGTGAAATTTTTGTTACTGTGACCAGGATACATTTGGCGCGAGGTGTTTTTTTCTATTTTGAAAGATAGTAAGGTAAATGGTGTTTTTTTTTATAAATTTATTGAGTTATGTTGTCGGAGGCTTGTGTAGGGTGCAGCTGCAGTGGCCTACCGAGGGTGGAGACGGGACGAATCATCATTGGTACATTCAGTTTTGTAGCTGTCCCTGTTGCTTGGCAAAAAAAATAGTCAAAATTTTATAAAGGTAGGATTTATTTTGTCAATAGAACTGGTGGATGAGGAATAGCAGGTGTATTTTTCACAATGTTTTGCACTTAGACGGTTTATTAAATGCAGCTCACTTCATGCAAGCCCATGTCTATGTTTAATGCCATTTTGATGGCTTTCTTTCTTCCTTAATGAAATGTAGGTGTCGATAAATCCATGGTTTTGAATTAGGGTTTTCCAAGACAAAGGTGTTGGCAGTGGATGGCAATGCTTGCAAGTGTGGAGGAAATTGGAACGTTTTGTTAAGCTTTCTTTCCAAGGCAGTTTTGAGGTTGTTGGTACTCGGCGAAGGGGATGTGGGAGTTTGGGAGTGTAGGTTAACGAGTTTTTACCAACATTGGTTACCCATTTGGGTTTTTCTTTGTTATGTTCGTCTGGTTGTTGTTCAGTTGCAAGACAAGCAACATTTTAGCTCTTTTCTGGTGGGTATTGATTGGATGATTTGTGTTTTTTTCAATGTAGAGAAGTTTTGGAATTGACGTTGGTACGACATGACACATTACAAAAATGGACACTGTAAGTTGTCTTCCTCTTAACCTTTTGTTCTATATGTTCTTCCTGTTCAAGCCTCATCACCATTTCCTTTTTGAGAAAGCTTGACATTTAGAGTACTCATCTCCTTTCAGAAAGATTAACACTCATGAGACTCAGATGAACATAATCTTGGTTAATTTATTTTTACACCAAGGGACAACTATAAGGGCCACAAACGTGAGCAGAAATAATAGGAGTCTCAAAGCATATTCCAATGATCTCCACACATTTCTTGCCACATAAAAACTGTGTTACAGTTTTGAACTTATTGGCTACTAATTGATCCCAAGTCACTGAATCAAAAATGCAATCCCCTTATCCTTTGAATTTGTGTATTGTTTGGATATTTTTGTTGCATTGAGGGAAAACTGCCATTAAAAGAATGACCAGTGTAGCCATTTCTTATTGAACAACATTCACATAGAATGGCATAGAGAAGAAGAAACACAAACAGATGGCTCCTAATGTTAAAGAATATCGTTATAAAGGAATATATGCAAATGTGCATATGCTGCTTTTGAAATATTTAAGGATGCATTTACTTAACAAAATAGAGTGAAGCAGAGATAAGGTGTTTTCCTGCATGGGTAGAGTTTAAGAATTCCGAAATTTTGATTATTGGGGGTCATTGGATTAGAAGTAAGACATTTACATCCTTGTAGAACAACTGGATTAAATATAAAGTGATTGAAAACAAATAAATTATAGGGAACTGTAGTAATTAACATTTTGTTGTGTGAGTATTCTAAGAAACAAGGTGTCCTTAAAAAGATGGCATGCAAATTGAAGAATTTTGGGTTTGATTGTCTCTTTGCTATTAGATTTGTATGTATTTGATTTGGAATATAATGAAATTGAGTCTAACTTGACACCTATGTGTTCCATTAACAAATTCAATTGAATTGGATAAGTTTCATACCCCCAGGACAGCACATAGGTACTATGGATCTCAAGTTACTTTAATATAAGTGTATTTCACAAATTTTTGTTGGCAATTATTTTTGGTTTATATGATTGCACGCTTCCAGCCTTGGTTTTTCATGAACCTATACATTGGATATATTTCTTCCTCCCATGGCAGCTTAGGAGGCGATTGTTCGAATATTAGATAATTTGTAGTCAACAATGCCATGTCAGATTGAAGACCATCAACTTTCCCCCAACGTATATCTCCAACATTAAATTTTGGCAAGTATATTTGAATTTGAAAAGCAGTGTTATTTTTGGGCCTGCAACAACCACAACATACCTACAACAATTAATGAAATTAGGTGAATTTGAAATTTGAATGAAGTGCTCATTCTCATGAGCTTGAAACTAGACACTTCAAAAAAGGTATGTCTAATATATTAGTTGGTATTAGTAAAAAAAGTTAAGTTTTCTATTTTTTGGAAGAAGACCCTGCAGCAATAGATGAAATAGGGAATGTTCAGCACAAAATAGGTGACAACAGCAACACAGAAGGAATGTTTATCAGTCACAACACATTGTTAATTGCAACTACAATATTGTAGTAGCTTATGTATTTCGGTGTGAGTGTAGCACCTTTTGTATTGGACATCTATCCAAATTAGTTTAAGTTTATTTTTTTTGCAATGTAAAACAAAGCATGTCCTTTGAGTTTTTGTATTTTCAAGCAAATATGGAATGTATGAAAACTTATATTTTGTCTGTTTAGTTTTGTGGTCGATGTGCTATCGGTGTGCTGTTTCTGTGTGTTATTTCTATTCTGTCAGCCCAGTAACAACAGTGAAGTTGTGTGTATTTGCACCCCTACCTCCCAACAGAGATCCACTAAAAAGATTTAATTTAGGATTTATCTCATAGATTGTTAGCTAGGTTACCTGTTGATTCAATATTTGCATACCTGCTACATCAGTAACTCTTTTTTATGTATTGATATTTAAAGACCTATGTGATCAATCTTGTTTATATGTTTATGTGTCGCCTCATGAAGTCAATGAAGATTCAAGACTTCGAAGATTTCCAATGTACAACTAAAGAAACAACAAATTGTGTTGACCCCTGATCCCATTTATGTGGCAAACCATTCCTTATGTAGGAAAAATATGCAAAGAAGCATGTGTCCATTGTGACAAAGCTTCGCATTCTTTTATTGGTAGGATTAAGCAGAATATGTCTATGCTTTCTTCATTTGATATTTTTGTGGTCCAGTCTTATCAGAACAACTTGATAATGTTTTGTTATTATTTTGTTCCCTAGAAAAGAATGCTCATGTACTCCGGTGCACAATTATGTTATTTTATACATGCAAAGATTAGGAAGCGGGTGGTTTGAGACACTCCTGAATAGCCATCCGAACATCAGTTCACATGGAGATGTATTTCTAGATGAGAAAAAGAGAGAGAACTTTGGTTCCATCAAAAATATTCTTGATGCAATTTATAATCTCGAGTGGAAGAGTAGTGCTTCTAAGAAAGAATTCACTGCAGGTGTTGGATTTAAATGGATGCTCAATCAGGTGGGTCATCTTTTTTGTCCTGTCAAAATATATGTAAATGGATGACTTAATTTGTATAGAACTCTTCTATTTGATTTTAATTCCCACACGTTTTTCAAACTCTAAAGATGTTAAATATATGTTCCCTTATTTTTATTTCTTATGGCACAGTATCTGAAATTGTTTCTTCAGCATGTATCATCATTTAGAAAACAAAAACAAAAATGCAGGGTACTTACTTCCATTATACATTTAAACATACCAAAGCATAAGAATGGTTTGGACATCAGGGTTGGGAATTGAATAATTACTATAAAATTCAAGGTTTTTATGAGTGCTGCTCAATAGCTCATGGTTTTTCTTTTTATTTTGGTTTTTCCAGCCGCTTCTGCATCTATGGTAGTGGTTGTAAGTTATTTTTGTTTTCCTTTGTGTGAGTAGTTTGTCTTACTTTTACAAAATATTTTTTTTGGTAAAATATATCTTTTTGAATAAATATTTAGGAACTTCACAGTATGTGAGGATAATATGACCCACAATAATATTTTTTCATTCTTTAGTCATTTGTTCAGATTGTTTGATGAGTCTAGTAGTTTTTGTTCCAATGGAAATTTGTGAGTTGAGGTTTATTTGATTGTTGTGTACAAAATTTTTGAGGTGTAAAAGGGCCTTGTATGTAGCTCATATGTTAAAAGGATCACAACTATTTTTGAGAATTTGGCATCCAATATGGTAAGGGCAACAAATCTATACATGTCGGCATGGGTAACTTTACTAAGTATTGAGAAAACAATTATTTGGGAAGCCTAAGCAACACAATAACATTTGCTTGCAGATAATTTTCTCCATATAATCTAGTAAATATCCTTGGTGCTTGGGGAGGCATGTATGTAGGCTTACAAATCTACTCTTTGTTGTGTGTTTTGTGGTTCTTTCTCAAGGAGATCAATCTAGTTGTACATGTTAAAGATGCTTGGTCTAAATTTTGCGTCAACATCTGTGGGTAAAGGGGCAGAGGAGTAGAAATAAAACAGAGAAGAAAACAAAGAGAATACAACAATAAAAGAAAACTAATTCAACTAGAATTGAAAGTTGCTCAGAAACACAGAATTTACACAGAGAAAATAGATAGCAATTAGATTTATATATATATTCATTAATTTGAAGAATACAACTATGATATCATGTTCTTCTTTACACCATATTCTCAGATGCAGAGTTGCGTTGCTCTCTTTCCTGCTTCTTGCATACAACAAAATGAAAATAAAAAGGTATTAAAACCAAAAGCTACGATGGACAACAAAGGAGCAATAAAATATTACTATTTTTACTACCCACAAAGTGTGTGAGAGTAAATAGGTAGTTAATGACAATCAAAATAAATCTCCCGAAATATTCTCCAAAAATTTTCTAATTAAAGTTTCCTTTAATGCTAGTACATAGCCTTAGCTAGAGGGAATTTGCATAACTAGTTAGTTGAGATTAGATATTTTTAACACTCCCCCTTAATCTCAACTAGCTGAAAATCTCCACAAAAAACTTTTGGAGCATCTTCCTTCAAGTTCCGGAGCATCTGACTTCAAGTTCCGGAGCATCTTCCTTTTGTTCCTGAATTATGTTCAAAAGTTCTAGAGCATCTTCCTTCAAGTTCTAGAGCATCTGACTTCAAGTTCTGGAGCATCATCTTCAACACAAACAACCAAACAACTTCTCAAGTATTCAAATACATCTCTTGCCAATGGTTTAGTGAAAATATCAGCAAATTGATCTTTTGATCTACAGAACTCCAAACATATTTCTTTGTTATTCAATAACTCTCTTATAAAATGGTATCTAGTGTCTATGTGCTTACTTCTTTTATGAAAAATATGATTTTTAGACAATGTAATGGCTGAGTTATTATAATAGTAAATCTTTGTTGCTTCATCTTGTTTATGCATCAACTTAGCTAACATTCTTCTCATCCATATGGCTTGACATGATGCTATTGTTGTTGCAACATACTCCGCTTCTATTGAAGAAAGTGTGACAATGGGCTATTTCTTTGAAGCCCATGATACAACCCCTGATCCAAAATTAAAGGCATAACCAGAAGTACTTTTTCTATCATTTATGCTACCAGTACAATCATTGTCCATGTATCCAATGAATCTGAAATCATCTACAGTTGAATATAAAATTCCATAGTTCTTTGTTCCACAGACGTACCTCAATATCCTTTTTCCAGCTTGCTAATGAGAGTCTTTTGGAGAATCCATGAACCTTGAGATAAGATTTACACCATACATGATGTCAGGTCTTGTGGTAGTCAAGTACATGAGACTACCAACCATCCTTTTAAACAATCTAGGATCAACTAATGAACCATCATCTTCCTTGCTTAACTTCAGTCCTGTCACAACTGGAGTAGGAGCTGATTTGCAATTCAGCATATTAAATCTTTTCAACACATCACTTGCATATTTTGTCTAAGAAATAAAAATACCATCTGCTAATTGCTTAACTTCTATTCCCAAAAAATATTTTTAAGACCAAGATCAGTCATCTCAAACTCTTTCATCATAGCTGCCTTAAAAAGATTTATAGAAAGGTCTCCCATAAAGATCAAATCATCTACATAAAGACAAACTATCAAAATTTTACCTTCTTCATCCATCTTGATATATAAAGTAGGCTCATTTTTGCACCTACTGAAACCATTCTTAATTAAATAAGAATCAATTTGATTGTACCACGCTCTAGGAGCTTGCTTGAGTCCATAGAGCACCTTTTTCAACTTATATACTTTTCCTTCATGACCTACAATTTCATATCCTTCTGGCTACTCAACATAAACTTCTTCTTCAATCAAACCATTTAAAAATAAAAAATTTACATCCATTTGAAAAATAGGCCACTTTTTTTGAACTATAATGGCCAAAACACTTCTTACTGTATCCAAGCGAGCTACAGGTGCAAATGTTTCATTTTAGTCAATACTAGGTTGCTGAGTGAAACCTCTAGCAACCAACCTTGCCTTATGCTTCAGTACATTTCCATCCATGTCATACTTTGTTTTGTAAATCCACTTTACACTTATCACTTCCTTTCCTTGCGGGCGATCCACCAACTCCCAAGTATTGTTTTTTTCAATAGCTTCAATCTCTTCATCCATAGCTTTAGCCCATGCTTCATCCTTAATTGCTTCATCAAAGAACATTGGACCAGAAACTTCTAAAAATAAAGCAAAACAGAAAATGAATTTGATGTGTCAACACTAAAATCACCTTCATATATATCTCTTAAACTCCTTGTTTTTCACTGCAATAAGCTTGCCAATGTAGGATCAGATGAGTTACTTCTATCAGCTGAATTTGAAGGACTTTGAAATGATGTTATAGCTACTGTTCTTTATGGAGTTTGCTGTGTGGAAGAAAATTTCTGATTTCTTGAAAGTCTTGTTGTAGAAGAAGGTGTAGCTTGTCCTACAACTTGTATTGCATGTCCAAGAGTGGAAGGAGGTATTGCTTGAGGAATACCTTGTTGTTCTATCACTTCATCAATCATTTCATCATGTGGATCAGCTTCTGCTACACTTATTATTTTTTCTACATTTCCATCTCATGCTTCGTTGTCCACAAATTGTACATCCTTGCTGATCATAACTTTTCTTATAATTGGATTAAACAACTTTAAGCTTTTGTATCTTCTGAATACCCAACAAAAATACATTTCTCACCTCTATTATCCAATTTTCTTCTCAGCTCTTCAGGCACATGAGCATATGCAATGCATCCAAATACTTTGAAGTGAGCAACATTGTGCTTTCTACCATTCCAAGCCTCTTGAGGAATCACATTTCTTACACTTGTAGTTGGACATCTATTTAAAATATAGACACTAGTTGCTACTACTTCAACTTAATATTTATTTGGTAAATGCTTTGATTTCAACATACTCCTTGCCATATCCATGATAGTTCAATTTCTTCTTTCAGCCACACCATTTTTTTGAGGTGTGTAACGGGCTGTAAATTGTTTGTGAATACCATGTTGGCTGCAATAATTCAGAAAATCATTAGAACTATACTCACTGCCTCTATCAGTCCTTAATATTTTGATGTAGTAACCACTTTTCTTCTCTACAAGAAACTTGAATTGCTTAAAGACTCCAAATGCATCAGATTTATGCCTCAAAAAATAGACCCATGTCTTTCTTGTATAATCATCAATAAAAGTTAGAAAATATGTGCAACCTCCAATGGAAGGAGTGTGCATTGATCCACATATATTGGAGTGAACAATTTCAAGTGGTTTACATGCTCTTTCTGATTTTTCAACAGGAAAGGTCTCTCTATGTTTTTTACCCAAGATGCATGCTTCACATATTCTTTCTGCTTTTTGAATCAATGGCAGCCCCTTAACCATATTTTTTCTATGCAACAAATTCAGACCTCCAAATTTTAAATGACCAAATCTCAAATGCCACAACCAAGATTCATTCTTTACCACTGAATGAAAAGTTGTTTGAATAGTTACATTACCATTTTATTCATCTTTGGTTTTAATTTCTACCTTTCCGAAGCAACCTTGCTCTATTCTGGAGCATCCTTGTTCTTTTCTGGAGCAACCTTCTGGAGCAACTCTGAGAGGCGTCTTGAGAATTTTCAGCCTTTAATGTTGTTCCAACTTGTGTATTTTTTGCCATATGATAAGCTTCAACTGTGTTTATTTTGATGTCATGTTTCAACCTCGATGGGAACATTCAATTTTTTATCATTTGTACCTTTGTTATCAGTTGCGTACTTGGATATTTATCAAGAATAACACATGTATTATTTTTCATATAAATTATGTATCTTTTTTGCACTAATTGACCAATACTCATTAGATTATGTTTCAGATGGTAACAACATAAAAAACATCATGAATGACTTTTTGCTCCCCCTTTTTTATTAGAATATCAACAATGTCTTTTCCCATAACATTCACTTGATTATTATTCCCAAGAGTAACATTTAAGGTGACTGATTTATCCAAGCTTGAAAATAACTCTAGATTTCCAGACGTGTGATTGCTACAGCTAGAATCTAAATACCAAATATCATTTGGACTGTCTTGAACCATATTGCATTCAATTGGTGATTTTGTAGAAATTGCTTTAGTAATCTTTGCACATGCAATAAACATATAATTTTTTGTAGAATTTTTTGGGGGATTTTGATTTTGTCTTCCTTGGTCATGTTGTTTTTTTCTACACTCAGAAGAGTAGTGACCATAATTCTTGCAATAATGACATTGAACATGTGACTTATCTTGTCTTTGACCACTTGGATGACTTTGAAAGTGTTCATTGTTATGTCCTCTAAATGAATTTCTTCCTCTACCCCTAGGTGTGAACCTACCTCTACCTCTTCCACGGCTTATTGAAGCCTAAGATGAGAAAGCATTCTCAATAGAGGTGTGTGATCTGTTCAGCGTATATTAATGATTTATCAAAGATGCATGCAATTCATCCATTGTCAGTTGGGTTAAATCCTTAGTTTCCTCTATGGCAATAACTAAAAGATCAAACTTGGTAGGCAAAATCCTTAACATTTTTTCAATTATCTTTGTCTCTTCTAATGTTTCCCCATGATATTTTATCTAATTTACTAGCCCAACAACTCGAGTAAAAAATAACTCCACAGATTCTAAATCTTTCATACTTATATTTTCAAATTCTCTTCTAATTATTTGGAGTTTTGCAACTTTAGCTTTGCCCTTACCTTGATAGGCTATTTGTAGTGTGTCCCATGCATCATTTGCTTGTGTTGCTTCTGAAACTCTTGGAAGTATGCTTTCATGCATTGCTTGTTGAATGTAGAAAAGTGTTTTTCCATCCTTCTTTCTCTAATCTTTCAACAGATCTTTCTTTGCATGTTTGAGAGCATTATAAGCTGCTTGGTTTGCTGGTTCTGCATAACCATTCTCAACAATTTCCAAAACATCCTGAGACCTAAACAGGGCTTTCATAGTCAATGACCAATATTCATAATTTTTTTCCGTGAAAAGAGGGGTTTGCAGGCTAGACAAGGAAGCACCAGATGTTGAGGCTGTGGAAGCCATTGATGGCTATTAAGCAAGAAATAAGTGCAGACCCAGAAAAAATAGAATAGGGGTTTGAACCAATGGCTCTAATACCAGATGTGGGTAAAGGGATAGAGGAGTAGAAATAAAACAGAGCAGCAAACAAAGAACATACAATAGTAAAAGAAAACTAATTCAATTGGAATTGAATGCTGCTCAGAAAACACATAATTGACACAGAGAAAATAGACAACAATTAGATTTATATATATTCATTAATCTAAAGAATACAATAGCTATGATGCCTTGTTCTTCTTTACACCGAATTCTCATATGTAGAGCTACGTTGCTCTCTTTCCTGCTTCTTGAATACAACAAAATGACAATAAAAAGGTATTAAAACCAAAAGCTACGATGGACAACAAAGGAGTAATAAAATATTACTATTTTTACTACCCACAAAGTGTGTGAGAGTAAATAGACAATTAATGCACAATCAAAATAAATCTCCCAAAATCTTCTCTAAAAAGTTTCTAATTAAAGTTGCCTTTAATGCTAGTACGTAGCCTTAGCTGGAGGGAATTTACATAATTAATTAATTGATATTAGATATTTCTAACATCTTACTAAATTTTTCTTTTAAGTTCTTTTTTCAGTAATTTGTGTTTACGTCGGTTAAGGGTGATACAAGAATAAATTTTCCTTATTAATTGTTGATCACTTTGTATTTTATTACATATTTTTAAATTGCATTTTCTTTTGAATTGTGCTTGATAGAGACAACTGTTGAGGTGCTACCTAGACTCTGCAAGATCAAGTTTGAAAGTGGAGTGATAGATGAACTCCCTTTTGTTGGCATACCACGAGAATACGGACTCCCATCGGGGGTAATGCTCTTGGAATATGGAAAGGAAATCCAAGAAAGTTTTTATGAGCAACTTCTTGTTGTTCGCAATGGCCAGTCAAGAATAATTTTCACTCCTGAGTTGAAGGTAAAAGTTCAGAAAAAATCATGTTTAGTATTTACATCAAAGTGTTATCAGATTTTTTGACATAATGAAATGAATTTTTTATCTGGAACATGTATTTGGTGTAATATTTTTATTTTGAAAACTTTTATCCGTAAAGTTTTATATGCTTAATAATATTGACAATATTCTTCTCATGATATTTGAGATCAGATTTTTTCTTGGGAGTTATGTGCAAGGAGTCACGAAGAACTTTTACCTCGTAGGATTGTAGCACCTTAGGTAATGTCTCCTTTATTGGTACATGATTAACCATATTCATCTATGATTGTACTATGTATTAACTTGCTGCCATTCAAATTGATTGAAATTTCTAATTTGAGATGAACTTAAAATTTTAAATAAAGGAGTGTTTCTTTTCCCTTGAATATCTTGTCCTTTAAGCTTATATCCACTTGCAAGTTAAAAACTATAATTTCATTTTCCTTACATTGAGATTTTATGCACAAAATATATCTTATTTATATCCAAGATGTTACAATTTTAACAAACATGCAGGCCATACATACACGATTTTGATGGCCAAGTGTTGTAATGTTCAATAGTGAGTTTAAAGGAAAGTTACAGTAGAATAAGAAACAACAACTATACATCACCCGCATGCATTCCCCATGAAGTTTTGAAGATTTATGCAAATGTAGATACAGACCTTATTTTGTAATTTCTGGGAAAACAACAAAGGATGAGCATTGCACATGGTGTAGATTGACTTTGTTGGTCTGGTTGTCTAGAAGGCCATTTTGATGTGGTTTATAAAAATAGGAAAATAAAGTTCATATCTAGGAACTCTAAGATTGAACATATTAAATAGATGCTGGAGCAATAGGCTGCTTAAAGTGTGTCAAGAAATGACAGCCCTCTTTTACTTGTCCATAACAATTTCTGTATATGGGTGTAGCTGATTCTAAATTATTGTTTTCTCTATTCTATGGGAGCACTAGCACAATAGGCATTTAGTTTATTAATTTTCAATCACTTTCACATATGGTGGTGTTTGAGATTTGGTACTTCTTTGACAAAATGACCATAATTTTCAATTTGTTTGCTCATATAAAGATCCCACTCTTTACATTAGAATGACCAGAAGTGCGATAAGTAGAACAAACATTACTTAAATATTTTTCCAATCTTTAAAACAGAGACTCAAAAAAGCACAAAGAAATGAAATATTGCATATGGGCCTAACTAGCCTTCCCATATATAGGCCTATCCAAGAGTCAAAAAGATAAAAGCCACTACATTTTGCACATTCTCTTTTCCAAGGAGAGCCAGTTTTATTTTTAGTTAAAATATTGCAAGCACCAGAGGGTGTTAAGTTATCAGTTCCTCAAGTATGTTATCATTGTTATAGAAACAATTTAAGTTAATTGAGATTTAGGGTCTCTTTGCCATACATTGTCAGGGATAAGAAGGAACTATGTGCTTGTTTTTGTAGAACCCATATATTTCTTCCTATATATCTTTTAGAAAAAAGAGTAGAAAAGAAAAAAGCCAAGGCAGGTTATATTATGACATGCGTTTTTGATCTTATGGAGTTGAGATAAATTAAATTATGGGTTCTAATTGGTTTTTTTTGGGAAAACAATTACAGTCAGCAGGATATATGTCTGAGCGCCTGGTACAAGCTGCATTGGGATTGTTGACTGTAACACTATGGCTTCTTTCAACATGGTATGAGACATTTATATTATGTGGGAGATTATCTCTATCTTGTCATTTTCCCTATTTCCTAAGGTTTTCACAGGTTCTACAATATAGAAGGGAGGAAATTATGCTTTCTTGGTCACACAACTCTTTCTATCTCTTTCATCAACTATTTAAGACCATGAAATTCTTATGCTGCCTTACATTCTACACAAAGGTATATCCATTAAGGTATATTTGTAATTTTTTGTTTTTCAATTACAAAAGCACTGCCCTTCCCATACATTTATAGATATTAGATACTACTCATTCAATGTTTTTTAAGGTTTTGTATATTTTGTAAAATGCTTAACTATATGAGAGAACACCATAATTACATGAGTATGGAGCTTTAGAAAAGGAAACAGACTAGGTGCTTAAAATTTTAGCAAATTTTATTTCTTGAAATTACAAAAGCCCATCACTAATAAGCTCTTTCCATACATATTTTGCACCAGTTTTATTGGACTACAAAGCTTTTGGAAAAAATAGTATAGAAGGTTTATAATCAGAGTTCTTGATAACATTCTATATTTTATTGTGTTGCATAGTTTTTGAAAATGTCGCAGTTAAAATTACCCTTCATTCCAATATGTGCTTATAACTGTTATTTAAAGGTCTTGAGTTATGTTAATATTTTAATTCACTTACTTGATTGCATATTCAAGAATTTTTTCTATTTTAATCTTCAAATCATCGAATGTAGGATTTGGTCTTGCTTTTTACAGAATAAAATGATCTATACAAATGGATCTGTTGCCTTGTCTTCTTCCATATCTAAATTAAGTGTCTTTTTTATGCAAACAATAGAAATTGAATATTCTAAAAAGTTATGATGATTTTCACTGTGACAAATGGTAATAGTCCAGCTGAAGGGACAACAACACCATCTATGATAGTCTCACAAATATTGGATTGTGTTCTTTTAAGACATGATTGCATTAATGGATAATATCCAAATGAGTTTCTGGAGAAGAAAAGGTGCACTGGTAGTATCCTTTAATGTGCTGCAATTGCTTTGTAATTGCAAGTATGCAAAAGTGGTGATTGGGGGACCAACTCTTCCAAACAACAATTATTAGAGTCAATTTTGTAGGTATACCTTTACTATTATATATGTTTGTCGCTCTTTTAAAGGGTAGAATAATACATGTCATGAGTTGTACTCCAACTTCATGTTTTTATCCAATTTACTGTCCTATTTTTGGAGTTAGTAACATCATGTCAACAAAAGATTTGTGCTTATCTAGCATGCTGAATAATATTTTTAAGGTTCAAATTAATAATTATTTTGGTAAAAATTGCATTAAGTATGTGGATATTTGCTTCAAATATTTCACTTTCTTTCTTCTTGTTTGAAGGGTGTCTTTTATTTATTTCCTGATTTTAGTTGATACTATGACACTGAAGTGGAAGGCTTTGTTATTATTGAGGGCTCTAAATCTCTTTACTGTTTTTCCCTTGAGAAGGCATAGGTGCGTGTTTATTATTTCCATCTTATCTTGATTATTAATAAAGAAGATATTATATTGAGATTATACAATTATAAGGGTATTATCATTTAGGTTTCAACATGGCTAAATTTTTGGTAAAAATAATGTAAATAGTTTAAAACTTCTATGTGCATAGTCATTGTCTAAGGTTTTTATGTGTTCCCTTCATAAAAATGAACCTTATAGCTCCTAAGACAAAAACAATATTGTTTGAAAGCCATAAAACTTCAAATTTTGAAACCATTAGTATTTACTATTATCTATTACTTGTATGATGTATTGAAGCTTGGCTTGAAATGCAAGTCGTCGTTGTCCCAAGAGATGCCTTTGGAGAAAATAAGTGCATTTGTATCTCATATTAAGCATCTCTTGACACACTTAAAGCAGCCATGGACAATATCGAGAAGTCCCTCACTCTTTTGTAGCCTACTACTCCAGCATCTAAGCATAGCTAACTACTATGTATTAATTGGTGCCTTTGATGAACAACCATGTTGCACACACTTGGAATTTTTATTTTCTACTTGGTTGATACTGGATAGAAAAATATGTCAGGGAAGGAGTGTATAGAAGTTGAGTTGAATGCTTTAGCTTTCAAATGGTATCAAAAAATTTGTTTCCATGTATGCATTTTATTATAATAATAGAAAAAGCAAGCTTCCAGATTTCTTAAGAATAATTTAAGATAGGTTTTTTATTTCTAATTTACTATTGGATGTTTGTAAGAAAATCTGTATTTAATCATTTTTTGGTGCTTAGCTTTCCATTGGTACCAAAACTTTGTTTCCATGAACACATTTTATTATAATGATAGAAAAAGCGAGTTTCCAGATTTCATAAAAATAATTCTATAGGTTTTTTATTTCTAATTTCCTATTGGATGTTTGTAAGTAAATATGTATTTAATCATTTTTTGGTGCTTAGCTTTCCATTGGTACCAAAACTTTGTTTCCATGAACACATTTTATTATAATGATAGAAAAAGCAAGTTTCCATATTTCATAAAATTAATTCTAGATAGGATTCAACTTATAATTTCTTCTTGGATGTTTTTAAGAAAATCTGTATTTAATCATTTTTTGGTGAAATACAAAATTTCCTATGCAACATTAGTTTGCATTAATTCATGTTGACTTTTTTCTTTTTTAGAGGATAAAAATATCATTAACTTCAACTAATGCAAAAAAAACATACATCAAGTTAATTAAAACATTTTCATTCTTTCCCATGATATTAGTTGACTAAGATATATACCTAGCTCTACGATTAGTACATTGAAACATAATGTTATAAATAGATAACCTATTTTAAAATGAAACAACTCAAACTTGTAAGTGTAGTCCCCCTATCTTTACCTTGGGATACAAAGCAATGGTATCACAACACACAATCTCGTGTGGTGGAATTAATTTTGATGAGAGAAAAAACATTTATGGCTATACTCCTAAAAGTCTTTTCATTTCAATTTTTTTTATTTTATTCCATTTGGTGTAAAAAAAAGGAAGTGAATCAAGAGAGCTTTGGTTGCACTTTGTTGACACTTTGAAAATGAACTATTGTCAAAATACTTATGAAGACCGATACACCATCTATCAAAAACTACATGAAACACATGATCAATCTTGAAAGATTACACAAAGGCATCCGCACTTAATCGGAAAAATTGAGTGGCTTCGTTCTGTTGGTTATTTTTTTAGAAAAAAACTTAATCTCAATCCTATCCTATGAGCTTGCCACAACTCAATTATTAGCTAGGTGGAGGATTGGCCAACACCTAAGGGAAGTAACTAGTACCTCACTTCTTCACTTCGAGCTCTGTGAAACCCAGGGAGGGAAATCCCATGTATACTCATAATATCTCACTTTAGGTTAAGAGTATTCCATCATACAGATGCACTATCCTAGAAAACTACCATATCAGAGGCTCGACATACCTTGAATAAAAGTATTATTTATTTCCAAGAGTGTAAACACATTCTTAAAATTGAAATAATCAAGCTTAAAGTATTTTGTGTATCATTCTCTGTCTTGAATCCCAGGTCCAATTCAATATTTAGCTCAGCTGACTGTAACACATATTGAGGAAACAATCATGACTTATCTAAGAGGAGAAAATAATTATAACATGTATGAAATCAATAGTACAATATTAATTGAATATCAGAAACTGAGGGACTGTTAGAGTATCACTTTGTAACACCCAACTCGCTATATCTACAAAACATCACTTCCTTATGTAGTCCTGTATCATGTTCTTACAAACTCATGAGCCCCTTTCAATGTTTAATCAATTCATTAAATTGAAGCATAAAATGAATTCATACATTT
>VDFB02281492.1:18664170-18720343 GCA_007258455.2 Sequoia sempervirens | reverse complement strand
TATTAAATAATTCCTTAAAATATAAATACAAATCTTCAATTTTAATTTATATAAAGTGCGTGGAGATTTATCAAGGCATTCATTTTTTTCAATTATATAGATCAAAATAAAATTTCATATATATATTTAATTTAGGGTTAGGGTTAAGGTTAAGGTTAAGGTTAAGGCTAGATATATACATAATATTAGGGTTAGGGATAGTATCAAGATTTATTCAAGATTAGGGTTATAGTTGGGTTTAAGGTCAAGCTTAGGGTTACGAATAAGTTTAGGGTTAGGGGTTGCATAATTGCTATGGTCATGCTTAGGGTTAGGTTTTGAGTTAGAAGTATCATTAGGTTTAGGGTCATTATATAGTTAGGTTTAGGATTAGAGCTTTAGTTAAGAATAGGGTTAGGATTAGGGTTAAGAGATATAGTTAGGATTGGGGTTAGGGTTAGCATCAAGATTACAGTTAGGGTTAGCTTCAAAATTTGGATTAGGGTTAGCATGAAGATTAGCTTAAAATCAGGGTTAGAGTTCGGATTAGGATTAGGGTTACAATTAGATTTAAGATAAATTTTAAGGTTAATATTATGGTTAGGGTTAGGATTTACATCATGGTTATGGTTATGCTTAGGGTTAGGTTTTGGGTTAGAGATATGGTAAGGTTTAATTTCACTATGTGGTTAGGTTTAGGGTTAGGGCTAAGATTAAGAGATATAGTTAGGGTTAGAGTTAAGATTGGGGTTAGGGCTAGAGATATAGTTAGGTTTAGGGTAAAGAGATATAGTTAGGATTAGGGTTAGGTTATAATTGATTTGCAAACATTTATTAAATAATTCTTATAAATAAAAGTAAAAATCTTAAATTTTAATTTATATAAAGTGCATGAAGATTAATCAAGGCATTCAATTTTCTCAATTATATAGATCAAAATAAAATTTCATATATATATATATATATTTAATTTAGGGATAAGATTAGCGTTAGGGTTAGGGTTGAAATTTGGGTTAATATTAGCATTAGGTAAATTAAGATTATAATTATAGTTAATGTTTTGATTACACTTTGCAATAAGATTAGGGTTTAGAATATAATTTGAGATATATTAGGGTTAGGAGTTAGGATTAGGGTTACGTTTAGGATGACCTTTATCGTAACTCTATTTGAGCTCCAACTGTAACCCTAACCCCAAGCTTTATTATATAGCACTAAACCAAACCCTAACCACAATCATAACCTAAGTGAACACTAAACCTAATTGGACAATAAGCTTCACCCTAATTTAATATTAACCCTAATTCGGCCCTAATAATAACCCTAACCTAGATTGTACCCTAACCCTAACCCTAATAGGAACTCTAGTTGAACCCTATACTTGACCCTAACTATAATCTTAATTGAACTCCAACCCTAATTGAATCATAACCATAATTAAATTGTAACCGTTTTTGGACTATAACCTTAAACCTAAACATCCATTGAATTGTAACTATAATTGAACCATAACCTTAATCCTAGTCTAAAATTTTATCCTAATTGAACCCTAAGTGTAATTAAATCCTATCCAAAACCTTAATTAAACCTCATGTATTCAAATCTTTGTGAGGTTTATTTTATTTAGTAATTTCTTATTGATCTATATTTTAAATATAATTGAATTCTTTCCCTAATTGTACCCTAACTTTGATTGAACCTTATTGAACCCTAATCATAATTCGATCCTTAGTTTAAACCCTAACACAAAATGACCACTTATCAAACTCTAAACTTAACCATAATTAAACACTAACCATAATTAGAATCTAAAAATATTCCTAATTACTCTAACTTTAATTTAACCTTAATCCTAGCCCTAATCCTAATTGAATTCTAACCCTAACTTTGAACACTATTTTAATCCTAACCCTAACCCTAACCCTTATGTTGATTGAATCTTAGCTATAACCGAAACTATAATTGAATCTTAAACCTAATTGATCCCCAATCCTAATTGAACCTCAATAACACTTACCATAGTTAAACTCTAATTGAACAATAACACTTTTTAACCCTGGTCATAACCCTAATTGAATCCTAGCTGTAACCACAACTCAACCTTCAATAAACCCTAATTACACCCAAACCCTAAAACTAACTCTAATTCATCCTTAATAATTAAACCCTAATTGTATGCTAGTCCTAATCCAAACCCTAATTGAATGATTAACTTAACATTTATCATAACTCTATTTGAACTCCAACTATAACGCTAACCCCAACCTTTATTATAGAACACTAACTCAAACCCTAGCCATATAATCATAACCTTAAGTGAACACTAACCCTACTTGAGCAATAACCTTCACCCTAATTTAATCTTAACCCTAATTCAACCCTAATAGTAACCCTAACCCAAATTGTATCCTAACCTTAACCCTAATAGTAACCCTAATTGAACCCTATACTTTATCCTAACTATAATCCTAATTGAACTCAACTCTAATTGAATCATAACCATAATTAAATTGTAACCCTATTTGGACCATAACATTAAACCTTAAACTCCATTGAATTGTAACTATAATTGAACTGTAACCCTAATCCTAGTCCAAAATCTTATCCTAATTGAACCCTAAGCTGATTGAACTCTATCCAAAAGCCTAATTTAACCTCATGTATTCAAAATCTTTGTGAGGTTTATTTTATTTATTTTATTTATTATTGATTTATATTTTTATATTTTTCCTTTTGATTAACTTATCTTTGTGATTGAATCTTTCATTTATCTTAAATCTTTTTATATATTTATTTAATCTTTTAATTTATTTTTATTTTTTATTTATATATTTGATATTTTTTAATTTATTTGAATCTTTGTAATCATTTTTTATTTATCTTTTATCTTTGATTTGTTTATTTCATCTTTTAATTTATCTATGGTAAAGATTCTCAAATCTTTATGATTTATCTTTGATTTATCTTTGTGATTTATTTTTTATTTCTCTTTGTTATTAAATCTCTTTGATCTTTTAATTTATATTTTTTATGTTTTTTTTATATATATTTTAATCAAATTTTGTGATGAAATCTATAATTTTCTTTTTAGATTGATTTATCTTTGTCACCTCTTTCATTTATTTATTTGATTTTTTAATTTATTTATTTTTGTCTTTTCTAAACTTTGAATTAACTTATTTTTAATCTTTGATTTATTTATTTAATTTTTATTATTTGATCAAATCTCTTTGATTTTGATTTTTGTTACAACAAATCTCTTTGATTTGATTTTTTTATTTCATCAAATCTCTTTTCTTTAATTTTTCTTTGCTTTTGATTTTTTGTTTTAAATCTCTTTGTTTTGATTTTTCTATTTCATGAAAAATGGTTGATTTTGAATTTTTTGTTTCATCAAATCTTTTTTATTTTATTTTTTTGTTTTATCAAATCTCTTTGATTTTGATTTTCTTTTCATCAAATCTCTTTGATTTTGATTTTTTTGTCAATTCAAATGTCTTTCATTTTACATACAAAAACTCTCTATTATATATTAATAATGATTTCAATTGAAAAATATAATTTAAATAGTTAAACCAAACGAAATGGTTGTATGGAATGCTTATCTTCTTTGGAAATTGAGTATTTTTATGGCCATATCAAACAAGGCAACAAAGCCAACAAGGATGCAAACAATCACAAATGCTACAATTCTCAATTCATGTCTCATCCCAAAATAATTCCTTATGAATTCAGACACCACCACTCTTCCATCTACTGCTTTCAGTTTTGTATTTACATCAGCAAGCTGTGATACCACAAACCATGGAGTGTTCAGAAAATAGATGTTAGCTAGTTTTACCATCTCCACCACACAAAAAAATTTCTAGTTCAAAAGAAACAGATTTCATTGCGTTACTAATCAATAATCATCGTGTCTTGTTGCATACCTAGTTTTACCTTTTTGTATTGTAACGGTCAAGATTTGAATCAACCGTCCGTTATGAAAAGGACTATAATTCAGCATGCTTTCTTTAGCTAATCTATACATGCTACCTACAAACATTTGTTGTGCAGATTACGCTTAAGAAAAAACAACAATTACTGCATGGTCCCATGGGGGGCTTGGGCTTCTAAATCTATGGAGCAGGAGGTCCCATGGGAAAAAAAAAATTGTGCTACGGGATTAATTGGAATCTTTTCCAAAAAAATAGGAGCCCCTACAGTATAGGAATGAATATTTCAGCTGGTGAAATTGGGGTGGGGCTAGAAATTGCCCATACAGCTTAGGAGTTTTTTATGCCACTTGTCTCTCATATAAAATTTTCAATTCTTATTAGAAAATAAAAATGAGAGAATTTTTATTTATTTATTATTTTTTATCAAAGCACTATAGTTCATTCCTTAAATTTTGGAGTTTAAAATTTTAAGCAGAATTGCAAGATTAAATCCATAGGACCAAGAACTTTAAAATATTCCTAAAAAAGCTAAGCATATGCTGAGATTTTTAAGGAAGCCCCCCTCCATGGGACCGTACCCTAACATAATAACAAATGCAGCAAAATAACGCATAACTCCATATATTTGAAATGCTACCGAAGGGAATAAATAATATCTATACATATTCCCAAGCCTAGAGCTATACCAAGTCTATGATTTACAATACGAAGGTGGTTTATACAGTTGAGACTGTGGATACAATGCAAAGGCTGATAATGCAAACATAACCTGAGTATACCTAGTGTGGAGCATGGCGATAATACTGAACCTTGCAATATTTTCCATTGATACTGCTAATAAGCTATGACCTTCTCAAAAATGTTGTAAAGTAAAGAAACACCACTGTAGACTCGGAATCATTCTAATTCTAAAAGATTCAGAATTTCAATAATTTCAATAGAGAAATTGAACAATTTATTCGAGCTCTCATGAATCAGGAAATTAAAATTGATATACTAAGCAATCACTGTTGCTAAACTTATACAGAAATTACAAACATTACCGACCCATATTACAGCCTATAATTAGAGGAAATCATGCTAAATATAAATGATTGTGGAAATTAATCAACATGAAATTATAACCACATTCCTTCTGAAAACATGATATAAAAGTATTGTGCATCAATACTATGTGAATCGTTATACAAATTCATACATGAATTAAGTTGATCAAATTACTTGTAATTGGTTCATGTTTCGGCCAGAGAATTCCTTGTTAAATCTGTACTCTTTGGATGAATCAAAAACTCAGATTGAGTCAGCATCACATAAGATATCCCATATATTCAATTTCTTATCAGCAATCCAACCTTTCTCTAAAATCTGCTACCACTAAAAATCTCATGAAAGGGAAGTGCATGAAGAGTTACAGGTCATGCATATTGGCAGCTAAACTCATTGAAGGGTCATATTTTATCCCTATCAGGGACACACATACAATACCAAAGATCCTGTATCAAAATTATGAGCTCTAAGATAATAAAATGATAACATCTTACGTATAGAACAAGAAATTTGCCCATCCCCACCCCCACGCGCTCACAAACAAGAGATTAATGATGACCTCTCGGTCGTTGAAACAATGCAAACAAAACACAAAGTTTAATGAATTTGGTTACAATAACAGTCAATTACAAATCCCCTTAATTATCGGAAAGAAAGCAGGAGGAAAGAAAAGCAATTACCTCACAGTACATTGATTAGGAGACTCGATAAGTAAAGATACTATACTTCAATGACTTACCCGAAAGATCTAACAAATCCTTAGATGAATCACACAGGCACAAATCGAGCCACAAATGTAGGCACAAATTAGTCCAGCAACCATAGATGCACAGAACCGCCAGGAATGATTGAAACTCATTTAAAAATATTATTAAACATCTTCCTTAGAAATGGAGCCAGAAGGATTTAAGAGAACATTTTCCCAATGAAGAAAGGAACAGCCCACAACCAAACAGATGCCATTTTTCTAAAAATAACGCCACCAATAAAAAAAAACCTAATGCAGCTGTAAAATTTTAAGAGAATTGAGTTATTCGGTACCCCAAATAATAATAGAGCGATCACAAGAACGAAATTAAAGAAGCACTAAATCAGAGGACGCAGTTAGCTCCAGTCCATTAATAAAAGATTCGTCTCTCTAGCGTAGCCAGAAAATCGCTTGAAACTGACAGGGAAGGTTATCATAATCTCTGAAAAAAAGAAAAATATTCATTAATTTAAAATTTACAAAGATGTAAAAACTAGCAGATTGCAGGCATACCGTTACATGTGAAAAAACATGCATACTAATCTTGTCTCATATCTTCGGAAAAGCAAGAAAAAGACTGTTGATAGAGACACATTGTTAACATCCTCCACAGTAAAACCCATGCATTCACTTTCCACTGTTGATAGACACACATTGTTAACATTGCTGCTCACCTCATTGCCATTTTCATTGACAGATTTCACATTACCATCTTCTATTGCATTTGAGGATGAGCAGATTATGTTTCTTTCACCAGAATTTCCTGAGGTTTCTTCACTTGTTCTAGTTCTCTTTCCTCTTATTACCTATTACAGAAAACATTCCACAGTGTTCTTACCATGAATTTCTATGCATATTCTTTGATAATGGATGAAAACATTTTACAGTAATATCAACCCAAAATTTTCTTACATATTTTCCTCTAGCAGCATCTTTGTAAACCATTATAAAGTCTCCACGAGTAAGATCATGTGATTTTACAAAGTCTCCTGCCAAAATACTAGATTTATATTTATGTTTAAATGACAACAGTAATGGATAACACAAACATTGTATATACTCACACCTGTGTTCTCCAAGATGTACACTCTGCTTTTGTTGTTCCGCCAAAACCTAGAAAGAAGTAGCACTGTTTTAGTTCATTGATATAGTATAAGATTCAATGAAGTTCTAGAAAATGCAAATAACACTGAGAAAAAAATTAGGTCAAAATGGGTTTTGATAAAAACCTGTATTTGAAGTTCCATGCTTTTGTATCATCAATATCATCCATTGGTAGGAGCATTCCTTCCCCAGCAGTAAGTGTGGGAAGATGGGCTTCAGCTTCTTTCTGAAAATTTTCCATTTAGAAAAATATTGCAGTGTTTATGGAGATTCTTTCTGTTATTTAATTCTTCTTAAACCAAAACAAAAACCTAGATATCTTCTTCCATTAAATAAAACATTAATAGAACACATACTCCAACTTTGTCGTTCTAAATGGCAGAAATCACAAGAAAAATGTTAAAAAAATATTTTTCTATAAAAAACTTGCACTCAATTTTGGAAGCACAATTCTTCCAAGAGACCCTACATCACTGTTTCGGAGCTCCTTCTGAAGAAGAAACTTGAGTTCTTTCTTCACCATCTCCTGCAAAGACTCGGATTGAAAAGAATGTATATCAAGGCTTTAAACCATAGCAATTTCTTCCTACCCACCTTACCATCTTCAAATTTTCCATACACTAGCATTCTCAGTAGCAAAAAAGAAAAGGAAAAAACCCATTAAAGTGAAATAATCCATCATACCCGTCGAGGTTACAGTGACAACAACGTAGACCTGCAGGATTTTCCTGCAGGTCTACGTTGTTGTCATTGTACTCTCGACCTCTAGGCTTATGACGGTGCACAGTGGATTGAGATTCCTCTATGTTAGCCAAAAGAACGAGATTGCTGAAAGAAGTTTTGGTGCAAATTTATTTCCATAGTCATACTACCCACTCTCCTCTGCCTGGCCATTCTTCTCTTTCGGTTGGCTCTCACACTAGCAGCACTTTGCAGAGTCTCAGTGATTCGTCCTATGTGAAAATTCAATGGAAACTCATTTGGAAAACAAATGGCCAATGTATTTTCTTCTTCCTTCATCTCAAGAGAGTGCAAATCACTAGTAGAAGATGATGAAAGAGGCATTGGCAGATTTGGGACATTGTTCAATGAGTGAAACTGTGATCCAGAGGCCGACCTAGACAAAGTATCGCATTCAGGAAAACTGTGAAACAATTTCCCATCTGCAGATGCCAAAGCGTTGTTCCACATTAGAGGAGGAGGAGGAGACAGCTGCAACGAGGATGTAAGGGACCAATTTATATCTTCAAAGAATGTAGAGAGCCGTTCAGAAAAAGCGCTGGGAATTTGGGAAGCTATTTTAGTGGGGAGTGCTCCTTAATTTAGCTGCCAATGTCATGGGTCAGAGTGCAGATTTAATAAGGAGTCCATAAAAAACAAAAAAATTCTAAGAAAATTAGCCTAAATATAGGTGGTTGTCTTCTACTAGCTCTCGTCTGCAAATAATGTACTGCTTATTAAATAATAATAATAATATTATTTTATAGTCCAAAATTACATTATTTGCAGACGACAGCTAGAAGACAATCACCTATATTTAGGCGAATTTTTTTAGAATTTTTTTGTTTTTCTGAAATTAAACACTAAATGGACATGACTACTCAAAACTGAAAGGATTCCAAATTTGAATACAAGTATTCAAATTTTTTTATTAATTATTTCTTCCTGCAGACTATGGACTTCCATTTGCGATTTATATTATGATTTATATTATTACATTATTTGTAAATGGAAGTCCATAGCATGCAGTAAGAAATAATTAATAAAAAAAATTGAATACTTTTAGTCAGATTTGGAATCCTTTCGGATTTGAGTAGTCAAGTCCAATATATATACTGAATTCCATTTTCTTCTAAATATAGGGAAGGCTATGTATGAATAAAATATGTATGAAGCTTTTAAAAAATATTTAACGAAACGAACCGAATGTTTTTCTAACTGTGAGAATGGTTACTAGCTTCTATATTTTAATAGATTAGAAACGAACTTAATGCCTCTTTTGACTGTGAGAATGGTTACTAGCTGATATATCTTAATATTAATCTATTATTGTTTGCTTTAAGATATTTGCCACCAATTAAAAGATAAGATATAAAAATTCACAACTTTATTAAAAGAAAAGCAGATTTTTTAATTGATTTTAGAAACTTAACTATCAACTATTATGTCTGCTTGAAGATATTTGCCACATTAAAAAGTAAGATATATATTATTTAAATCTTTGATTTTTCCTATAGAATAAAATTTCCACTACTTAAAATATTAATATCATTACATAATATTTTCTAATTAAAATATTAATGATATAATATTTTATTAAGATCTAAATAATTTAAATCTTATCTTAATAATATAATAATAAGATATAAGAATTTTTTAATGTTCCCTAAAATCTTGGTTCCTAAAATTTTGGCTTGACCTTTTTAAGAGCCTGTGCTGCCATTAGAAATATTTATTTCAATCATTGAGCGTGGAAACGTCACTGTAGGCAATCTTTTTCTGTTTAAAATGGACAACTTAAAATATATCTAAATATATATTTTCTAAAGTTTAAAATAATAATATTTGGAAGTAATGGGAAGCTATTTTTTTTTAGTTGGGTTAATCAAAGAGAAATTAATTAACAAGTGAGTATAAAAGCTCAAAATAACAAGAATTTGAAGGAGCTAGAGTTTCTCAAGGAGAGGAAAGTTGTGTTTTTATATAATATAATTTTTTTATTATATTATGTATTTAATAAGTGTGAGACGAGGTTTTGGATTTCTACTGTAGAATAGTGACAGCTAACACACTAGACTAACAAACCACATCAACAAGAGAATACAAATAATATGGAAAAATAAACTAAAAGTGTTCAAAATAAAGCACTCCCCATATTGCAGTTGATTCACTTCCATTGCTCTCCTTCTTCTTCACTTTTCCCTTTCATTGTTGAAGTTGTGCAAAACCTACAAATAGTAAGCATAGCGGGAGAAGAAAGTTGCTTTTATAGGAAACCTTTCGAATGGACGGTTGAGATTAATCTTCTTAAAAGATTCCAAGATCAATAGCTGAAATCAAATGTGACAACCATGCCTTAAAGTTGGGATAGTTAAAAAAGGTGGCTATGACAGAGATGGTTGCAATAAATGAGCAAGTGGAAGGATAATGCATGAATTAAAAATTAGAAAATAATCAATTAATGAGAAATGAATATTTGGCCAAGTGGAGGATAAATAATTTATTTAAAATTATTTATTTGAGAAAAAGGAGAAGTGGAGATTTAATTAAAATAATTTGCACAATGATTTTAAAAGAAATAAGAAAAGAAGCTTTAAATAATTAAATTGATGTAATTATTTAATACATGGGACACATGGAGGACAATTAAATAATTTTAACAATTATTTAATCAATGGAAGAATTAAAAGAGGGAGTGAATAGTTTTTGATAAGGAAAAACAAGTTTTGAAGGAACCCCAAAACCCTTTACAAAGACGTTAAGTTGAAAGAGAAATTAAACCACTAAGCCCAGCAGCCCAAAAAACCAAAAATCTAACAAAAGATGGAACATAAGCAACCCTTCAGCAAACCATAAGCAAAAAACATCAACAAATCTGTTGAACCAAAATAGAAAGCACCAACTATAGAAAATTATCAAGAGCATTCGTCGAGGCCAAATTCTCCTTTATGAACTCCTTATTCATATTGATAATATCTTTCAGCTCTTTAACAATTACAACAACCCTCTTTCTTGTCTTGCTCCTCATCTTAAGGAACAGACCAGCTTGCAAATCTTTATCCAACGTAGGAGTAGAAGTCTCTGCTTTCTTCACCTAGTAAGAGCCATTAACCTCTTCAATAATTTTCTCCATATCACCCAAGTCGAGAGGTTTACCCGTCCAATTCAGTGCTTTCTCATTCAGAACAGAAAGACCCATAAGAGTGGTCTTCAAAGAGTTATTACTAATATTGTCCACTATTTTCCAGTCCTCTGACATCTTTTCAATTTTATCCTTCAGACTTGCAACTCTTTCCTCTAACATATTATTAACAATAACTTCCAAAGAGGAAATCCTTTCCTAATGAGAAACCCCAAATGATCAACATCGACCACTATCTTATCAAGCATAACATTCATTGATTTAACTTTTCCTTTTATAGCTCACTCCTTTTGGTTGCCTCTAAGCATAGCAACAAAAAAATCCTGCAAATTTTTCATCTAAAGATTGGGCTCCTTAACCTCAGAAAATAACCACTTAACCAGAGAAAGTAGATTTCTCATCCCATCTTCGACCATCCTACAGAACATATTCATGTTAATTTCATCCCAGTTAACCAAAGGCTGAACATTCTACTCAGAGCCAACAGGGGCATCAAATCGATCTCTATTCTACTTGTCCTCTTCTTTAGCCGGGGAGTCCTCAACCTCCACAACTTTCACCTTGATCCGCTCCTTATCTAGAAAATTAGCCAAATCAGCTGACACTTCCAATTGCTCCTTCTTCACTTCCCTCTCCATAGAAGAAAAAACCTGAGAACGATTGACCACCTCAATCCCCTAAATTTCCACAAGTCCAGTCTCTTTCGGCTTCTCCTCAATCATAAAATTAACCTTACTAGTAGGCTCACTCAACTAAACTCCCAAAAAAATTGGAACCTTAAGCCCAAACACAAGGGAGCTCTCCAAAAAACCATCCTTACTAGGAATAGGTTTCCCCATCGCGGAATTCTAAACACAATCAGTATTAGAAGGATCCCCTCCACCTTCAGGAGGACAAACCTTCAAACCCTCTTTTCTAGAAGACAATGTTGGATTCACATTCAAACCAGGGGCATCCACCATAGAGACTAGCCCAGTCTTCCTTTTGATCAAAGCTTTAACTTTCTTTGTGCCTTAGGCTTTCCCCTTGAAATATTTTCTAGCAGAATTGGCCAAGGTCTCCTGAATCTCCACATCAGTCTCGTAGCCCTTAACCCACTCTTCTGATTCCTCGTCCCCTTCCTTAGAGCCTCCTTCATTGAAATACATTTCCTCATATTCTGACTCATCCTCCTTAGAAATACTGACCCATTCTCCAGCAGAGTCCCCAGTATCATAACCATCATTTTTAACCCCCTTCTTACAAGGAGTTTTAGGGGAGACCAAAATCAACTTAAGATTGATATGAGAAAATAACAAACTCATAGTCCCTTCATTAAGAACTTCCTTCTTAGGGTTCTTTCTATGGTCTTCTATACTCTTCTCCATAGAAATTAATAGGTAAAAAGGAAATGAGACTGATATCTTATGCCTAAAATGATTCAGGAGCATAAAATGGTAAGTGTAAACCATAGAAAATCTACCTTCAATGGTGAAATAGTGCATAATGGCCAACAAGAGATCTCTCCAAAGTAGCTTCAAGGACTTCCTAGCATAACCTCCTCTTCCAATTTCTTAGAGTTTTTTCCTCTCTTCATATTTGAAGAAATTTTCAAAATCCTTCTTAGTCCCTCCACTATCTCTAAAAAACTTCCTCCCAGCAACCGAAAGACCCACTACCTCTACAATAAATTTCTCATCAATTCAAAACTCTACGCCCTTGTACCATAGAGTCCTCCCATTCCGGCCTTTCAAAAAAAAATAGTAGAATCAGGGTCTAGTCTTTGAATTCTTCGCATAAAATAATGAAACTAGTAGGGAAAAGGTTCAATGTGCATTACCCAACTTAAAATCATAATGAAAAACCTTTCCCCGAGAACATCACTCTTAGAAGCAAGCCAACTGGTCATCATTAGAAATAAACTTAAGATTAAGAGGTAGTGATTCAAAAGAATCCCACTCAGATCTCTCCACCACTCCAACATTAGCAACACCATCAATCATCTTATTCACTTCACGAAAAACATGTGTGATTTGATCCCCTCAAAAGAGTTTATAATTGATATTGAATCATTGATAAAATGGGAAATAGACCATGAAGGAGGACAATTCATCAAGAGATAATTTATCACATTAAGAGAGTCCCCCTCCAACCATAGTTTAGAAACCCCTTTTTTCTTAGCCAAAACTAGGCCATGATAGGTTGTAGTTGCGAGGAGTGAATAGTTAAATAATTAATAATAACTATTTAACCATAGACAAAAGATGACAATCGAATAATTTAATAAATAATAATTCATTTAATTATTGAAGAAATGGGGATATTAGACACAATTAATTTATTTAATTGATCAAGAAAGAATAAAAATGCGAAGGTGGATTAATTAAATAATTAAAATTATTTAATTAATAGAGGAATATCATCATGCATAATTAAATAATTACAATTATTCATTTCTTGAAGGATGAAGGACCAAGAAAAATGACATTCGTAGACTTAGGACATTTTTTAGTGTCTACATTTTTCCCCTCTTTGACATAATGTAATTCATTGCATTGTGTCAAAGAAATTTAATTCTGAAACATACCCCAGTGAAAGAGGGTAAGGAAAGATGACTAGGAGGTTTGTGGTATGCCCCCTCGAGAGGATAGGAAAATTCAAAGAACATGATTGTGCTCTTAAATTGGATGATAAGACTAGAGGATGAAGGATAGAAGAAATGTTATCACATGGAGAAGATGGATGTTAGTGTGAAAGAGAAAGGGGGATGAAGATGGAAAGTTAGACAAGGAATGATAAGGGAACCAACTTTCATGCTTACATTTTTATAATTATCATCATTGGGTGTCAAAAATATCACAAATGGATGAGAAACACCATGGTATGACATAGACCAAGGTGTGCAAGGCGATCATTTAGGGGAGACAAGCAGTCAAAAATACAAGGAATTCCCTAGCTCATACTAAGGACCCAATTGTCCTAGTCTTTTTGCCAAGACAAACCACAAATAACAAACAAAAAAAAGAGGCTATAACTCTAAATCCATTAATAGGACATCCTCGAGGAGACTGGTAACATGACCCAAAATCAATCAAGAAGATAAGGAAAATCTAGATCAACAAAGTGTTTTCCAAGATAGTGATAATGATGATATTTTTTGATTGATTAATTAAGTTGACCAAGATGACTGAGTTGATTGATAAATTGATAAGTTGAAAAAAATTTGATTGATAGGTGACAATGATTAATTGACAAGTATGATTTATGAAGATGACAAATTGATTGATTTGATAGAGATTGATTGATAAAGTTGACAAGGTTTGATTGATAATGATTGTGCTTGACCTCACAAAGGACACATCTTGACTAAGGAAAGATTGATTGACAAGATTGACAAGATTGATTGTGGCAAAGATTGATCATTTGTTTGAAAAATATTGATGAGTATGACCAAGTGATGTAACGATGTTCATCTATAGGAAGAACACATCCTATTTAAGGCAAGGAGCACATCTAATTAAGTTGACCAAATGACAAGTGTTGACAAGACACCTAATTGTAAGGACACATCCTACTTCAGGTGAATGATCAAATTGACAAAGACTAATCTCAAGAAGGACACATCTTGAAAAAAGATAAGATCGAATGAGAGAAATTCCATAATTTCCCATTTTGTTTGAATGACCAAATTGATTGATTGATGGTAAGATGATCAATTGATGAAAGATTTAGTTGATTATGTGGGTTTTTTTATTCCTAATTTGGTTTGAATGATGATTGTTTTTTAGACCAAGGACATGATCAAACCTAAAGAATGCTAGGGTACTTGACCTAGGGGGCCTCGGGGGCTCATCAATATATGGACTTTCCTATGTAACAATACGTAGAGACCTCGTAGTTTGACACGACTTGAGTTTGTCTTATTCAAAAAAATATTGAGTCATGATTTTATGTGGACAACCTAAAAGTACTGACCTGGTGCCTCAGAGCTCATTTAAGATGAGCCTTGCCTATGTAGCAAATGCACAGAGGCAACATAGTTCAACCTTACTAACACAAAGTGACTTAGACTCAGACACGAACTTTGTTTTTTGGAAGTTTTGATGTTTTCTGATTTTTTGGATTTTTGAAGGTTTTCAAATTTTTTTTGGAATTTTATGTTTTTTTATTTTTTTTGGATTTTGATGTTTTTTTTTTGGGGGGCGGGTATTTTTATAGTTTCCTAATGCTGATGTTATTTTTGATGAAGACGTAGGTCAAGGAATTTCCCCCAGTCAGGTGTGAGAATAGTTTATTGTGTGTGAGAGAATCAATGGATGAAAAGGAATATCATGAAAGTGAAGGATGCTAAATGTTGATGGTCCTCTCGCCACGAGAAGGATGACAAAGCTTTATTATGGATGGATGATATTTGGTTATGGATGATAACTATAACGGTTATGAAAAATGCATGTGAAATATACCCACAATCAACCATGTAGGAATGCACAAGGATCCAAGGACAAACGTGATATTGCCCCTAGTCAAGCTAAAAACCAATTGATATGTATTGATGATAATGGCAGTGTTGTTTGATGTGGGAAGGACACATCCTAAAACAACATGAGGATTGGGAAAGACATACCCCATTGATGATATTGTAACTAAAGGATCAAGGTCTCCATCAAGGCTAGGAACAAAACCAAGGAATTTTTTGGATGATGAACTAGGTTGCATAGAAAGATTATATGGATTAGATTTGTTGCATTTGGAATGACTAAACTTAGGGCTAGATGGGATTATGGAGGGAACTTGGGTAAGTGGATTAGAATCCTTAAACCAATGATAAGGGAAGACCAAGCGCAGTGATAGGTATGGAAGGATAATGGATTTATTTTGGTAAAATATATGACACATGAGGATTATTAGATATAAAAAGTATCATATGATCTCCAAGGACTCTTTCGCATAGGAATAATTTATTTTTCCTAATATATGGGTTTGGATAAATTTATGAAGGCAATGACATGATATTTCATGGATAGTGTATGACCAAAGGATAGACATGTCAAGAAATTTCCCAAAGCATGATTTATGTTTGTGCCCGATTTCTTATCAAGATCAAGGTAGGTGGGAAAATGGATGGAAACAATATGGATTAGATAGATAGATGGAAATGTTATGAGAAAGGCATAGGAGATGAGACAACTTTCCCCCAAGTGTAATGGTCCATATAGATAATTTCTCTTACACATGATGCATATTTTCTAGGTTTTCATCATGGTACTTATCCAAAGCACCATATAAATGGTTTTCACTATTGGACAATTTTTTTCTCTTTACTATTGTTTTTACTATTTTGATTTTTCATTTTTTTTTTTTTTTGATAATATGTCTTGATGGCCTTGATTTTTTAGCTAATCACTGAATGTTCTAAATCTACAAAGGGTGTTGATGTTGTAATTCCCCGCCACGCAACACTAGAGGAAGTTGCAACTAACTACTCAAATGTACTAATTTTTATAAATTTTTTTTGCTTAAGTACAAATAACATGCAAGTTCACTACCCATTGCAACAACCTCTAAGGTTACGGGACTGAGATTACTTTAAAACCCAAACAAGAAACATGAATTGAAAACATAACATTTAATTAATTAATTATTTAAGTACACAAACATTCCATACATGATAAATGATGTCAAAAATAAGAAATACCACATTATTTCAAATAATGATAATTTAACAATAAGATCACAACTCTTATTTCCCAAATGAGGTAAATCCAATAAGCACAGTTACATAATACATCTTCCACCTCGATAAAAAATGAGGGTTAATAAATTACATGATTCAACTAAAAAGAATAAAGCATGAGGGTATGTGCAGGATCATCATGGAAAAAATAGGCCCTTAAGTGGCAAAAAATTCAAAAAAATTAGAGTTAGACAACTTGACATAAAAATTTGAATAAGCTATCTATATTATTTCAAAAATATGTAACAATAGAATTTGTAGCAAATTGAATGTAGTTTCTAAACTACTAGGTTTATTTATTTATTTTAAAATCTATTTGGTGGAAAATTGAAATTTCAATGCATTAGTACTTAAATTTCGGGAAAAATAAGAAGTAGGTGTTTGTCTAACCACCCTAACTACAATAAAATGATAATATTTTTTTATAATATTTTAGAAATAAGTAGAACTCATGTCCGGATGTGATGCATATTTTTTTGTAATTGTTTTCCAAGTAAATAATGAATTATGAATTTTTTATTACAACTTTTAAAAATATAAAAACTCGTCTGTCTAACCATCTTAACTTGGTCAAAACTTCATGAAATTCAATTTTTATTTTTTTAATCCTATAGTATGCAAAGCATAGAATGTGATGCATGTTTTGGATTCCAAAAATGTGATACTGTTTGAAAGTTATACACCTTTTTCAATCAGCCTATCAATCAAGACTTTAGTCGTAATTCAAATAGAAAATGAATAATAATTATTTATTAAATTCAAAGTAAAGCATAATTTATATTGGTAGAAAGCTGAGAATCTCCTTTAAAAACCCTTTTCATTTCATCAATTTTGGGTAAAAAAAAAGTCATCAGCCACATACCCTACAAATACCCATTATATTGCCACTTTTTGGCCCATCATGATCCTGCACATACCCATGAAAGGAAACTGGACCCCACGAGATCTCCAATTGGAAATCTCATCCACATGAACAAGAAGAAGACCCAACGAAGTAAGATGTAAGCTCCACCCAACCATGTGATACCCGAAGGCTCACCCCCTGTGCTAGGAGATAGTAACAAGGAATCCTATACAAGACCATCTACCTCTAGACACAGGCTGACACAAACTGATAAAACCAATCACATGAACCATACAACCATAAAAATTAACACAAGTACAACTCTAACATCACTGACATAAGTCACATTGCTTCTAGAAATAAAAGAGATCAGGTATGATAAGAAGATCATACACATGAAACCAAATACCAATTGTTGTCGTAGAAAGAGTGTCATCACACAGCTCGACATGGGATATCCTTTGGGAATCCTCATAGGCTCCGACACCCACTATGGGTTGTCTTGGTGGCCTCAACCGAATCCCAGCCCCCATACTCACTCATGTGGAATCAAATACCTCTCGTAAAGACAAGATAGATGACCTTGCTATTCCAGGCCTTCCCACTCATTCCAAGCCTATATGAGCACTTGTGTCTATGAGTGAGGCTAAATTATCTTGATTAGTGTGAAAAAACTACCTAAACTTCTAAGTATATTGTTTTAGTTATCACTTGATTAAACCACCTTCGAAGGTTATCAATATTTTTATCTAATAAAATAACCCAAAAATAATTATATTTTAAAAATAACTATATACTAAAACATATACATATTTTTTTAAATATATAATTGTAATTCAATTTAAATTCTAACTAATTATTTAAATAATTAGTTGGAATTTAAATTGAATTACAATTATATATTTAAAAAAATATGTATATGTTTCAACATATATTTATTTTCAAAATATAATTATTTTTGGGTTATTTTATTAGATAAAAATATTGATTTTATAATAAAATAATTTTATTCAAAAATTAATTTTGATCTTTTGTTTAATTAAGGAAGTTAGAAAATGTGCATATGGTTAAATAGATAACATTTAAACGTGAGAAATGAATTTTAAATTTGCATAGATACGGTTTTTTTATTTTAATGAATATTTAATTAATAGAGATGCATATGTCCAAATATTGATTTTATAATGAAATGATTTGAATGGGGAAATGAGATTTTCCATATTTAAATATTATTAGGAAACTAAAGTAGACCCTTAGATTTAATTTATTATTACATGTCAAATGCTTGAATAGTTATTTAATAAGGGAATGATTTTAAGGGAAAGGGATATTTCTATTAAATGAAATGAAATGTTTAAGAGAGCGATTTTTATTTATAGTTCTTGTTCGTTGCAAACGAATTTACAATAAGATTAGTTATTTTCATGAAATGTGTAATTAAGGAATTTAGAATATTGTGTTCATAGTCAAATTATTGATTTTATTGTAAAATAATATATTTGAAAGGACAATTATTGGATTTAAATGTAACGAGTTTAATAGCGAGATTAATTTATTTTGAAATGATTTATTTTGCAAAGGAGAAATAGTTATTTTAAAAGGATATGATTTAAATTGAAGAAGTAAATGTTTATTTATTATTATATAAAAGCAATTAGGGAATTAAATATTTGGTTTAAATTTTAATTTTTGTCTGAAAGAGACGTTATTAAATTAGTTTTATTAAGGCAATAAATTACTGAATGTTAATGGAGGAAGTGGATTTAGGAAATCCAAATATAGATTTAATTCTAGTTTGATCGCCCTTCTTGAATGTGAACTTCTTATGTTTTCACTTTGGGGAATTTAAATGAAGGGTTGTTAAGTCTTCCAGAAGGGGTTTAACTTTTTGTGGTTGTTGTATTATGTTAGTCAACCGTTGTATTGCCTTGGGTAGTGCGTATAGTTGTATCCTATTGTTTTACCCAGTTTTCATGAACGGGGATGGGTTGTGCCTCCTTTTAATTAGGAGTGGATTATGTGTTTTGTTGCCTCCAATGTTTGGAGAGGGGTTTGACTTTTGTTGCCTCTAGTGTTTGGAGTGAGTTTTCATTTTATGTTCCTCCTAGAGTTGGAGTGATTTTTTATCTTGTTTGTATGCACTTTGGCACCCTTGGTGATTGGTTTGTATGTGTTTTCAAGTAGAAGAGTGGCTTCTATTAGGCGCCAGAGCCCAAAGAGGTAAACTGGATAACCTTCGGAGGTGGTTTAATCAAGTGATAATTAAAACAATATACTTAGAAGTTTAGGTATTTTTTTCACACTAATCAAGATAATTTAGCCTCATTGATAAACACAAGTGCTTGTATAGGCTTGGGATGAGTGGGAAGGCCTGGAATGGAAAGGTCATCTATATTGTCTTTACGAGAGGTAATTGATTCTGCATGAGTGAGCATGGGGGGTGAGCCTTCGGGTATCACAGGGTTGGGTGGAGCATGCATCTTACTCCCTTGGGTCTTTTTATTGTTCGTGTGGATGAGATTTCCAGTTGGAGAGCTCGTAGGATCCAATTTCCTTTCATGCTTTATTCTTTTCAGTTGAATCATGTAATTTATTACCCCTCATTTGTTATCGAGGTGGAAGATGTATTATGTAGCCATGCTTATTGGATTTATGTCATTCAGGAAATGAGAGTTGTAATGTTATTATTAAATTATCGTTATTTGAAATCATGTGGTATTTCTTATTCTTGACATAATTTATCATGTATGGAATGTATGTGTACTTAAATTATTAAGTAATTAAATTTTATGTTTTCAATTCATGTTTCTTGTTTCGGTTTTAAAGTAATCTCAGTCTCGTAACCTTGGAGGTTGTTGCAATGGGTAGTGAACTTGCATGTTATTTGTACTTAAACCAAAATAAAATAAAATTAGTACATTTGAGTAGTTAATTGCAACTTCCTCTAGGGTTGTGTGGCGGGGCATTATAGATGTAGAGATAGGTTCCATGATATGTCAATAATTAACTTTATGAAATAGTTGTCTTGTCGGGATCATAGCACTTGCATACAACTAATTGATGTCATTGTGATCCTTTCTCATACTAGTGTTGGCCTTATCAAAATACACACATTGTGATAGAGTGTCATGAGAGTCCTTATGATAAAGAGTTGTTTCCAAGATGTGACAAATTTTTGAGGTATGTGTTTTAGACTTTAGATGCAATGTAGGATTATGATGCATGATGGTAGGTGTGGATAGACTATTTGGTATTTTGGATGTAGCAATTTTTATTTTCCAAACTTGGGATGATGGATGATGGAGTTTGGAATTTTCATTGGGATAGTCTTTGTAACCAAAATTTTTATATGCCTTGCTTGATGACCATTTTGAAAGATCAGGTGGAAATTTATTATATAAGGGAGACCTATTTTCTTGTGGCTGGACATTTTGATTGACTTTTACTTTTGAACTACTTTCTTTGCTTGATCCAATTTTCTTTGGGATCCATTTTAATTTCATTTTTCCACTCGGATTTTTGTTTGATTCAATTTCCTTTGAAATTTGATTTTGAACTTTCCACTTGTAATAATTTTCTTTTTGTTGGTTGTAAATGGAAGGTTTATTCATGTTGGAATGGTGGTTTATGGTGTGGATGGAAGGAGTGTTGGAAGAAACCTTAAGAAAAGGATTATTCATGGCCCCTATTTTAATGTTTGTATCAAATAAAGTTTCCCCCAATATCAAGGAGGTACCACTAACATCATTAAATTTTCTTACTAAGGAGTAGCCAAGACCTTGATGTCTAGGATTTTCTTGAAACTATGCTAGTTCTAGAATTCCTTGCTCATGTATTCCTAGTCCTTTTCCTTGATACTACATGATCTGACAAATTTTGTTTGTGATGGGTTATTTTTTGTTTTGAAAAAAAGATCTGCTAACCCATCATTGTGTATGTGGACATTTTTACTTCAAATATTCTCATCTAGAAGAAAGCCTACTCTGATAAAGATAGATGATCCTAGTTGACAAGATGTCATCACTTCATTGGCATAGGGTATAGTTTTTTTATTAACATCTTTGGTGTGATTTTGTGAGATGTTAGATTGAAATGATTCTACTGGTGCTTCCAAGTCAATGTCAAAATCATCTTTATGGTCATTGTCAGAGAGTCCACTAAATTCAACTATAGCTTGATCATTTTCAAATATTTCTAGAGTAGGAAACTCTTGTTCTAGACGAAGATCATCCATGTTTCCCATGGAGGAAAGTGTCTCATTTTGGGAAATGGGTGCATTCGGAGTTTGGATAGGATTGAATTCACATGTTTGATCATGAATGTCATAAAGGTTGATAAGCGGATCATTTTGGATTTCTTGATTAGTAGTAGTGTCTTGTTCAAAGATAGGTTTGTCCTGGGCAACATGATTGGGAATGGGATCTTGATCAAGGATAGGCATATTTTGGATGCCATGATTATCTAGAAGGGATTCTTGGATGGACTTAAGGATGGGATCATTGGATGGACTACTTTGATCTTGACATAAAGGTGAAGTTATGATTTCATGCTCTGGACTTTCTTTTTGACATGTATCCTCAAGTTTATTAAATAGGATGTGACTTTCGAGACCATGATGAGATGTATTTTCATGGCTAAATGGATGTTGGGATGGAGTGACTTGGAAAGGATTAGTGGAAGGTTGACTACAATAGGATGTAGAGCCTTGGTATGGATTAATGAATGGTGGACTAGGAGAGGACATAGAAGATTGGAATGGACTAGTGGAAGGTTGGTTTCCCTTATCAATGTTAGGATAAGGGTGATTACTGGATGTTTGTTGTGGATTAATGTCATGGATTGTTCTAAGGGACTCTTGATAGTGAGGGTAGATGGATGGCTGACTATGGGTTGTGGGTGCTTTCTATTTGTATTCAAGGTATTTTCTTTCGAAGTCTATGACTTGTTGAGCTTGACCATTGCAGAGTAGTTAGTATTAAAATTGGCTAGTAAGCATATCAATGTAAATGGAAGACATGGTAGTGGATGATATGAAGCCTAAGAGATGCCAATGCAATGGACGATATGCACCTATGCTATTTTTTTTTTGGATATAAGAGTGCAAGATGATCATGCAAGGATGATAATGACTAAAGGATGAGATTAAATGAGACTAATGAATGCAAAGGATACCAAAGGTAGATCAAGATAGTGGATACTAAATGATGCTAAGTGAATGATCAAAGGTAGTGATGAAACTAAGGCTAAGGTGAAATGAAACTATGTTTTTTTGTATTTTTGGAGGATAAGGGTATGATCTAGATGCAAAAGGATGACAATTAGGCTAGTGTGAACTTAAGGAAACAATCTTAAGTATCATTGACCATTCAAGGAGATGATTTTGATAAGATTTGAGCTAAGACCATGACAAAGGTTTAAGGATCAATTGTGATAAAAGTAACAATGAAATAGATTTGATAATGTAAAGGATAGTGGTAAATGACAAGGATGACCTATGTGACCAAAAATTCTCAAAGGCTCAAAGGTTTCCTATGCTCAAAATCTGGAAGCCTAGATGCAACCTAAGGATGAGGATTTAATTTGTGTATTGCAAAGGATTAAGAAATGCAACCTATAATGAAATGTTTGATTAATGTGTGTGAACCTAGATCCTATACCTATAAGAATACAACAAATGAACACATTAATAAGATCAAATGCAAGTTAGAATATAGATTCCTCAAGAAATTAATTTGAATGTAAGAGACAAGGAATAACATGAAGAACACAACAAACTCAATGCTAAAATATCGAATCCTATTATAAAACAACTCAAACTCTTAATCTATTGAGGGAGTTGGTGTCAATTTGATGTGAAAATTGGCTCTTTCCCAACTCCAAAGATGTGATGAAGATGGTTGATGAAAGATACATGTTTTTGGTGATGACTTCAATGGAGCTCCATGTTGAAAATCTGCAAAAAAAATGACTATGGTTGGATGAATTTGATGAAGGTTGTGATCCACTTTGTTGAATATTAATGAGTGCTCTAGGAAAAAATCTGCATAACCTAGCTATAAAACTCAATAAGATGGATGAAGATTGCTATGAATTTGAGTATAGTAAGTTTACTCAAGTTGTGGATGATCAAATGAGGAATGAAGCCTCTTATTTATAGAATTCCAAGTTGAAGAGATGTACAAAATAGAGAAATGTGGGATTAAGAATCAACCAATGAAAAGATGCCACTTGTCAACATGTGAATGGATGAAGGATGTGCAAGTTTTAAAGAATGTGTCAATAAATGAATATATTTGAATTTTAAAATTGTTGAAATGATATGTAAGAGGGAAAGAAGGTGCATTGAATGCCACTTGGATCAAGGAAAAAGGAATTTCTAGGTGGAGTAAATGCCTTGTTGGAAGGACAAAGTCCACTTGGATTTTGAATTCAAATTTGAGGAATATTCCTTTATTATGCCTTTTGAGATAAAATAGAGTTTTAATAAATGAATTATATCTATTTTCTTGTGCAAGTTGAAAAAGCTAGAGGATGGGACATGAGAGGATATTAAATTAATCAAGGTTAATTAATTTAATGAGAGATTAGAATGATGTGAAATATTGATTTAGATTTATGGATTGATTTAAATCAAACTATGAGAAGAATATGATTTTGAGATTAATTAAATACATATATTTTTTTATTTGACCAAGGAGATGAAGTTAGATTAAACTAAATAAGGTTTTAATTTATTTAATTTAATGGGTGAACTTGAGAGATTTAATCAAATAAAATTGATTATTTTATTTAAAAATAGGGATAATTAGATTAGATTGATTGATTTAATTAACAAGAAAAGATGACTTAATTAGATAAATGATTTATTTAATTAGGAGAGGAATATTGATGAATTTAATCAAATAAAGGTATTTGATTAAATGGTTAGACCGAGGGATGATTTAGGATGAAGCGATGTTAGTGGTTGGGATCAAATGTGCAATGTCAATCAGTATATTTTACGTGTCTACATTTTTCCCCTCTTTGAAATAGTGCACTTGTTGCATTGGTTCAAAGAATAAACAGTCTCGATCAAAAGCCAATTTTTTTTTATTTAAAAAAAAAAATACCTCACTGCTGCCCCGGTGAAGGAAATTATGGTAGCATATTTCCCCCTCGAGAGATCAAACAAAAATTTTGATTTTCTCTCGTGAAATAATAGGAAAAGGTACTTGGCAGGTCGAGAAAGGCTCTGGGAAGTCAGAAAATGATGTAAAACACCAAAAAATGGTGCAAAAGGGCCCTCAAACAGACAAAAATGGAACCAAGGGTCCAAAAACCTAGTAAGATGGCCGAACGGGGTCAAACAACCCTAATTTTTAGGCTTAAATATGCCTCGAGGGGCCACTTCCAGTTCATTTGAACGCATTCAGCCTTAAGAGATTTCATGATTTGAGTTCTGATACCCTGACGAGATGGCACAATGACAACTCCCATTACATATCTCTAACCGAGTACACACATACCAGTGACCTGACATTGGTGCACCGGTATGTCATCCTTACTTGAGTTTCATTTTTTGTTTTACGTGCTTATTTATTTCTTTTAGAACTAGGTTATTTGGAGTGGTGCTATATAGCATCGCTCTAATTTCAAACTAGACTGCCATCACAAGATGGACTGCCATAGTGGAGTTTGGTTTGAGAAGATTCATTAAACTTCGACGCCTTTGTGAAATGGATTGTTGGACTTTCAAACTCTGACACCGTGGTGGACTTTTAAATTAGGCTTCGGGGTACTTGAGAAAAGTGCACCATCACAGTGCAGTTTGGGATTTTGAGACCCCAGCATCGCTATTTGCAAATTTCAAACTGCGACGTCTTCACAGTTTGCAATGCTAGACTAGCTTTTTGAACACTTGGGATAAAATTTCTTGATGATTTTAACATGGTGATCTTTCCTAATGCAGGAGGGGGTGAGGGAGCTCTATTCTCATGAGCATAGATCATAGGAGATATTTGGTTATTTGTGTGATCTGACTGACAGGGAGTAGAATCAACTGTGAGAGATGGGGCTATGGTATATTGCGTACGCAATGCTTGTGTTGACCCACCTTGGTATGATGTTTGCACTTTCCAAGAGATGGGACAGTGAGATATCATCCTTTCATCTTCCTATCGGTGAGGCCACCGTTACCTTGGAGGACGTGTGGCGCATTCTAAGATTATCAATTCATGGTTGGTGAGTTCTTTACAATATGGATGTTAGACAGGATGCCTGTCATGCAGTCCTAGCCACATATGAGGTTATGTTTTGCGAGGGCTAGATAGAGTTGGCGCACCACAAGACACTCACATCACCATTTCATCTAGTGATAGCCGCTATCATTTCAGGTCTTGTTTCCCTAGATCGATGAGGTTGGTATTTTAGTCCTAGCTAGGGGCTTTGCTGGGAGTGGATGGTTCGTGATCGGCTAGTCTATTTTGCATGGGGTCCAGTTCTTCTTTCCTCCCTTTATAGGGATTTACACGAGTAGGCTTAGTTGGATGACAAGGCACTTGGTGCAGGTGTCACACTTCTTCACGTCTGGGCATGGGAGCACATCTCCGTTCTTCGGCCATAGATTGTTCCATTACCAGTCGAACCAAATAATCCAGTGGTTTGGTAGTACAAGGGTGGTGTGTAGTTCACACACATAGGTGAGCATGAGATCCCTCACTGGATGAGGGTTATTGATGAGATGATAGTGTTTACATGGTGCCCCTACCTTGGTTGGCCTGGATGGGCCAACGATGAACAACAATTATTCTTTGCCTGCTAGGATCAATCTATGTTGGGGTGGGAGCATACCATGATTGAGCGATACCTACCCAAATGAGTTCAACGCCAGTTTGGGGAGGTACAAGATAGACCAGACGATGATTATGTGGCCATTTTTTCTTGTACAGTGTCATAGGGTGCCTGGGGGTGATACATTCTTTCCTCTAAGGTAGTTGATAGTTTCAAGTAGCTGGTGGCCCAACCATGGGCATACGATCAGGGGGTTGCAGATCTAGGAGTTACCCAGGCATACTAAGATTGGTTTTGACCACCTCTACATTTGATAGTTCCAACTGCACCCTCTATTTGACGAAGAACCAGGGGTAGGGGAGTAGGCCGAGGATGAGGAGGTGGTGGTCCTCCAGCAGGAAAACCAACATAGGATTAGCCCACACAGGTCTAGCAGCCACAGGTCTAGCTGGAACAGGCTCAACCAGGGATAGGTTAAGATGAATCAACCTCTTGCTGATGTATAGATACAGGATCAAGACCAAGGGATAGAGGTTGGACATGATGGGCACCAATATTGGGCCGCCACACCACCACAAGGTAGGGGTGAGGACCAACCTCACGTACAGCCTCCGCTAGGACAACCAACGGGTCAGCCAAATTTGAGGGACAGGATGATAGCACTGTTGCAGGCCCAGGTCTAGGCCCTAATAGCAGAGAGATACTAGGCTCATGCAGAGAGGGACCAAGCAGTGCTACAGAGGCATGCCATAGAGCTACAGACACCTATGGAGATGGGTCAGAGATAATAGTTAGAGAGTATGGTGGCCTTCTCCTCCCATAGCATAGTGCCTCTTCGTTCATACAGGGAGGCCATATGGGAGGTAGAATATTATCATTTTCTTTATCATCAAGTCGTACCCAGAGTGGCCTGGGCCCTAGATTACTCATAGTGGACTATTCACATACCGACAGAGGGTCATGGTGATAGAGGTGAGGGCAGCAAACAGGAGGGTTAGACCTCATTTTGATAGAGATATTATTCTTTTGTGCCATATGGGCTCATTTTTGATAGCCTGTTGGGCCTTTTGTACTTATTGACATACACATGTACAGTGATCCGATTATTTTATACTATGACAGTTACCTGATGATATATATGAGATGATGGTGTTAATATGATGTGTCATGTACCATTTATTTTTTATGCATTTATTGACGGTTCTATTTCTAAATGCTATGCAATAATGTTATGGTGTTATGTGATGGATGCATGGATGTATTTCTTTCGGCTGGTGTATGCACTATGTGATGGTTATGTGACTAACAGATCTATATTATGCTTCTAATGAATGATTACATATGATATGCAAATGGATTTATATGATATGCAATATGGATACATGATAGATGATATGTTTGTTTATATGATGATGTAATCTATATGATGATTTTATGTATGTTGATGCAAATGTGATGATTTATGCTATGTTTTTTTCTTTTTCAATCTCTTTTTTGTTATGATGGTGATGATGATGCAAATGCAGTGATCATGATATGCGGTTATGAATGTATGACTATACGTGATTTTCCATCTATGATATGCACTTGTGATGATGTTTATGATGTGATGTTATATATGACATGATATGTTATGGAGATGATGATTTATGGTGGATGGAATGATATGTGAGTAATGATTATTATGATGTGTATGCGAAATGATATAATAAATGCTTTTATGATATTTTTTATATGATTATGGATGGATGTATGCACCTAATGCGATGAATAATATTTATGTACCTATTATGCTTTGTTTAATTGTGCACTGGATGCTTATAATGATATGGAATGATTTGTAAAATAAAATGAAAAATGATAGCAATGTGGTTATTTATGAGATGCTCCATATGATATAGGTGGATGATGGATGATATGTATGTTTATATGATGATGCTTTATGCAAATGGATGCAAATGTCTATTCTATTTATGTGATGCGATGGTGGTTATATGATTATGCAAATGGATGATGTGATGGATTTTTCTTTTTTTATATGCCAATGTGTATGTAATGTTATGATTATGAGATGCTTAGAATAACAAATCTATATTATATGCATATGAGATGATCAGTGTTTCTATATGATATGTATTGTCCTGATGATTTGTGGATGCAGGATTAATGATGGTGATGATTAACTGTCATAGTACCTTGTTAGTGTGAAAAGAAAGAAGAATTGAAAAATGAAGAGATTTCAATAAGACAAAAGATGATGATAATGAGTATCTGCCGAGGACTTAGAATTTTCAAAGGGTCAATTATCTTATGTTTGATAACCCACATAAATACGATGCATCAAAGTATTAAGAACTAGGATGATGTTGTATTTAGTGTGATGGACTTTGACTCAACAATTGGATAGAAGTATCCTTGTTCATAATTGACATACGAAAACCTTACTAAGATGCACTTTAGATATTTCAAACATCTTGGACCAAGACATAGGAAGGAAAGACTTCCTATGTGGTCAACAAAATATCTAAAACACCCTCCGTACATACCTAAAAAAAGTAAGTATTTGCCGAGGTTAGATTACAAGAATGTCCAACAAGCACAACAGATAAAAAGATAATGATCGTTGCCCCATTCCTATCTCTCTAAATCCCTTCATTGGGGACATCATTGAGAGGTCCTTGGAATGAGTAAAATAAGATAAATCAAAAGACAAAGATACAGTAAACAAACAAGCTGATGTTCTTCAATACCGCTAGCTATGAGTAAACTACGGTGATGTCTGATATTGATTTCCATTGCAAGAAGGATGCATCCTAGGACATGATGATATCAGATGTTTTGATATGGGACTGATTTGATGATAGGCTATTGACACCAAGAGTTGACCAACTTGTTTATGTACTAACCTAGATTTTGAGATTTTGACGTTTTGAGTTTTTACTTTTCACTTGCTAGACTTGTTTTCAATTGTTTCACCAAAGGTTGGGGATGATGATCATTTATTATGAATGATGTTATCATGGGTGAAAGCAGAATGGGACATATGGATTTTTCTTTCAAATATTTGGATGTTTTTCAGAGTTTTGGAATGTTTTGAGGCTGTTGTTGGTATATTTCAAGTTTTTATGAATGTTTTAATTTTTTATTTTCAAATGTTTTGGGGTTTTATGAGATTTTGACCAAGAGACTAACCTAAGGACCTATCCTAGGGGCCTCAAGGGCTCATCAACAGATTAGCCTTTCCTACGTTATACATGCAAATACTATGTAGTTTGAGTGATGACTTGACTGATTTATAGATGAAGATATACATGATGAAATGTTAGTTTATTATGACAAACTTCTAAAGGACTGGCCTAAGTGTCTCAGGGGATGATCAAAGATCAACCTTGCCTACATTAAAGGCTCAGATACCCATATTTCAACAAGATGACTTTGTTTTTGACTTTTTGACTGACTTTTTGGGATTTTGATATGTTTCAAATGGTTTTGGATTTTTTTGGTTTTCTGATGATTTTGGATTTTATGATTTTAGGACTTCAAGAATATATATGAATCTAATCCAATCAGAACATGCCCCCAGTGTGATGTGATAGACTACTTCGATAAAGGTAGGACAAACTGACCTTGGGAATGGGTCGAGTAGTACTAGGAGGGATCATGATACGAACACAGGACCAAGCTATGATGCAGATACCAAATGGATAGGTGATGGATGGATATTTGAATGCGATGGATGATGGAAATGTAATGGATGGATGGTGATGTTGAACGAGCTGTAAAGATCCTGGTGGATGGAAAGTGCTTATTTACACAAGGCATTTGTTCCATAATAATAACATCTCTATGAAATAATCTAACATGTTCCATAATGCAAATGAAATAAAAAAATAAACTAAATTGAAAGCATTAAAAAACATAGTAAATACCTATCCCATAGTGGATTGGTGCTACTTTCATCTGAAAAGTATCCCTTTCCCAACCCTTGACAAGCTAAATGATGAAAATGATATGAAGATGCAGGATGATGATCAAGATGAAATGCTAACTTGGATAAGTTGTGGAGGATTAATAAAATAGAAAAACTCTCTATTTATAGCCAAGAAGGATAAAAGAATGCCAAACATGGAGGTTGTGGGACTAAATATCCACCAATGACAAGATGCCACTTGTCAACCTATGAGAGGTTGAGGAATGAGCACATTTTGGTCAATGTGTCAAAGAGGGGGAGATTTGAAATTTTAATTTGATGATAAGATGAGTTAAATGCTAAGTTTGACTTGTGCAAGAGACATGTAGAGCTCTTAAATTCTTTGTTGGAAGGAAAAAATCCCTTTTGGAGGAGGATTTTCAAACTGGAGGAATATTCCCCAAAAGATGCAAGTTGAAAATAAATAAAGATTTAATAATGTTTAAATGTACATTTTCATGTGCAAGTGGCAAAATCTAAGAATTTTGGAGATTATAATTAAATTAATCAGGTTTAATTAATTTAATGAGGGGTTAGGATTATTGAACTATATTTGATTTGGAGTTATGGATTAAAATAAATCGAGAGGAGATGGAAACTAATTTTAATTTAATTAATAAAAGATTTGATTTATTTAATCAAAGAGAATGATGTTAGTGTTAAATCAAATAAAGATGATTTATTTAATTTAAATGGATGACCTTAGAACAATCAATTAAACTTGATTTATTTAATTAAAAGAAATGAATATGATGATAAAGGATGATTAAGGATGCCATGGAATTAGTGAATATGGATTAGATGCATGATGTCAATTTTGCATGTCTACAATGTGGATACTAAAATGAGGTGGACAAACTTGCGAGGTCTCTAGTTTATCAGAAAAGGTCACTGGAATTGATTTTGATCAAATTTTGGGGACAAATTCATTAAATTTCATTTTAGGAGGCGTTGTGGCTCAATTCCTATGAAATGCATTTCCTGAGTTGTGACTCACGTGGAAGATGTTGGCCTATTTTTAATAGTTCTAGTTCCATAAATGGAAATTTTGATAGTTTGATGTTTTTCAATGGTTTTGATTCAAGTTTTTACTATTACGATAAGATATGGTGAAAACACAATAGGCGATATCAAGGAATTTATTTTGGGGTTGTGGTTTGATGTGTGAAAATGTAACAAGAAAATAAGCACAAATACTAGTTGGAAAGGGTTTGTATACTTGGTAGGCCCACGGAAATACCTCAGATTAGTGTTGAACACCTCTCCTTCTTGAGAGTGGATATCCTAGAAGTTTGGTGGCATTGGCTCCCCTCCACAACACTCACTTCTACAGGAACACCAAATTCAAATTCCAGGTAGTCACTTCCTGGGAATTTTCTATCTCTATTCAAGGGATTCAATAGTGAGTAACTTCGGGCATGTTATTGTACCTTGCACCATACCAAGCAATGACTAAAATAGCGAGGCTTCTAAAACCACAAGGTGTCTAATAAAATCTGGTTTAGGAGATACAATGATAAACTCCCTCAAGATGCTTCCTAGCCCTTAGAACAAGGGTTTATGTATCGTGAAGATATTGGAGGAGGGCTATCATGTACCATCCTGATGATTGTGAACTTTCCTCATAGCCGCAAATACATATTGCAATTCGGAAGGAGTTGAATTTATCCCATTACTGCTTGGTTTGTTCCCTTAGGTTGTACTTTTTCCCACTAAGGTATACCCTCTAATGGGTAAACACAAGGTCAGATGGGTCCGACTTTCTGATCACTGAGTTTGCACAAGGTGAGAGCATAATACCTATCACCATCAAAGACTAAGACAATTGTGTTCTTTAGCCTCTAATTAATGCTATGTGAGGAAGAAAATCAATCAATTTAAGCACTAAAGTGAAATTTTTTCTAATCTAAAACAAGCATTGCAATTTCAAAATGAAATTCTTTGACTTAAGATATGTAACTTCTGGATTTTGATTGTGTTTTGAGTTTTTTCATCAACGTTTTGGATCACACTTAGTGATCCATCCTCAGAATGATAGAGATCATAAGGAGATGGAATTCTTTGACGTTTGACTCTACAAAACCACTTTGTTAGTAGTATAAAAACAAAGAGCCTTGGACCAACAAAAATACTACACAAAGAAGCACTTTTGGGAATCCCCATCTAAAGCCACATGTTGAGACATATTAGAATTCAAAAACCCTATTCTACTCACAAAAAGCAAAAGAAAGATGAAAGAGAGACTAAAACGGAAACTTTTTACCTATCAAGCAATTATGTCACACCCTTCGTCATCGTGTCTTTGTGTTGCATTTCACAAGGACGGTTGCATCACAATTTTCTACAAATGCATCATTTCTAGAAAAATGTGTCATTTTATCTAACAAATGCATCAGCTCCTTAGAAAATGCTCATTTATTGTGCTCAATAATTGTGTCATTCCGTACTCAAAATCTATAAAACCATGTTAAGTCGTATAAAAAATTGCAAAAAATATGTCTATGTCAGGTTTACCAATCTGACATGAGGTTTTTGGATTTCTAGCCTAGAATAGTGATAGCTAACACCTCTAGACTAATAAGACCTCATCAACAAGAGAATACAAAATAATAGAGAGAACTAGAAATGCAAAGCATGAAATAAATTACTCCCCATATTGGTTGATTCACTTCCCTTGCTCTCCTTCTTCTTCTTATGCAACTTTGGCCCTCATATTTATTGGAAGTTGAGAAAACCTATAAATAGTAAGCAAGAAAGTCAAGAAAATTAGTTTAAGAAAAAAGGAAATTGTTTTATAGACAACCTTTTGAATGGATGGCTAAGATTAATCTTCTGAAAGATTCCAAGATCAATGGTTGAAGACAACCATCCCTTAAAGTTGGATAGTGGGCGTAAAAGGAAATAGTGTCGAGATTCAAAGTTATTTGATTGAGCTGACCCTTTGAATTAAAATTAATTTAATTCAAAAGCAGTGGAGAAGATGTGTAACAAAATAATTATTTTAATTATTATTTGCTTGGTGGGAAAGTGGGAGAAGTGGATCTTGTAACTGTTATTTAAAATTGAAAGGAAAGTTAATGTGACAATAGAAAGTGGGAAATGGATGAGTGACAAATAAATAATTTATTCAGATTATTTAATTGAGAAAAATGAGAAAATAGAGCATTTAATTAAAACAATTTACATAATTATTTTAATTAAATGGGAGGACATGTGAAAGAGGCATTAAATAATTAAATTGATTTAATTATTTAAATGGGTGGAAGATTGCATCAAGAATATTCTATTTTTGGGAGAGCTATTACAAACAACTATGATAGAGAGGCTGCATAAATGAGCAAGTGCAAGGATAATGCATGAATTAAAAATTAGAAAATAATCAATTCATGAAAAATGAATATTTGGCCAAGTGGAGGATAAATAATTTATTGAAAATTATTTATTTGAGAATTAGAAAATAATCAATTCATGAAAAATGAATATTTGGCCAAGTGGAGGATAAATAATTTATTGAAAATTATTTATTTGAGAATTAGAAAATAATCAATTCATGAAAAATGAATATTTGGCCAAGTGGAGGATAAGTAATTTATTTAAAATTATTTGTTTGAGAAAAAGGACAAGTGGAGATTTAATTAAAATAATTTGCACAATCATTTTAATTAAATAAAGGAGAAAAGAGCCATTAAATTATTAAACTGATTTAATTATTTAATACAAGGGACACATGGATATCAATTATTTAATCAATGGAAGAAATAAAAGAGGGGGCGAATAGTTAAATAAATAATAATTATTATTTAACCATAGACGATAGATGACAAGTGAATAATTAAATAAATAATAATTCATTTAATTATTGAAGAAAGGGGGACATTAGTGACATAATTAATTTATATAATTGATCAAGATAGAATAAGATAGAATAATAAAAATGAGAAGGTGAATTAATTAAATATTTAAAATTATTTAATTAATAGAGAAATATGGTCAAACATAATTAAATAATTACAATTATTCAATTATGGAAGGACGAAGGAGCAAGAAAAATTACTCTCGCTTAGGACATTTTTAGTATCTACAATAAGTTTTTTTAAAAAAATATTGTATTATTTAGAAAGAAAGAAAGAAAGAAATAATTGTTATAATATAAAATTTATAAAAACAAAATCAATTGATAAGTGGCCCTATTATAAATATAAATATTAAGTGTGCAGATAACTTGTTTTTATTGTAGCTATATTTTCTCTATATTTTTTTAAATTTATGATAATAAGTAAAAAGTTACCAACAATGAAAATATGACCTACACTATAGGAACAAAAAAATTCTTGATAATTAATTTTTAACATAATTTACACTTAAAAATTGTACTTTTACTTTACATAACATAAAAATTATGAATGAGAATTTTAAATTTCTAATTTTTTCAAAAATCAATTACTAATAACATTTTTTAAGATTAAATTATAAATGCTATAAATTAATTAATACATGTAAATAAATTGACAAGACATTTTCATGAAATAAATTCTATGAGAGGATAGGTGACTTACTAAATTATGTGAGATAATATGGATTGGGGTGTGTTGTATGCATATTAATAAAGTAGTATGTAAATATGCTTCCCCTTAATCTTCTTCTGGCTTAAGGTTTGAAAATCATTTCGTACAAATGAAATTATTCATAACAGATCATTTCTAGGGAAAAAATATCTTTTAATATGCTATTCTATACTAGTATTTATATAAAAATAGGCAATTTTTTTTGTTTTATTTTTTACATTTGTGGTGTAATAAAATTAATGCAATTAGTATATGTGTTCACACATCACACATATATATAAAATTGAGATGCCTTACAATTTTTCATATTGTTCTTCATATTAGATTTTGATGAATGAAAATGAGATATGCTTACACTATACTAACATACAAAATACGTAACATTTCTGATATTGGGACCCAAGGACATGCATTTGGCCTAATCATGACTATATTTGGCATGATATAGGTATTCCTTGCTCTATTGTTACTCTTGCCAATTTTGGGGGCTAAATTTTGGGGTATTGTCTCAATGGGGGCCTTTGGGGAAATGGAAAACCATTCATAAACCTATTTAATCAAATAGAGAGGTTGAATGCACTAGCTTTGGGAGTCATCATGAAAGATGTTGACATTTGATTATGTTGCTTTAGGGGGGCCATTCCTCAATCACTCTCCCATGGCCTACTAGGAGGACAGAGGCATCAAAGTTTGCAACTTGGAGATCATAAAGCAATGCAGAAGCATTTTAAATATAAACTTGTTCAATACATTGATTAATATAACAATGATGCAAATTTAGGAGATCAGGAAGTAATGCAAAAGCATTTTGAATATAAACTTGTTCAATACATTGATTAATATAATAATGATGCAAATTTTGACAGTTATTCAGGATAAAACACCCCAAATTAGAAAGTTTTATGTTTTATAATAGAAGCAGTTTATAAATAGAGTAGGAAAGAGAAAACATCTCAATCAATTCATATAGAGAGGGAGATTTACAAAAAAATTATGTTATTATGAATTTTTATATATGATAACCCCTTAGACACGATGATTTTTTTGTCTAACTCAAATACATGTGGAATATAATCTTATCCTCCAAAAAAATTATTGGTTGTGATATATAAACAATATGATGTTTACACATGAAAAGATATCCAAGAAGAATGTTGCAAGCAAACAATGGTGACATATTGCAAATTACTCCTCTTTCAAAGATTGCTTGCTACATGAAAGTTGATGTTTCAAGGAGATATATATCCCCTTGAAGTAAACTACCTAGATTTGTATGGTTAGGGGTGTGTCATGTTATTTGTATAATATTATTAAAATTGAAATGCATTTGAAGGTATAAATACCTTTCAACTTGATGGAACTTAAAAAAAAAAAGGCAAAATTCTTGAAGTGCTTATATTAAAACCCTAGAATTTTCTATTTTAATTTTTTTGTCATATCTGATGAAGGGTTTTTATGAGGGTTAGGGTTTTTATTTTTAGTTGCATGGCATTCTATTTTGTTGTTATTTGTATAAATGTTTGTTGTTGGTCACAAAAAGGGAGGGAATTTTCATACTTACATTATCATGTGACTATCACCGTACTATTGGTCTTTCTCTTGTATAGGGTTGAATCATTTGTTTCTATAGGGTTAAGGAGATGATATTTTTTATCATTATGTCCTTTAGTTTTGCATGATTCCAATGTTGTGAGCCTATTGTTCTTGTGCCACCCTAGAGAAGTCCCCTCTTTAGAACAACTTATGAGCACATGCCTAAAGCTTCCACTTAAGTCCCGATGGCCCTTACCTTCTTATTGCTCATTGTTGATTTATTCATTAGTTTACACCTTGAATTAGCGATGAGCTCAATAAACAGTACTCTCCTTTGATATCTCTCATCACTAATGACAATTGATCATCCCAATTTCTAATAGTGATGAGCGATGTTTTTCATCTTAGGATCTCATCGCTAATTGTTGATAGTTGTTAAGAAGAAAATTTGTAATGGTAATGAGCAATATGTTCCATATGATCGTGGATATGTTGTGAAGAGTAATTCTCACATTAGTGATGCATGATAAAACCTATAAGTATTGTAAATCATTCATTTCTAATTGCTTGCATGATGTATGAGGGGTATTAGCGATGAATGTAGACCTTATCGCTCACCACAAATTTTTTTGGGACTTAAGTTCCAAAATAGTGATAAGCGATGGGTGCCTTTTAAAGGGTTTTTATTTTTTCACTAATTTGATATGATCTTGTGGGTGATATCTTTGGTGCCATTTTTTTTGTATGTACACATGTCCAATATCTGGTACCTCCATAATATCTCTTATCATTGATGAGATCATAGGCATGAGGTTTGCATTGGCAATGCGTGATGCTTGGATAGATGTGACTGGGAGTCAAGCCATAGCATCGGGGGCTGAAGGTCATCACAGGGATTTCTTCATCGTTGATTGAATCGAGAAATGATAAAGTAAATCAACGATGAGTGAAAACTACCACTGAAAAGGGAAACATGATAGGATCCTATGGATCTCTCGTAAGGAAAAAGGAAATCAGTGAGAAGACTAGAGGACCATTGATAAAATTCTAAAGCAGGATGATCCAATGGATAGGAAATCATCACATAAGTAGCTTCATCTCTAATGAGTAGCCTAGGCATGAGGGAAAATCAATGATGAAGCAATGAGGCGTATAAAGAAAATTTCTCTCTAAATTGGCCTTATGTACTTTACTGATATTAATGAAGAGCACATATTAGGTTGGTGATACATTCTAATTGTTAGGACATATATGATTAATCTAGAATTAGAGAATAACATGTCAATGTTTTAGGTAGCATTGTTGTTTTCAAGAAACAAGTTGATAATAGCTGATAAATGATACTCATGGCCACCTTAGGTGAAATTTTAATCACTTTCAGATGAACGGTTCAAATTTAGAGCCAAGCTGAAAAGCCACCAGTTCACTTGTGCAAGAAGTTCTACATCATTAATTTTGTATGCTCAAAATCTCTATTTAATGCAAGATGATCGGTGATTATTCTCACTATCTTTTCACTTTGTAGTTTATGTTGGGTGAGGTGTAAAGGATACTGGTTTATTTATAGTAGAATTTTTTAGTCCTAGTTAAGTTGGTATGAATTTTAGTTCTGGGGTATACATACTTAGGACTTTTACTGCTTGAGTTGGTGATTATCACTAGGATTGGGATAATTCTCTTATGGGTTTTAAATCAAAAGTCTTTTAAATTTTCATTTTGTTAGCCTTGACAAGATCAGAAAAACTAGTGAGGTGACTCCACCTATTAAGAGGTCTAGTCAATTAAGTATGTCTAAATTCCAAGAGGAGATAATTGAGCAAGAAATTGTAGTTTCTCTTGAAGTTGCAAAGGGAAAAATGAGGGCTAGAGGCCATAAAATGAAGACAATTGTGCATAGTACTTACCGCTTGAGAAATAGGACCCTTTCGGGGGGATCAGCTAAATTCAAAGACAAGGAACTGGCATTGCCAGTGAAGAAGGCTAGAAAGAAGGAAAAGGGCTACTAGACTAACCTAGGAAAGAAAAGTTCTCTTATTGTGCTCTTAGATACTCCTTCAGATGTTGAAGCTGAGACAAACTTATACTATGGCCAATATGTTCTTTCATTGGTGAAAGTTATGATAGCTCTAATAATGATGTGTAGGTAATTATACCTCCAATTACAAAAAGGACCAGGAGTGGCTAGGAATTTTCAAATGTCGACGACTTCGAATAGGTCCTTTACTTTATTTTAGTTTTTGATGACACCATGATCTTTTCATAGGAGGTATTTGTTTTCATGTGTTCATGGTTGGTATTTTCATTCCCTTGCTAATGTGGCAGTCTCTGTGATAATATGGTTGAAATATTTTTCTATTCCAAGAAAAAGAATACTGTGACAATGACTCCTTGTGTTTAACACATGTTTTTTTCTTTTTTGACCTCCCTTGTTCTCAAATGATTACCTATGAAACCACCTAGGGAGTCCTTCGAGGAGTTAGCTGAAATTAGATTTTGAAATGAATTAAAATGAGAATGAAATTGTAAATTCAACCGGTTGCTTGTCACTCCCCTATTTATATAATGGGGATTCCATGTCTGAAAAAGAGAGTTCAGAGATTTTTGAGTCCAGAGTAAGGTCACAGTAAATACTATGCTCATGAAGCTAAGTAGAACGTGAGTATATATTTAGGTAATATATCAGACAAAAAATTAAGAAGAAATTTATACTACATATGAATTTTTAAATATGGCTATGCAATGCAATATCGAAAATATAAAAGAAGCTTATTTTTCAAAGTGTTGCTCTACTACACATTTTTTAGCAAAGTTATGAATGAAAGTGTTAATGTCAATTTTGTTCATCTTTTTTTCATTTGCACAAAATGTATGAATTCATTTTATGCTTCAGTTTAATGAACTGATTAAACATTGAAAGGAGCTCATGAGTTTTTAATAAAATGATACAAGATTACATAAGTGATTTTTTGTAGATACAGTGAGTTGGGTGTTACAAAGTGACAAGCTCTAATAGTCCTTGAGTTTATGATATTCAATTAATAATGTACAACTGATTTTATACATGTTATAATTCTTTTCCTCTCTTAGAGAAGTCATGATTGTTTCATCAGTATGTGTTACAGTCAGCTGAGCTAAATATTGAATTGGACCTGGGATTCAAGACGAAGAATGATACACAAAATACTTTAAGCCTGATTATTTCAATTTTAAGAATGTTCTTACACTCTTGGAAATGAATAATACTTTTATTCAAGGTCTTTTGAGCCTCTAATATGGTAGTTTTCCAAGATAATGAATTTGTATGATGGAATACTCTTAACCTAAAGTGAGATATTATGAGTATACATAGGATTTCCCTCCCTAGGTTTCACAGAGCCTGAAGAGAAGAAGTGAGGTACTAGTTACTTCCCTTAGGTGTTGGCCAATCCTCAACCTAGCTAATAATTGAGTTGTGGAAAGCTCATAGGATAGGATTGAGATTAAGTTTGGTTCCAAAAAGATAACCAATAGAAATGGGGACTCCATTGGGGAAAATTTTTGCATCTATCATGTAAAGTTGTTGAAGACCATTTGAAAGGAGTCAGAGCATAATAAACTTTTGGTTCAGATTATTGAGGAAGTTTTAGATCTGTAAATTGATGCATAGTAACCTCAAATTTGTAAATGATGTGAAGTGGCTCTACTGGGGAGAAATCAAGGAAATATAGTCTTGTTTCAAAGTTTTTCCTCTTGTCTAAGAGGTGGCGACAATGCTCTAAATTCTATCATATGAAGGGATGTTGTTTTCTATCGTAACCTGAAAGTGCTTTATTCAAAATTATAGAAACTTGAGGTATGAAGGTACATGGTTATTTCCATAGTCTCATTTTTCTAAACCTAACATGTTGAAAAGCAATTGTTGTTCCACTTAAAATATTTTTTTAGAATATTCACAAACTTGCTAGTGTTATTGGCTGAAGATAAAGTTGAATATCTTAGGGTTTTCTATTCATTTGCATTATCATCTATTTCAATCTTGATTTATTATCATACTGTCAATCATCCTACTAATTTTTTTGATAGAGGATAAAATGGGTTTTACAGGGACTCGAAACCACAAAGTTAACAAAAAGAAAAAAAGATAAAGCATTAAAGTACCTAGAAACAAAAAGGCTGCAAAGAGATAAGAACCATTACATAGCAGCAGCCACCAAATGAAGGCCATCAAAGGCCACCAAAAGAACCACCAAAAAGACTAGACAAAAAATCATCAAAATCTAGCCTAAGGAGTTTAAAACATTTGCAGTATCAGCTTCTAGGTTATGCATCTCCTAGACTCCATTCTAATGTTTAAATCATCCTACTGATGTTTCATACAGTCATGGTTGTAATTAGGTATAATTAGTTAAACTCTAGTTTGCATACATCCATGGATGATCAAAGAGAAGTAACCATGCCACTATAAACTTGGATGCATATTGTCAAGAAGCTTCATAGATCTAACTATTCTCAAGTAGTTGGTATTAAAATGTGTAGACATTCAAGTTAAAACAAGTGTAGGATAAGGCCAAAATGGAAAGTTGTGTTTAAAAGAGGAGTTAAAGAGATGAACAAAAGGAACCAAATGGCTATGCAAGCCCAATTTAGAGATATTCATACTAAATTTGTTAACTAGGTTGTTGTGCCTCTTGTCAATTATTTTGACCCATTGTATGATCAATTATATTTGTCATGGATTGATTACAAGGTTGAAAGAATGCCATCTCAAATCTATAAGAAAATGCCTAGATTTAATGGATATAGTGTGTCTGAAGGAGATGCACATGTCCAAAGTTTCTATAGTTTTATGGTAAAACATTTGTTTAAAGATCAGGATATGTGGATGAGATTTTTTGTCATATCTCTAAAAGCTAGAGCAAGGGACCCATACTTAAATTTTCCTGAGAAGTCTTTTCCTTGTTTGGATAATCTAGTAGATGCTTATAGGAAATAATTTGCAAAACAAACCTATGAATTTTTCACAAAGTTAAAACAACTAAAGAAGCAGGATAATGAGTCAAGCATTTCTTTTAATCACAAATTTTCTACTAATCTTGCACTAATCCTTGAAAGTTTTAGACCTAGTACATTAGATTGCATCCATTTGTATTTTGAAGGTTTTGAGGAGGGATCTAGTGCACTGATTAAGGACTTCAGAATATTGAATATGGAGATGGCCTACACATGTCTAGATAATATGGAAAAGATGAGGAATGAATATGTGCAAGGTATGTTGTCTTCAATTTTGGATAAGAATGTGGATGAAACCAACAATTGTGTGGATACAAATGATCAGATACATGTATTTTCAAATGTAGATAAGAGAATACTTGAGAAGGAGGAAATTAAAATCACTCATACTCATAATGATGAGAATATTTCCCTTCACCAACAAAAGGATATAAAGGATCAGATTAGTGATGAAACCCAGTCCATGGAGTTTCTAGATTTTGGTGAAAATATATTAGTATGTTCTGAATTACAACTTGGGAACATGTGTTTCTACTAAAGGTCAAGAGAGAGATGGTTTAAGGAGCAGATTAGGATTATGACTTGCCAAATAGTGAATCTACTAAAGGTGAAGAGAGAGATGGTTGAAGGAGTGGATCAGGATTATGACTTACTAAATAGTGAACAAATTTCAAACTTGTTAACTGTTGAATATCAAAAATATGCATGTATGGATAGCCCTCGGTTATTATGTAATATTCATATTGATTTTGACAATAATGATAGTCTTTGTTATGCAAAATATGAAACATGGGCATCTGATATTCCTTCTATCTATGAACTAATTGGTCAACATTGTGGTAATGTGGATAATAACAAGCAATTGATTGATTTCAATAATGCTTTGAACAATGAACATAGCAGCATGAAGACTGATGAAAGTTCAGAAACTCGTGTCAGTGAGTTGAGAACAACAGACCACCATGAGGTTTCTACATCTAATAAGTCAGGTTGTGAAATTCATAAAGCAAATTTAAGCAAGTATTTGTTTTCTGTTTTTGGATGAACCTAGTTATGATTTTTTTTATGTGGATATGGGGGATGATTCAAAAGAAAAATAGATGATATTTTTTAAATAGAATTACTCACTTTTGAACAAGCTATAAATTCTGAATATATTGACACGTTGTGTTCAGAGGATGTCAAAGTGAGCAGAAATAAGGATAAGGTAGAGATTCTTGATGATTCTTTACACCAACTTGTTGAGGCACAATTACAATATGTGCCAATGTATGAGCGTGTTTCTCTACACACATTTGGAGATAGTTTGCATGAGGTGCATAATCTTTTGATTACTACTTATCACTTTTTTACTTTTAATATACAAACTACTATGAAGATTGAGACTGATAGTACCAGCTACTTGGCAGAATATGAGTGCCTAATTTTTTAGCTGCATGTAAATTCCCTACATTGTGGTAATGGGAAAAACATTGAGGAAGGTTTTTTTGAACTTAACAAATTTTTAAATGGTTCAAATTATGAGTTTCTACCACTAGCAATACAGTATTTCCAAGGTATGCCTAATTCTTAGATCCATGGCGATTACAAATTTGTTAGAATTGCTAGCATGTTTAGTTGGGCATATTCCAGTGATGTTTTTAGGATGGATTTAGTTAGGAGTGATGAAAATTTTGTATATGATAGAAGTAAGAAAAGGCCTATAGTTTTGATGGACTTGGGCCATCAAATATAAGGTTTGATTTGTCAAACCAAAGCAGCAGGAGCAGAGATGATCTTATGACTCTGTTACCCAATGGAGTAGGCAATTGGTCTACTTCTCCAAAGGATCTGAATTTTGGCTCTATTCATTGAGGAACATATATCCCCAGAAAGACCCACTGATGACACTTTAAAAAAAAAATTGCAAAATTCTTGAAGTGCTCATATTGAAACCCTAGAATTTTCTATTTAATTTTTTTTTCATATCTAATGAAGGATTTTTATGAGGGTTAGGGTTTTTGTTTTTATTTGCGTGGCATTCTATTTTTTTGTTAGTTGTATAAAATTTTTTTGTCAGTCACAAAAAGGGAGGGAATTTTCATACTTACATTATCAAGTAACTATCATCGTACTGCTAGTCTTTCTCTTGTATAGGGATGAATCATTTTTTTCTATAGGGTTAGGGAGATGATCTTTTTTATCATTATGTCCTTTAGTTCCACATGATTCCAATGTTGTGATCCTATTGTTCCCATTCCGCCTTAGAGAAGTCCCCTCTTTAGAACAACTTATGAGCATGTTCCTAAAGCTTGCACTTAAGTCCCAATGGCCCTTACGTTCTTATCGCTCATTGCTGATTTATTCATTAGTTTACACCTTGAATTAGCAATGAGCGATGAACGGTACTCTCCTTTGATATCGCTCATCACTAATGATAATTGATCATCCCAATTTCTAATAGCGATGAGCAATGTTTTTAGTCTTAGAATCTCATTGCTAATCGCTAATAGCCATTAAGAATAAAATTTAGCAATGAGCGATATGTTCCATATGATTGTGGATATGTTGTGAAGATTAATTCTCACATTAGCGATGCGCGATAAAACCTATGACTATTGTAAATCATTCATTTCAAATTGTTTGCATGATGTATGAGGGGTAAGTAATGAACGTAGACCTTATCACTCATTGTGGATTTGTTTCAAGACTTAAGTTCTAAAATAGCGATAAGCGATGAGTTCCTTTTAAAAGGTTTTTTATTTTTTGCTAATTTGATATGATCTTGTGGGTGATATCTTTGGCACCATTTTTTTTTGTAGCTACATGTGTCCAAGATCTGGTACCTCCACAATATCTCTCGTCGCTGATGAGATCATAGGTGTGAGGTTTGCATTGGTGATGCACGATGCTTGGATAGATGTGACCGAGAGTCAGGCCAAAGAATTAGGGGCTAAAGGTCATCATTAATATTTCTTCATCGTTGATAGAATTGAGAAATGATAAAGTAAATCAATGATGAGAAACAACTACCACTTAAAAGGGAAACGTGGTAGGATCCTGGGGATCTCTCGTAAAGAAAAAGGAAATCTGTGAGAAGACTGGATGACCATTGATAAAATTCTAAAGTAGGATGATCCAATGGATAGGAAATCATCACATAAGTAGCTTCATCGCTAATGACTAGCCTAGGCATGAGGGAAAATCAATGATGAAGTGATGAGGAATATAAAGAAAGTTTATTTATAAAATGGCCTTATGTACTTCGCCAATATTAAGGAAGAGCACGAAATAGGTTGGCAATACATGCTAATTGTTAGGACATATATGATTAATCCAAAATTAGAGAATAACATGTCAATGTTTGAGGTAACATCATTGTTTTCAAGAAGCAAGTTGATAATAGCCAAAAAACGATGCTCATGGCCACCTTAGATGAAATTTTAATTGCTTTCAAATCAACGGTCCAAATTTAGAGCCAAGCTAATAAGTCACTAGTTCACTTCTGCAAGGAGTTTTGCAGCATTAATTCTGCATGCTCAAAATCTCTATTTAATGTAGGATGATCAGTGATTATTCTCACTATCTTTTCACTCTGCAGTTTATGTTGGGTGAGGTGTATAGGATACATGTCTATTTACAGCAGAATTTTCTTTTCCTAGTTAAGTTGGTATGAATTTTAGTTCTCTAGTATACTTAGGACTTTTAATACTTGAGTTGGTGGTTATCATTGGGATTGGGATAATTCTTTTGTGGCTTTTAAATCAAAAGTATTTTAAATTTTCATTATGTTAGCCTTGACAAGATGGGAAAAATTGGTGAGGTGACTCCACCTATTAGGAGGTCTAGTCAGTTAAGTATTTCTAAATGCCACGAGGAAGTAATTGAGCAGGAAAATGTAGTTTCTCCTAAAGTTGCAAAGGGAAAAAGGAGGGCTAGAGGCTATAAGAAGAAGACAATTGTGCAAAGTACTTACCACTTGAGAAATAGGACCCTTTTAGGGGAGCAGTTGAATTCAAAGGCAAGGAATTAGTGTTGCCAATGAAGAAGGCCAGAAAGAAGGAAAAGGGCTATTGGACCAGCCTAGGAAAGCAGAGTTCGCTTATTGTGCTCTAGGATACTCCTTCAGATCTTGAAGCTAAGAAAGACTCAGACTATGGCCAATATGTATGTTCCATGGTGCCTTATGATAGTTTTGATGATGATGTGCTTGTAATACCTCCAATTGCAAAAGGACCAGGAGTGGTTGGACATTTTTTAGATGTCGACAACTCTGAATAGGGCCTTGGTTTTAGTTTTTGATGACACCATGGTCTTTGCATAGGATTTATTTCTTTTCATGTGTTCATGGTTGGTCTTTTCATTCCCTTTTTGATGTGGTGGTCTCCATAATAATATGATTGAAATATTTTTTGTTCCAAGCAAAATAATACTATGACAATGACTCCTTGTGTTTAACACATGTTTTTTGCCTTTTTGTCCTCCCCTGTTCTCGAATGATTACCTATGAAACCACCTGGGGAGTCCTTCGAGGAGTTGGTGGAAATTAGATTTTGAAATGAATTGAAATGAGAATTAAATTGTAAGTTTAGTCGGTTACTTCTCACTCCCCTATTTATATAAAGGGGATTCCATGGTTGAAAAATAGAGTTTAGAGATTTTTTAGTCCATAGTAAGGTCACAGTAGATACTATGCTCAAGAAGCTAAATAGAACATGAATATATATTAGAGTAATAAATGAGATAGAAATTTAAGAAGAAAGTTTTACTGTGTATGAATTTTTAAATATGGTTGTGCAATAGAATATCAAAAATATAAAAGAAACTAAGTTTTCAACGTGTTGGTCTCCTATACATTTTTTAGCAAAGTTCTGAATGAAAGTGTTAATGGTAGTTTTATTCATCTTTTGTCATTTGCACAAAATGTATGAATTCATTTTATGCTTCAATTTAATGAATTGATTAAACATTGAAAGGGGCTCATGAGTTTGTAAGAACATGATACAGGACTACATAAGGAAGTGATGTTTTGTAGATATAGCGAGTTGGGTGTTACAAAGTGATACTCTAACAGTCCCTCAGTTTCTGATATTCAATTAATATTGTACTATTGATTTCATACATGTTATAATTATTTTCTCCTCTTAGATAAGTCATGATTGTTTCCTCAATATGTGTTACAGTCAGCTGAGCTAAATATTGAATTGGACCTGGGATTCAAGACAGAGAATGATACACAAAATACTTTAAGCTTGATTATTTCAATTTTAAGAATGTGTTTACACTCTTGGAAATAAATAATACTTTTATTCAAGGTATGTCGAGCCTCTGATATGGTAGTTTTCTAGGATAGTGCATCTGTATGATGGAATACTCTTAACCTAAAGTGAGATATTATGAGTATACATGGGATTTCCCTCCCTGGGTTTCACAGAGCTCGAAGTGAAGAAGTGAGGTACTAGTTACTTCCCTTAGGTGTTGGCCAATCCTCCACCTAGCTAATAATTGAGTTGTGGCAAGCTCATAGGATAGGATTGAGATTAAGTTTTTTTCTAAAAAAATAACCAACAGAACGAAGCCACTCAATTTTTCCGATTAAGTGCGGATGCCTTTGTGTAATCTTTCAAGATTGATCATGTGTTTCATGTAGTTTTTGATAGATGGTGTATCGGTCTTCATAAGTATTTTGACAATAGTTCATTTTCAAAGTGTCAACAAAGTGCAACCAAAGCTCTCTTGATTCACTTCCTTTTTTTTACACCAAATGGAATAAAATAAAAAAAATTGAAATGAAAAGACTTTTAGGAGTATAGCCATAAATGTTTTTTCTCTCATCAAAATTAATTCCACCACACGAGATTGTGTGTTGTGATACCATTGCTTTGTATCCCAAGGTAAAGATAGGGGGACTACACTTACAAGTTTGAGTTGTTTCATTTTAAAATAGGTTATCTATTTATAACATTATGTTTCAATGTACTAATCGTAGAGCTAGGTATATATCTTAGTCAACTAATATCATGGGAAAGAATGAAAATGTTTTAATTAACTTGATGTATGTTTTTTTTGCATTAGTTGAAGTTAATGATATTTTTATCCTCTAAAAAAGAAAAAAGTCAACATGAATTAATGCAAACTAATGTTGCATAGGAAATTTTGTATTTCACCAAAAAATGATTAAATACAGATTTTCTTAAAAACATCCAAGAAGAAATTATAAGTTGAATCCTATCTAGAATTAATTTTATGAAATATGGAAACTTGCTTTTTCTATCATTATAATAAAATGTGTTCATGGAAACAAAGTTTTGGTACCAATGGAAAGCTAAGCACCAAAAAATGATTAAATACATATTTACTTACAAACATCCAATAGGAAATTAGAAATAAAAAACCTATAGAATTATTTTTATGAAATCTGGAAACTCGCTTTTTCTATCATTATAATAAAATGTGTTCATGGAAACAAAGTTTTGGTACCAATGGAAAGCTAAGCACCAAAAAATGATTAAATACAGATTTTCTTACAAACATCCAATAGTAAATTAGAAATAAAAAACCTATCTTAAATTATTCTTAAGAAATCTGGAAGCTTGCTTTTTCTATTATTATAATAAAATGCATACATGGAAACAAATTTTTTGATACCATTTGAAAGCTAAAGCATTCAACTCAACTTCTATACACTCCTTCCCTGACATATTTTTCTATCCAGTATCAACCAAGTAGAAAATAAAAATTCCAAGTGTGTGCAACATGGTTGTTCATCAAAGGCACCAATTAATACATAGTAGTTAGCTATGCTTAGATGCTGGAGTAGTAGGCTACAAAAGAGTGAGGGACTTCTCGATATTGTCCATGGCTGCTTTAAGTGTGTCAAGAGATGCTTAATATGAGATACAAATGCACTTATTTTCTCCAAAGGCATCTCTTGGGACAACGACGACCTTCATACAAGCAATAGATAATACACTTTGCACGATAAGGGAAAGTTGAGACATTAGACATCTAGATTCAAAATCTAATCAAGAATTTTTGTGGTAAAAAGAATCCATTAAGAAAAGATTGAATCAATTAGACCCCACACATCTGCTTGGCATTTTTTAATCATATGGTTTTCATTCAAACATTGGTCTTTTGATTTTGAATTACTCTTAGAGAAAGGCATGTTCTTCACTATCTTGGTCTAGTAAACAAGTCCTTCCTAGGTTCATTTAGGATCAAATCAAATGCTTCATCCATCTAAACATTTATCATCTTCATCTCCAAACAACTTTAGAGCTTTGGAAACATCATTTTAGACTTGGGTAAATCATCAAAAATCAAAATCACCTTGTTTAGTTAGGAGTATGGGAATGCATCCTTTCTCATACCTCTAGTTAAATTAGCAATCCTTTGAACAAGTTCATCCTAAGATCACATCCAACATCTTAGGGTTTACAAGTTCATTATCCAAATCAAACCAATCAAAATCAAACCCTAAGTCTAGCATCGATCCAAAGTCCCTAAATGTTCAACACTCATATCATTTCCCCTTTTCATCCTTCATCTCATCATTGGTCCTAAGAACCTTAGAGGTCACTTTTGCAACAAGGTCAAAACACAAGAGGAACATGGAATATAAACTTGATCCATACATCATGAGTAATCCAAATCAATTTAACTTTCAAAACCTTACAATAACGATTGATTATCAACACTCACATCTATATAATCCTTACATGGGATCGTTCTCTCCTAAAAACTTCAATGGTACAAATGTGAGTATGCCCAATCAAGAGTTTGGAACACCTTTTTCGATGATAGATCTAAACCCAAACCTACAAGTCTATCAACTGAACAATCAATGCACGAGCCTTCAAATGAACAACATCATCCCATCAAATCTCTACATGCCAAATGAGAATGTACAAAGTACAACTTTACCAAACATGAATGTTTTGAGTCCAAACTTGGTAAACTTTAGGATAAATATGTTCGCAAATCATACGTGAATACTGTTCAAAGTCAAAAAAATATGTTAACAAGTCAAGGTAACACCATGCAAAATCAAAGTTACCTAAATCAAGGCAATGTGGTTCCCAACAAAGTTCAAATTCAACCCATAATGCTAAACATCATCCCAAATCAAAATATTATCCAAGATCAGTTTGTCCATGATCCGATTCAAACACCACAAGGGCACATTCCAAATCTGCTTCAACAAAATCCAAATCAAGGGAATCAAATTCAAAATCAAGATCAAATTTCCCTAGAGAAACTTGCTTCACATGCCAAACTAATTGAATTATTGAGCCAGGTGATATCTTCACTCCAAAATCAATACACCCATCCATTGGTTAATCCATGTCATCAAAGCAGTGAGTTGTGTCCACAACAACGTCAAGAACAATATTTCCAATGTCAAGAAGATGGACATCAAGATCAACCCCATCTTGGAGATCAATCGCCACATCACAAAGATCAATCACCACATCTCCAAAATCAATCACAACAAGGTCAAATTAAGACACAAATCTCACAAGGTAACAAGCGAAAGAGACCAATCGAATCAGTCCTACAATAGTTGGTACAAGAAAATCTCATCAAAATTCCTGTTTACATGAACTATCAAGAACCAGACATAAAACCACAAGGGTATAATGAGAAGCACCTTTGTGATTATCATAGAATAAAGGGACACAGAACATCAGATTATGTTCGGCTCAAAAAACTCATCCAAGACCTGATTGATCAAAAGATAATCACTATTGGGGACAATGATAGCATTGGCAATCTTTCCACCACAACTGCTGAGAACAAGGATCAAGATCAATCCATCACTGAGCACCTTGAATTTGTGTCTACTTCATCCAAAGATCAAATCAACATACATCAAAAGTCACTTTTCAATAATGATCAAAGTCCACCGACAATACCCAACAACGATCCAATTCAAGAAATGTCAACATCATTTGATCCTATGGTTGAAGACATTGGAAATCCCTCCACCACAATTGTTGAAAACAATGATCAAGATCTATCTATCAATAAAGATATTTTTGCCTCATCCAACGAGGCATCGACCAATGATCATGTTGAAAATGTCTTTACATCACCTAATGAGTTAGAGGGCATATCTCAAGAATTTATTCTAAAGCATGATCAATATCTCTCACCAAAGTCTAGCAATGGTCCTTTCTAATACATATTGACATCCTTCAACCTCATGATTGTCGATATTGAAGGAATCTTCAACTTAACACGTGATCCCAATTCACTCAAAGATCAAGAGGACATTCAACTACTTCTTATGCCTAATAAAGATATCCAAGAACCCTTTATAAGCAATCCATCCTTTGAAATTGACCCATGTCAAGAACTTGATCCAAAGAATGTCAAAAGCAACTCTGAAATCATTCAAGATCAAGAATTTGTATCTTCAAGATACTACAATAATCTAATGGACACTCTCTTATCTATGCAAGATGAACATATCCATGTAGCACATACTCCTCCATCTACCCATGAGATGCTTTCTATGGATGGACACATAGATGATCTTCATTCAGAACATGATCCCTTTATTCCTGACATTATTACACAAAAGAGCAGGTTATTGATTCCTAAAGCCAAACAAAGTTGTCAACATTAGGATTAGATATATCCAAAATCTAGACTGAAGACATCATGCATGAAGATATCCAGCATTATCCACCCAAGGAAGCAGATCAGACTGAACAAGATATTCCAGAGTTAACAGAACATTCAATCAAAATAACATCATCTACGATGGCCGTTTATTAAAGAATGCATTCTAAACAAGAGCTCTAAGAATAGACACAATCAAAGCATGAAGGCATTACTACCAACATACTGGGGGCAACTTCGTCTCAAGAAAATTTCAACATAGGGAGCATGAAGAATCCTTATGATGAAATCAATGTCAATACTACAACCAGCCATATCATAAATCTTCATCCACCCATCACCCCATCCACAAATTGGGACCAATATCAAATGAAGGATGTGAATCAAAGCACAAAGAACATTATCAAAGAAAAAGAAGTTGGAAAGCATAATGGACAAATCAAATACAAATGGATACCAAAAAATAAAAAGAAAGATCATCCCTATCAAACTCCATCAGTCAAAGAATCTATGGAGAAAAATAAAAAAGGGAAAAGTATCCATCAAAGACATCCACAAAATCAAAAGCAGGCTTCTCAAGCAATGTACAAGGTATATCAAGCAGTTGGTCCTAATTCCACACATGCTTTCGTATACACCCAACATTGCTCATCTACCCAAGTTTGGAGAGTCAAAGATTCCAAACTGTCAACCAATCCATCTTTTATCCCTAAAACCACACTCCATCCATGCCTCCACGCATGATATCTAATTCTCACATTAACCATGTATTGGCAACAACCCTTCATCATAAGGATTCTGAAGGCACTCTATCGCAATGTATGCATAGAGACAGAGTTAACTCCGATATCGATGAAGCAAATCAAGAATCTCAAAGTTATATTCAAATTAGCTAAATTGTATGCTTGGTAAGCTGACTTCTTCAAATTAGAATTGTCGATGGCACATTACTTATGATAGAGGCATGTGCATCAACAACACACAGTGATTCAACATGGAAGCTTAAAATAAGCTTTGAAAATAAAATAAAATATGAAAATCCAAAAAAAATAAAATAAAATAAAAATGATTAAGCAGGTAAAAGAAAAAAATCATCCTCCAGAGTAGAAACCACTCTGATGGCACTTTAAAATGACGAGATAGCGAGTGAAAACTTGGAAAACAAAGCGTAGCGTAAAATTGAAGAATGCATCTATGTGTGCTATGGATTAGTTGAAAGCATCATCCCATCAGCAATAAAATTCCCAGGCATTAGTCCATCCTTATCCATAATAAATCCATTCATCCATGAACCATTTTATCCCAATCCATTTTCATCCATCATCCATAGTCCAAATTATCTTGATCTTGATGATGTTGAAGTTTGGCGCATACTTTACACTTGCTTATGGTAAACATCTTTGACATGGGTCATTTTCATTGAACCTATCCTATCCAACATTATTTGAGCTATGAAGCATTATCCAAATCAGAATTATTTATCCGAACACCTTATCTTATCGTAAGATAATCCTTGGCATCCTTTGCATGCTTGCCATATCCATCCATCCGTACACTTATCCGAGCATCCACACATCGCATTCCATACATTGCTAGACACTGGGGATATATATTCACATCTTGCTTCAGGAATAAATCTTGATCTATATCCTCCAACTTATGTGGCAATCTAAACATTGGAAAACGTGAAATCAAATTGGTCCACCACTTGTGGGAAAAAATATAAATCACTAGCCCATGGCATATTTTGACAAGAAGATATTCCTTATCAAGTCTTCATCTTTCATCGAACATCAATCCAAACAATCACTATTAGTCACATCTAATTTACACTTCAAACATCACATCAAATCATTCGAACAACTTTTGTTCCAAATCAAGCTTCAAACTCATGATCAATCAAATCCAATCAATCTATCATCACCTTGGGATATCCATCTCAATCCTTGTGTTGCTTAACACTATCCTTGCATTGTTGTGCATCCTCAACAATGTTATCATCATCAATCTTGATCCAATAATCAAATCCTTGCATTTGCTGTATCCTCAACAATGTATCATCATCATCAATCCATCAATTTGATCAATCAGCAGCAGTTTCAACAAAATCCAAATAGAGCCGATATCATCCACAAATGTCATATCCAAATCCCATCAAGATTCTGAAAAATCCAAAAAATCCAAAACATATCAAAATCCAAAAAACTCAAAATTGAGAAAAGCGTAAAAATGGTATCGGAACTACATGATCACGAGCTTAAACATAGGAAAGGCTAATGTTGATTAGCCCCAGGGTGTTTAGAATCAAAAAAAATCAAAAAACATCAAAATCCAAAAACCTGACCTCAAAGAAACATCCCGGAAACCCCTCAAAAACATCGATATTTGAAAAATCCATCCAAAAATATAATCTAACTTGCTTTGCCAATAATCAATTAATCCATAATGGCCGGTTATGCCTTCATCCTTTTGAAAAACAATGAAAAGAATCACAACAATCAGCAAAGCTTCAATGCATTAAAATCTAAATCGAAACAACAAACCTTTAAATCTGAAATCAAAATCTTGATCCATTAGCAAACATCAATCGATATATATCAGCGGCCTATCAATCTTATCAAACCATCATAGATCCTATAAAATGCATGTCCTGGGATATATCGTTAGACAATGGGCATCATTTTTTGCTTTAGTTTTATCCTATCGAGAGCTTGATCCCTTTTTGGCTAGAGATGCTGACATTGGCTTGTTTGCATGCTAATCTTTCTTTGATTTTATCTTATTCGCAGCTCACTCCAAAAGGACCTCTCAATGATGATATACTTGACGAAGGATTTAGAGATAGGAAGGGCAGCGATCATTATCCTTTTTATTTGTTGTGCTTGTTGGGCGTTGCATAATGCTTGGCAAATGCTTGGCACATTTGGCTCTCGTCCTAGCAAGGTTTCCGCACATCAAAGTGTAGACAAAGATACTCCTATGCTTGTTGAGTCAAATTCCATCGCACTAGGTCCTGCATGCATCTAGTTCTTTAAACCTTGATGCATCATATCTATGTGTGTTATCAAACATAAGGTAAGTAGCCCTTTTAAAATCCCAATCCTTGATAAGAAAATCATCATCACCTATCATCATCATCATCTCTAATAAAGTCTCATCAAATCATGGACTTATTGGATCCTCTTGTCATCATCTCATTTCTTCTCTCTGCACTAACATAACATCACCAGTGCATCCATCATTCATCCATCTTGCATCCACAAACCATCAACATTCTGCATATCATCTCACATGCATAATCATCATCATAATATAGATCTATTAATCTAAGCATCTCATAAATTATCCATTGCATAATCACAACATATCACATCATCAATCTCATCCATCTCACATCATATCATCATTTAAGTTGTTTAAGATAATATAGATTTGTTATTCTAAGCATCTTAAAACCATCCATTTTGAACTTCTTTATCATGAGATCAACCCTCAAATTCAATCTTTTCGCTCGATCTCTCGAGGGGGCAATGTACTAATGTACTTCTTTCCGCTGGGGCAACTGAAAAAATAATTTTTTTTTTGAATTTTGATCACAACAAGTTTATTCTTTGAACCAACGCAACAAGTACATTGCTTCAAAGAGGGGAAAAATGTAGACATGCAAAATATGCATACATGTCAATCCAATAGTTTAATCAAATAACCTTCATTTCATCCTTCAAATTAAATAAATCCACTTCATCATTACATCATTTAAATAAATTAATTAAATCCTAACATTTCATTAATTAACCTTTATCTTGCATCATCCTTTAATTAAATAAACTAAACTTTATTTAATTAAAAGCCTAAAGTCATATTTCTCCCTCTTGATTTAAATAAATCAAATATTCAAGTCAAAACGGTCAAAACATCCTAATCATCATTAAGCTAACCAAATCATGATTAACCTAACCTAACCACCCATCAAATCCTCTAGTTTTTCCCACTTGCACAAATAAATCAATTTATTGATTTATTTAAATCCTTATTTTCTTTCAACTTGGCATAGAAATAGAATATTCCCTCAAGTTTGAAAATGATGACAAGTTGACTTGTCCCTTCCATCATTGCATTAAATTCTCTATTTTATGTCCCCCTCTCAACATTTATTTCACAAATTCAAATTTGAAATCTCTCTCTCTTTGGCACATTAACCAAAATGTGCTCATCCTCCAGCCTATCACAAGTTGACAAGTGGCTTCATCTCATTGGATAAATCTTTGTCCCACATTCATCCATTTGGCTATTTCTCTCATCAAAATAATCTATAAATGAAAGGCTTCATTCTTGATCAAATCCTCCACAACTCCACAATCATTTATGTAAAGTCACTCTCTTTAGGAGAATTGATTTTACCCACTATCACTCCATCTTCAAGGCATTTCATCATTTATCTTATCTATCAAGGATTGGGAAAGGGATATTTTCCACAATAGCACCAATCTAGTATGAGATATAATTTGCTTCATGTTTTATTATATACTTTCAATTTATCTATCTAAATCTTTGTTGCTATGATTGCATTATTAGCATGTGGAGTTATTTCATATGGATGTTGATTGTTGGTTTTGTCTTAAAATACTAATCATGCTTTGTGTGTATTAGGATTTTAACCAAAATGCAAATTTTCACATCTTCACTTACTATTGTGCTTTGATAGATTTTTTACAACCATCCATAGTTTGTTTGAAAGCACCTATTTTAGGCTTTTAGCCATAGTAGCAAGGAAGTGAGTAGTTTGATAAAATGCTTTAGTAGACATGTATGGAAAATGTGGTAGCATAGAAAAGGTGGTGAGCTATTTGAAAAAATTCCTCAAAGAAATTTGGTCTCATGGTGATGGAATGGCATTCCATCACCATGAGACCACATTTCCTCGAGGAATTTTTTCAAACTACTCATTTCCGTGTCTATGTTAATGCTTACTATTATGCTTTGATAAAATTTTTCCAAGTATCCATAGTTTGTTGGAAAACACCTAATTTAGGCTTTTAGCCATAGCAGCAAGGAAGTGAGTAGATTTATTAAATGCTTTGGTAGATGTGTATGGAAAATGTGGTAGCATAGAAAAGGCAGTGAGATGTTTGAAAGAATACCTCAAGGAAATGTGGTCTCATGGTGATGGAATGACACCATAGTTTGTTGGAAAACACCTCATTTAGGATTTTAGCCATAGCAGTAAGGAAGTGAGTAGATTTATTAAATGCTTTGGTAGACATGTATGGAAAGTGTGGTAGCATAGAAAAGGTAGTGAGCTGTTTGAAAAAATTCTTCAAGGAAATGTGGTCTCATGCTGATGGAATTCATCGCCTTTTCTATGCTACCACATTTTCCATACACATCTACCAAAAAATTTAATCAATCCATCACCATGAGACTATATTTCTTTGAGGATTTTTTTCAAACTTCTCACTGCCTTTTCTAGCTATTGCTTACTATTGTGCTTTGATATATTTTT
>VDFB02281492.1:18364816-18664070 GCA_007258455.2 Sequoia sempervirens | reverse complement strand
AATCATTTACAACATTCGATTGCAGGGCTATAATTATCAACAACCTTGAAATGGTCTCAAACAAAGCATCGCTCCTTGGTACTTCAACTCCTCTTTTGCAGGCTACATCTCGTTTTCCATCTACTAGCTCGCAATCCCCAGTTGCTTTACACGAAGATGTAAGCTCTACCCAACAACCAACCATAGTCCCTTCTAAAATACTCCCCATCAAAACTTTGACCCCATACTATAAGCACTGGTCCATTGAGGGTAGAGCATTAACAAAGACTCCAATCCATGAGTTTCACAAGGCTGACCGAGAAGGAAAAGTATTTGGCTTTGACCTCATTGACAAAGCAGGCTCTGAAATTCATATCACATGCTTCAACGAACTTGTTGATGAGTTTTACAATGTGGTGCACTCTAACAATCTATATATTATCTCTAATGGTCGCATACAAGTTGCTAATAAAAAATACAGCAGCTCAACAAACCCATTTGAAATTTTCCTACAAAAATCATCAACTATAACTCCTTCACCATGTGTAGACTCTACAATCCCCATGGATAGCTTGCATATCAAGAGCATTGATTCCCTACTGTCACTACCTATTAATTCCCTTGTTGATGTTCTTGGCATACTTTTATCTGTCTCCCCTGCATCAACCATTCGTAAGAGAGATGGAACCGAAACAGTCAAGTGTACTGCAACAATCATAGACATGTCATGCTTGACCATTGATGTTACACTTTGGGGCCGTCATTGTGAATTTGAAGGAAAAGAATTATCTGGTTTTCCTCTTCTACCAACCCCTCCAATCATTTTGATCAAATGTGGACGTATAACCTCCTGGCGTGGAAAAGCTCTTGATACTATTTTTGCAACTACAATTGTAATAAATCCAAAATTGTTAGAAGCCTCAATGTTGCATGACTGGTATGCCACTGTAGGGAAAGAGACACCCTTCATTTCCCTCTCAATAGATAATCTTTCTTCCAACAAGTTTTCAAATCCAGTTGACATCATATCGATCACTAATACAAACTCTCCTGAAAAAAGAAATGTTTGTGTAAAGGCAAGCATATCAAAAGTCCACTTGGACAACTTTTATTACCTCTCTTGTCCTCTTATGGTGGGAAATAAGAAATGTAAGAAGAAGGTTGTACAAAAGAGCCCCAATAGCTTTCATTGCCCAAAGTGTTCTAGTGATCTCCCTGGTTGTGATTTTAGCTACATGGTAAAAGTGGATTTGGAGGATGGAACAAGTGCTCTTCTTAAAGCCACTGTATTCGAAGGTCCCGCAAATGGCTTGTTCGGTGTATCAGCTGAAAATTTTCAACTACTTATGGCGGACCCTGATGCTACTAAACACGTGTTGGACCAAGTTGTTGGCCACCAGTTTTTCTTTGAAGTGGCCATCACAATGAATTCATTTGCTGGGAATGAAATACAAAGCTTTGTAATTACAGCGATAAAACCTGTTAAAAGTTTGCAAGTACCTCTTGCTTTCCACAATACTATATAGTGTTTGTTTAATATACTATATAGTGTTTGCTTAAATTGTATAGCTTTTGCTGTTGGCAGTACCACCAATTGTAACCATGTGTTTGTACAATTATAAATAAAATCTATACAAAGCCTTTTTTGATACCAAAAAGTTATCTTGTGCACTTGTTTCAAAATATCATTTCTTGATTTTACATGCAATGTTTTCCAATAAAATATGAATTCTTGTTTTTACACAACATAATTTGACACCTACGTTTTCAAAAACTGTTTTGCAAATTAATATTGCATTGCTCTGTTCCTCAGCAACCCTTATCATGGAAACCTCGGCGGAAAGTATGGAAGCACAAAGATCTCTTCGTAATCATTTGCAACGTTCGAGGTACCAAGCAAATAAGGAGTCTATTAATAGACGAAGAAGAGAAAACCGTCACAATCACCAAGCAAGCTCCTCCACATCCCCACCTTGTCTTTCTAATAACCCCTCCCCATCACAACCATCCACACCCCAAATGCAGTCTACATTACACCCCAGTTCAGCCTCCCAAAACCACCATCGTCCACTTTTTCCTGCAAACTATTACATCGCTAGGAATTCCTTCCGTGCAAAGTTGGATAACCTATCAAACATTTCAACATGCCAAATTTGCATGGAACGATATCCGGGAATAAAAACTAGGCTACTAAATGGTAGTAGTGCTTGTTCAAGATGCATTTCAGAAAAAAATGGCCATCGCTTCTCAAAGTGGAACAACATGGACCCTGGAGAGCAGCCCGCTTGTTTACAATGCCTATCTCAGATCGAGGAGATGCTCATATCAAGAGTTAGCCCTATCCTCCAAGTTACTTATGCAAAAGGGGGACAACTAAAATACAGTGGCCACACTATTTGTTTTCCTCAAGATATTACAGTTATTGCAAATTACTTGCCACGTCATATACATGACTTGGATATACTCATAGTAAACAAAAAAAATGTTGATACCCAACAGTATAGTTTCTATGTTTCCAGAGCACATGTTCACGAGGCTTTGCAATTTAAGATTTGTAATGACCCTTACTACAAAGATGTCCAATTAGATGAGGCCTCCCTATTATGCTTGCCTATTGCCTCTACTGACATCTCTGACCTTCTAAATGAAACAACCTCAACTTCAGACCCCCCTGATGTTAGTTTCATGGAAACAAATAATACAACCGAAGAACAATTGCAAGATAATTTGCAAGCAACAACATCATTTGTGTCAAACCTGCCACCTGCACGCACAGAAGTGCAAGAATTGCGAGCGTTGTTGCAATTAGGGGAGGGACGCCCACATCCTACAATTGATTGGCCGCCAATTTCTCTTACACCCCTCAATGAATACACCACTGAAGGATTGTTTGTTATGGCATTTCCAACATTGTTTCCAAAGGGAAAAGCTGCATTCAACCAACAAACTATGAAAGAGGTCAAGCTACATGAATATGCTCTACACCTTCTTAGATACCATGATAATAGGTTTGGCCAACACCCACGGTTTAGATACTTCATCCTTAATATTCTAATGCGCCATCGTAGCCAAGCCACAACTTCTGTATTCGTTCAAAAACACTTGGAAAGTAGATTGCCAACAACAATACTTGAGTTGCGCCAAAGACTCAAGGACCTCCCCGATGAACACCTTGCAAACCAGGTTATGTGTTTCGGCTCAAAAATCCGTGGTACACGTCCCTTCTAGACTCATCGTAGGGGGGAGCTATCTGACATGGTTATTCAGGTTGGTTGCCCTACTCTATTCTTCACCCTCAGTGCAGCAGATACTAAATGGCCAGACTTACACAATGTTATGCCATCGCCCACACCAACAAATCCTACTGTAGCTGCGCGATGGAGGATCCAAAATATAGTGCAAAACCCACACCTTGCTGCACTCTACATGCATCATAGATTCACTGCATTTTGTGAGGAGGTTTTGGAGAAGATTCTCTGCACAAATGACTACTGGTACAGGTAAGCATACTCCAACATCATTTATATTTACTTCTTTTCCACATCATTTGCTTAATAACACCTCCTCTGTCCAGGTATGAATGGCAACACCGTGGCTCTGCACATGTCCACGGTTTCGTTTGGCTCAAAGATGCTCCTAATATTGCCAAATTACAATGGAATAATCTTGCATCAGTACAAAATGCAATCGACTACATTGACATGTATGTCTCTGCTTGGAACCCGCGTCCCCACCAAAGCTCAAATGAAACAGCTTCACAGTCTACCTTTGACAACCCTTGCTTAATGGACACAAGAATGATTATGTTATCCACCCCTTCAAATGACTACAATGAATTGTTCAATTGCGTTCAACGCCATACACGTTGTACCTTGCAGACATGTTTGCGGAGGAAAGGATCTATAGTTGAATGCCGCTACAAGGCCCCTTGGACCGTGCAAGACATTTCAACCCTCTCAAATGAGAATGGGCAGCCAAAGCACAACCCTGCTCGTAATGATGACCGAGTGAATCTTCACAACCCCACTATCCTCTCTATTTGGCGCGCAAATGTAGATTGCCAGCCCGTTCTCTCAATAGATGCAGTGCTCAAATATATAGCAAAGTATGCAGCTAAAGCAGAAACCAAATCCGAAACATACCATGCAATGCTATCCCGTATTTCGACAACTTATGATCTTGACAAGCCAGCACCGATAGCTTTTAGAAAAATGCTTGTTGACAACCTTGTTGATCGTGATATTAGTGCTCAAGAAAGTTGCCATCTTTTACTAAAACTTCCACTCTGCTTGTGTAGTCGAACATTTGTTTCTCTAAATGTAAACCAAAAAAATTATCAATGCATTCCACTCTCAGCGACAGTTGCATCAGCACACATGAACTACATTGATGCATACATGGCACATCCTATTTGTTTGGAGGCATTACCACTGATTGAAGTAACTCAGAAGTGGAGCTTCAAAACATCTCGTAAAGAAAACCAATGGAAAGAGCGTTCTTCTCAAGCAATTGTTTTAGTCTCCCCCCGATTCACAAGCATTCCTCCAAAAGACGACCCGAAATTCTCTGACTTCTGCTGGTCAGAATTGGTTCTCTACAAACCTTTTCGTAACATTGCAGTTGATATTGGTTCGTCCCCAACTCATATAGTGGCACAATGGGAGAGGATGGCATGCACGTACCATCCATGGCATGTGCGACGCACTTTACCAGATACGGCCTCCAATACAGACCCTAACTCTCCTTTGAGTGATGTAGAACCCCCACATCATTGCAACCAATCCGAATGGCAAGTGTTGTCAAGTGTACACCCAAGCCATCCACTCCAGTTGGATGCACTAGACATGCTAGGTAATCGTGAAATAGACCTTAACCATGACTGGAATACTCATTCCTTGGATCCAATAGAACTCACTGTAGCATCCACCTTCATAGACTCAAACCGCACAACATATCAAGTCCCCCACCCACCCACTCTAAATACCCACCATGACCTTTCATTTGAACAAAATAAAACACTAGATTTAGTGTTGTCACACCTATCCTCCACCACTTACCAGCCACCACTCAAAATAATAGTTCAAGGAACTGCAGGAACTGGAAAGTCACACCTAATTAAACAAATCAGGTTTGCACTCAATTGTTCTGCTCCAAACAGGAAAACATCGCTAGTACTTCTTGCACCAACAGGTGTTGCAGCATTCAACATTGGAGCATCAACAATTCATTCCGCACTTCGCATACCCATCAAAGAAATGGCTCCCTTGCAAGGCCAGACACTAGCAAGCTTCCAAGAGAGAATGCGCTTTGTTCGCTACATTTTAATTGATGAAATGAGCTTCCTCGGGCCCAGGTTGCTTGAGCGCATCGACTATCGCTTGCGCGAAGCTTTCCCGGCACACAACCACACCCCCTTTGGAGGCCGCTCAATCCTGCTCTTTGGAGACCTCGGCCAGCTACCGCCGGTCAAAGACATTCCTATGTACTCTTCCACTTCCTACGGGGGCACCCTATGGCGGAGCTTTCAAACGGTTATTACACTCAACAAAATATTTCGCCAAGCGGGAGAAGATCCAACTCAACTTCTATTTCGTGAGCTCTTGTGCAATTTAAGAAAGGCTGAACCTACAATTGTAGATTGGCAACTGCTAATGTCAAGGTCAAGCTCGGCACTATCATCTACAGAACAAATTGCTTTCTTATCATCCATACATCTTTATGCAACCAATGAAAAAGTCTCACTGCATAATAAGCACATGTTGTTGTCTCTAGCACAGCCCATTGCCATAGCCACTGCAGAACAAATAGGGAGCTCTCTCAACTCAAATCCAGATGATGATCAACTCCAACAAAAGATTCTACTATGTGTCGACCAAAAGGTTATGCTATCTTGTAATTTGTGGACTGATACTAGCCTTGTTAATGGAGCTCTTGGCATAGTAAAACAAATAGTTTACAAGGAGAGTGAAAAACCACCCCAACTCCCTAAGTTTGTTGTTGTTCGATTCAAGAATTACATTGGCCCTGCTTGGAATACAACCAATCCAAAAGATGTCCCTATTACACCAATAAGTCGTGGTGCACGACGCCAAATTCCACTTAAAATGGCATGGGCATTAACCATCCACAAATCACAGGGGCTTACACTTGATATGGCCACCATTGACATTGGCAACATCGATAGACAAGGGTTGACGTTCACAGCAATTTCCAGAGTAACTCATCTCTCTGGTCTTCGTATCCACCCTGCATTCACATTTGATAGATACATATGCATGCAACAAAGCCCTTATGTTGCACGCAGGATCAGTGAGGAAGTTCGATTGTCAGCACTATCGGCATCAACCACTTGAAATGCTCAACTTATTTTCACTAAAAAAAACATAACAGGTATGTACTCTTATTACTCAATCCTTTGTCTGTCAGTAATTATTACTTGCATAACTGTCAAGTTCAACCCTTTCAATACAAAGTATATAAACACTACCATATTACATTCAACACAAAGTTCTTCTCCAACAACTGCTTAATCAACAAAAAAATTGGTCTTCCACAATCTTCTACTAAAGCTATTGTTTACAATGGATTTCTCCTTACCATTTATGTTCATAGTAGTAAAACATTACTTATTTACAAATCTTTTTTCACCTATATTTTGTTCTCTCATCAACTATTCTTTAAGCTTGTGTTATACATTCCTCATATCAAACATACTTTACACTTCTTTCCTCAAACTTCTACCCTCTTTCCAAGATTTCTACTACATCCACTATCATGCTATGGTAAGTTAAAATTTCTGTTATAGAAGATAATAAAAAAAAATCTCTATCCCGTATCAGATTTTGCACTTGATAATATAATATAATAGAATTGTCATTTCTGGTATGCATGGTAACTTTGTGAAATACAAACTTTCAGATATATGATATTAGTTTAATATAGAGCCTTGACCACTTTAATCTTCAAATATCTGTTACTCTGTTTTTCTTATTTTATGGAAGACAATTAAATAAGGGAAACGCTGACCAACAAATTTCAAATTATGAATAAGGATTAAGGCTCACTACCCTATTTGCATGTTTGATTTGCAGTTGTCTGTTCAAGTATTCCAAAGATGAATCTCGATGATGTCTTTGAGCAAAAGAGTGAGGTTGCTAAAGCTGGAAAAGGTTGGGATTTTTAAGTCCATTTGATTTTTATTGTCCACTGGTTGCAGTAAGATATTCCTTAAATATTACACAAAATGAATCATTTTATTATTCTAAAATTTGTCAGTGAGAGAGTTTTTCTTTTAGTTCTAATTGCTAGATGTAGGGATTCTGTATTTTGCTTCTGCAACTTGCTCATGACTAATTATTACATGCAGATGCAGACCTTTCATTAGAAGGGAAATCAAAATTCATCAGTGTCTTGAGAAGTGCAAGAACCATCCAGTCAAGACTGCAGTAATTATCTTCAGGTGTATTATAGGGAATACTTCAATGAGAGGTATTCTTTTATAATACTCTTATGAAATACATACAAGGTTTTCCAATGAGATGAATTACATTGTATCCGTACTATGCAATGCTACAGGGTATACTTCAACCAGATATGTGGGGAGTTGTACCTTAAGATAGATGGGATTGGGCTACCTTAAGGGAAATGATTGTAAGGAATGGAGTGAGAAATACTCTTCAACTCGCTCTTATGCCAACAACTTCAACCAGTCAAATTCTTGAATAATGAATGCTTTGAACCTAACATGTCCAATATATATAGTAGAAGAGTATTAAGGTGAGTGCCTTTTGCATTTAAGTATGGTACTTGTATTGTATTTTCAAAAGGATATTTAAGTGTAAGCTGTTTATTGAATCTCATACTCATTTGCAAAGTCTTTTAGTTATGCTACTCTTTTCGGGTGTCTCTGAGGTGCTATATGTTGGTTTATAATTAAACAGGACTGTCTAAGAAATCAAGCAGCGTACAATTGTTGATATGGCAGCTGAATATTCACATGGATCAACCCAGTTTTGGGAAGCTAACTTCACTGTATTTTTACCCTTGGATGACATAGTGTGTAAATCCTATTGCAAAGGCTTGTGACCTCAATGATAGGCATGTTGTAAATTTAGTTTTATTTTGGCATAAACTGTGATCTTCTGGATTGTATCAGAATCTTTTATTAGATCCATATTTAACTTTTACATCTAATAATATTGCCAAAATGTGTTATAAAACGCTTCATGTAAATTTTCTTGTAAAAACAAATGTGTATTTATATCCGGTTAAAAGCTTTATGTATTTTGTTTCTGATTTATAGCCTTCACTTAGTTGTGATCTTCTGATTGTATCAGAATCTTTTATTAGATCCATATTTAACTTTTACATCTAATAATATTTCCAAAATGTGTTATAAAACGCTTCATGCAAATTTTCTTGTAAAACAAATGTGTATTTTATATCCGGTTAAAAGCTTTATGTATTTCTTTTGTTTTGATATTTTAATTTGCATAATTTTTTGACAAGAAGTGCAATCTCTGTCTGTCTTTTGCACCTTTAGAGTAATTTTCAATTGAGAATTTGATATTTGTATATGTGTATGTCTTTGGAATCTTCAAAGGCATTTTCAATGTAGAATTTTATTGGTCCAAGATATGTTCATAACTAGGACAGCCAACTTATCATCTTATGATATAAATATGCTCAGATCTGAGTAATAAGTACTCAAATTCTTAAGTGTAAATGCAGATACAACTAAAACATGATGCTGGTTATAGTCCAATATGAATGCGATAGCCAACTTATCATCTTATGATCTAAATATTTACAGACTATTTCGTGAACCTATATTTTACTGCAATTTTCAAGGTTTTTGTATTGTGGATTTTGCCATTTTTATAGAGATTTCTGTATTGCTACAAGTTTTAAAATATTTACAGCCTATATTTTATTAGTTTATTTCTCGCTATTCATTTCAGAGGGTGACATTCAAAATGTGGATGGTTTGTTCGATTGCCATTTATGTCTGTCAATTCGTTTTCTCATTTTCAAAAAAAAAAAAAATTCACAACCAAATTTCACTATATTCTCTTCGGCGTACCTATTGCACCCCAAGGTCGATTGCTAGTTTTATTATCTTGCATGGCAGGGCTCATACCTTACGGTAAGTTGAAGGGACTAATTGTAATCGTACCCCACCCATCAAGCATGTTTATAATTGTACCACCACGTTCTAGTCATGCGACCAACAAAAGAGCTCAGGACGTAACCTGATAAACGTACTGACGAGTGAGTACCTTTGATTTCAGGTTTGTGGCATGAAGAGATGGCGACGCGTGCTTGAAGTGAGCCCACCAAGACCATCTGCTCATGCAACCAGTTCAAAAGTGAATTTTTCGAGTCTCACACTGTGAGTCATTTCCTTGTTTGCTTACATCTTTCATTCAACGGTAGAGTTGGTGCTGCGAGCATTTATAGCAGAGAATAGGCAGGAGAGTCAGACAAAACCTAGTAGATATGGCCAACTTTTTAGAACAATTGGCTGGAAAGTTCAAGGAGCTTTAGGCTTCACATGAGTTTGATAAAGAAGCCCTGATAGAGGCACATGAGAGAAATTACAAGGGTTTGCCAGAGATACAATCAATGCGAGGGTACATAGCGGGGTTTACGGTGCACAATCCGTCGGAGCATTGGCGGCCCACAGTCCCATTGAAAGGGCTGCGGCCCATTCGAGCAAGGGAGCTTGAAATTGATAAGCACCATCAAGGCCGTGTTCTGTTCGGAACACTGTGTGCTGATGCGTACGTGATGGTGTGCATTACGACCATCTTAGAAGACCAATATGGAGATGCTGTTCGACTTGCAATATACAATACTTCCGCTTCCGCGATGGAAACGAAAGGTGCGCGCAGGCTTTATCCCAAAGGCTCCAGGGTTGCAGTCAAAGAGCCCTACTTCAAGGAAGGCTCCACAGATGGTGCACTCATGCTGCGCGTTGATAATCCTCAAAACGTCGAGATTTTGGCTTCCTTCTCACGAAATGCTGAAACTTCTTTGGCTAAGGATTTGCTTGAACTGCGCAGTGAAGGCAACAAATTCTTCCGGGATGAGGATTGGAAAAGGGCAATAGACTGCTATTCCAGATGTATAGACTTGGCTCTCTCGCGCGACAAGATTGAGCCCCAAGTAGCAGGTGCGTCCAACATCCAGGAGAAAGTGAAAGAGGCTCTTCTGTATTCTTATTCTAATAGGGCAGAGGCAAAGTTGAGGTTGAAGGAGTACGGGGATGCTGTACAAGACTGTGACGAGGCGTTAGCTCTTGATCACCACCACCTCAAATCCTTGTTTCGCAAAGGCCGTGCTTTCCATTATCTTAAAGAATATAAGTTAGCTTGCCAATGCTTCGATAGAGCTCTGGAGCAGTTCCCAACTGCCGAAGAGGTCCAGATGCACTATGAAAAATCTATGGAACTCAGCTGTCAGAACCAGCAAGGTAACTTCGATCTCTCTCCCTATTTCATAAACGGTTGTAATGCGGTGGAGTTGAGCAATTATATTGGCCTGGTGCTCATTAAAAAATCAGTAGGGCGCGGCAGAGGATTGTTTGCCACTGACAATGTAGATTGTGGAGATTTTCTGCTCGTGGACAACGCCATTGAATTCAGCAACACCAAGACAACAAGATTGAATGAAAGCCCTGAAAAAGTCACACCTTCTGGTTATCTTAAACGAGATTTAGAGGCTAAAATCATTTCCACTACAGCGTCATCTCTGAGGATATTGCAGCAGCTAGAGTACCTTGCTGATTCAGATGAAATGAAGGTGCCACCCATGGATCTGTTCCAGATTAACAATGCCAGCTGGAATAACTACAATGTTTGCAATCAAGGTTCAGAGCTTGACCAGCATAAACTTGCAAAGCTAATGCAAAATGTGGGGTGTCAAATGCAAACTATTGAATCAAATAGTGACATGTCGAGACATAGTGAGCAATATGGTTTGTGGGGACTTCCCTCTTTCATCAATCATTCCTGTTGTCCAACGCAATTGTTGTGGGAGAGCCATGTTTATCATAGTTGCAAGAAAAATTGCGCTGGAGAAGAAATAACAACTCTTTACTTTGATAGTCTTTGCCGTTGTTCGCACGAATCGAGATTCAAGGGATTTATGTGATTGTAAAGTGTATGTGAAGAAACAAATCAAATAATGCACATAACACAGATGTACGTGGTTCGGCCTTAGCCTACGTCCATTGGAGAAGGGAGAGAGGATATTGCATTCATGATTGTGTATCAAGAGATTACAAAGGCTCTACATATAGAGATACATCAGCCTTAATTAGAAGGATTAAGACGAATCCAGATGAATCCCACAAAGTATGCATTCTCCAGAAATAGCAATCAACGGATAGAAACAAATCCCGTAAATCTCTCTTCTCCAACACTCCCCCTCAAGTTGGTGCGAAAATGTCAATAGAGCCCAACTTGGACAATATTTCTTGAAACTTGAGAGCTGGAAGACCTTTTGTAAATATATCCGCCAATTGCTGATTTGTAGGGACAAAGGTTGTGCGGATGACATTGGCTTGCACATTCTCTCTAACAAAATGACAGTCGACTTCAATATGTTTGGTGCGCTCATGAAACACTGGATTGGAAGCAATATGCATAGCAGCCTGATTATCACAGAATAATTGAGTTGGTAGGGATGAACCATATCCAAGGTCCTGCAACAGAGCGCGAAGCCATATAATTTCACTAGTAGTTGATGCCATTGCTCTATATTCTACTTCAGCACTTGAATGAGCAACAACACTCTATTTTTTACTTTTCCATGTGACCAAGTTACCTCCAACAAAAGTACAATAGCCAGTTGTAGACCTTCGATCAATGGGAGATCCTGCCCAATCAGCATCAGTATAGGCAGTAATAGAATTATGGCCAGTCTTACGCATCCATATACCTCTGCCTGGAGACCCTTTCAGATACTGTAAAATTCTGGTAACAGCATGCATATGTTGAGCCTTGGGAGCATGCATGAAACGACTTACTAGACTAACTGCATAAGAAAGGTCAGGTCGAGTAATGGTTAAATAGATTAACCTACCAACCAGCCTTTGAAACTGACCAATATCAGACAACAATGCACCAGTATCATCCAATTTTCCCCCGCTATCTGTTGGCGTATTTGATGGTTTGATTCCAAATTTACCAGTTTCTTGTAACAAATCCAGCACATACTTTCGTTGATTAAGAAAGATGCCATTTTTTGAGTAGGCAACTTCTAATCCTAGAAAGTACTTCAAAGTGCCCAAATCTTTAATGGAAAATCTATTGTGTAGCAGAAGTTTTAGCTTAGAAATTGCATTTTGATCATCACCAGTAATGACTATATCATCAACATAAATCAGCACAACAACAATACCGGAGTTACTTCTTTTAACAAACAAGAAGGATCTGCATTACTTCGTTTCAGCCCATTCAGCATAAGGACAGAGCTAAGCTTAGCATACCAGGCCCGTGGAGATTGTTTAAGCCCGTAGATTGCCTTTTTTAACTTACACACTAAACCAAACGTGGCCTCTTGCGGATGCCCAGGTGGTATGCTCATGTAAACTTCTTCTTTAAGATCACCATGCAAGAAAGCATTTTTGACATCCATTTGAAACAATTTCCAATCTTGATTGACGGCAAGGGAAATGAGGACCCGGAATGTGTTCATCTTTGCAACAGGCGCAAAAGTTTCCTGGTAATCTATGCCATATGTTTGTGTGAATCCTCTAGCAACAAGTCTGGCCTTATGTCGTTCTAAGGAACCATCACTGTTGTATTTATTTTTGTACACCCAACGACATCCGACAGTTTTCCTTCCTGGAGGTAGCTTAACAATCTCCCATGTGTTATTGTCATCTAGAGCTTGTAGCTCGTCCTGCATAGACTTCCTCCAGACTACAATGGAGTTAGCTTCTCTAAAAGTTTTAGGTTCTTGATTATGATCAACTGTACTCAAGAAGGTGAGGTGAGACTGAGAAATATTATTATAAGACAGGTGTTCCTATATAGGATAAGATGTAGCATGATAAGTGAAGAAATCTTTCATTCGCTCTGGAGGACGAGTTGCTCTACTCGATCTTCGAGTAGCTTGAGGAGATGTGGGGATTAGTGTAGCTTCAGGAACTTCTGCATCATGATCAGGAACAACATCCTCATTGGTAATGGTAGGAAGCGGAACCAAGTGAGACACAGACTCCCCCTGTGACCGACTCCCAAATTCAACACAAGCCTTAAAAAAGGATTCAGACTCCACAAAACGGACATCACGTGAAACAACAATTTTATGAGTGACTGGATCATAACATATGTACCCTTTCTTAGTGGAAGAATACCCAAAAAATACACACCGAGTAGAGCGAGCTTCTAACTTATCTCTGTGTATTGCTTGCTGGTGCACATAACAGACACATCCGAATACCCTCAAGTGTGAGATGTCAGGTGTCCTATTTTTGAGTATCTCCAATGGTGACTTGAACTGAATAACACGGCTGGGAAGACGGTTGATCAAATATGCAGCGGTTAATACACCATGAGACCAATATTGTTTTGGGACCTTTGTTTGAAACATAAGGGCCCGTGCGGTTTCCAGGATGTGTCGATTCTTTCTTTCGGCCACCCCATTTTGTTGTGGAGTTCCGACACAACTTGTTTGATGAATAATGCCTTGGCTTTGAAGATATTCTGAAAAAGATCCTTTAACATATTCGGTACCATTATCAGACCTAAAAGTTTTAATTTTAGCACCAAACTGATTAAATACCATAGTATGAAAATCTTTGAAGACAGAAGTCACTTCAGTTTTTGATTTTAACAAGTATAACCAGGTAGCACGAGAAAAATCATCAATGAACAACACAAAATATTTATATCCATCATAAGAATCAATTGGCGCAGGTCCCCATAAGTCAGAGTGAACTAATTCAAACAACTCAGTAGACATAGAAGACGAGTTGACAAAAGGTAAACGTGTTTGTTTAGAAAACTGACAAACATCACAGACATCAGAATCAACAGAAACAGAGGGACAAAGTTTTGACAAGATACGGTTGGATGGATGTCCAAGCCGTTTATGTAAAGTGTGACTTTCAATTACACCATTGGCATGATATGCCTTATTGAGGGAGTTCAGAAAATAAAGTCCATGTGAGTATGTTCCTTTACCAATCGTCTTCTTCGACTTTCGATCCTGAAAGATGACAGATGTTGGAGAAAATATGACATCACAATTTAAAGAATTAGTAATTTTTCCAACAGACATAAGTTGAACAGGAAAGGATGGAACAACCAGAGCATCAGATGGAGCATTATGAGAAAAGAAACTAATTTTACCACTTCCTAAGGCTGAAACAGTAGTTCCATTTGCAACAGAGATATCATGCTTATCAGTTTTCGGAATAAAATTGGTTACTGAAGAAGGACTGTTGGCCATATGATCTGTAGCTCCGGAATCAATAATCCAGGAATTAATTTTGGAATTGGAAGTAAGATAAGCATGAAGATTACCTGACACGTGAGAGGAAGTGGACAGACTGTTGCCAGAAGAGACAGTCTTACTGAGTTGTTGAAGAAGATGACCCAACTGATTGATTGAAAAAGAAGTCTCGGCTACAGCAGCATGATCCTTCCGACCCTTATATTCAGATTTGAGATGAGGATGTAATTCCCAGCAGCGATCCTTGGTGTGCCCAGTTTTCTTGCAGTGATCACATTGATAGAGTTCCTTCTTACCCTTGTAGCGAGAAACATTCCTGTTTTTGTCGGAAAAGTGAGGCTTTCTTTTATCATCCTTTTCAGCCAAAAGAACATTAGATTCAATCTTCTCTGTTGATTCTGAGCTCATAGTCTTTCTTCGAGTTTCCTCTCGCTGAATAATAGCACAAACACCAGCAAGAGTGGGTAATGTGGCATCCATCAGAAGATTGCGCCTTATGTATTCATACTCAGGTTTTAGGCTACGAAGTAGTGAGAAAATTTTATCCTCCTCAGCTCGTTGCAAAAGAGTTTGGGCATCAGTGGTATGTGGACGATACAAGTTCAATTCGTCCCACAGTTTTTTAAGATTCCCAAGGTGTTCACTAAAGGTTTTCTCACCTTGTTGGGCTGCAGTAATTTCAAGAGTGAGTTCAAAAATACGTGCAGCATTATTTTGGTTCCCATATAATTCAGCGATTGAATCCCATAGTTCTTTTGCTGAATTAGAAAAAGTGAAAATTTCGGCAATATGAGTTTCCATCGAATTGAGTAACCATGATCGAACAAGCTGATCATTGGATATCCAATCCTCATATCCCGATTCAGTAGTTTGAGGACATTTTTTATCACCATTAACGAAACCAAATTTTTTCTTGCCACCAAGCGACAGAGTGACAGCTCTAGACCATGCTACATAGTTGATACCATTTAACGGAACTGACGAAAGTCTCCAACTAGGATTTGAATCGAACTCAGCCATGAAAAAGCAAGAAAGAAGATGCTAAAAAGCACTTACAATGAAAAAAACTCTGCAGCAGATTCAGAATACACCAGATTTCTGAGGCAGATCACAGGGCGGAAAAAAAACGGCGCCTAGAAGAGAACCCGAAATCGCGCTGCACAGAACAGGATCGTGGATTTTAGAGGTCAGAAAATGATTAAATTCGCACATACAAATCTGCCAGAAACCCTAGTCGTGCTGGAGGAAATCGTGCAGTTTTAGAGGCCAGATAATGATGAGAATCGCGCCAAAAAAATGCCCAGATGAAGCGCACCAGAAGTAGCGCACCAAAAAGGATGAAAATCGCACTAGAAAAGATGAAAATCGGGCCAAAAAAGCACCCAGATGAAGCGCACCAGAAGTAGCGCACAGATCTGCCAGAAAAAAATAGAAGTCGCGCCCTAGAAGTAGCGCACCAAAGCAAACAGATCTGCCAGAGAAAAAATAGCGTATCTCAAAGAATCTTGCTGAAAAAACTGGCGTTTTCAGAGGCAAGAAAAAAAATGCGTTTTTGTCTGCAACAACCAGATTCATCTTTCAACCTCTACGAAATTCATGAAAGGACCAGAGAATAATGTTTTGTCTGCTCTAATACCATGAAGAAACAAATCAAATAATGCACATAACACAGATGTACGTGGTTCGGCCTTAGCCTACGTCCACTGGAGAAGGGAGAGAGGATATTGCATTCATGATTGTGTATCAAGAGATTACAAAGGCTCTACATATAGAGATACATCAGCCTTAATTAGAAGGATTAAGATGAATCCAGATGAATCCCACAAAGTATGCATTCTCCAGAAATAGCAATCAACGGATAGAAACAAATCCCGTAAATCTCTCTTCTCCAACAATACCACTCAAATACCTTAAAATCAACCTACATCTGATTGATTCCTTGCTGCTTTTAGCTAGGAGGTAGGGGTGTCATAATAACTTATTGCCAGAATGATTACAATCTCTGCTAAGATGAGAAGTCTTATGTAGCGTAAGAAGCAGGCAGCCCCAACTTCAAAAAAACAATTAAGTGTTGAGCAAGTGAATTTATTAGGAACTACTTGCATTAAGGAGGACTTACTGTTGAAATTTTAATGACAATAGAAATAAAAAAAAATGAACAATCAAGAAAACAAGATTTTATAGTGGTTTGTCTTATAGACTACATCCACTTTCAATAGCAAATCTCTTTTATTAATTTTCAATACAATCTCAATATAATACATAATATTCAAGCAGTAGCAGCTTTTATAATTTAGTCTTATCTTCAAAATGGAAAAATCTATCTCATCTCTAAAATGAAAAAATCCATTAAAAAGATCAACTTCTAATTTTACAAATACATGCATAAAAAAAAAGTCAGTTACAAAAGACATCCTTTTAAAATATGTGAGAAAAACTTGCTAATTTGAGTTTCATCGAACCCAACACCTACTCTGAATTTGATTTGTTAATTTAAGCGCTGAGGCTTTTTCTCCCAATTCACAGGCCTTAAATGCAGATTTTAAGTGATGGTAAGCTTTACCATTGACGCCATAAAGTCTGCCAATGGCACTCCAAGGCACCCACTGCTGTAAGCGGTGACATTAGCCGGTGCGTTTGCCAGCAATGTAGGTTATTTTATTAACAAAAGTTTTTGTTATTGATTAAAGAATCTAGCCAAAAGTCAAACAGATTTATGCACAGATCCACTCCCTACTTCTCTGAATTCATACAGATTGAGCAGTAGGTTAGCGAAACTGTTTAGCATACTTATTATTTATTTCGGGAAATCAATATCCCCAGCATTTTACTGCTAATGAAGGCATTATGAGTAGAAACCACACTGGAAGGGAAGCCCAGAGGTAAGCGAGTAAACAGAGGGAACACGCGTTTCCCACTAGTTGGAATCTCTTGGCAACATGTAACAAAATTTTGAATACATTTTGCAAGGGGGGTGCTGCGTAAAAATACTACTGTTCCTGTGCTCTATTGTTTACTATATGCAACATATAGTCCTCATCAAACGACAAGATCTTACAGTCCTTTTTATTAAAATCTTATTTTCTGAACTAATGAAATATGAAATACGTCTAGTTCCAGAAGTAAGGCTCTGTTATTTTTTTTTATTTTCTCTTTATAAAAAGAACATAGCAAAGCAGAAGAAGGTTAATATTTTTTGTATCTCCAGCTTGTCCAAAATATACTTGCAACAGATCCCACATTTATTCTAAAAGTAGAATACTAAAATTTATACTTTAATTTCATTCATAATGAATACGTACTTGTAGTAAAACACACACATTACACTCCTAATAATAGAAGACTAATATATTGAGTCTTTGAAACAGAACATTATAATCCACTTCCAAGCATAAAATATATTTTTTCTTTCCTTTACAAGCAAGGCATTTTTTCTTTTCACATGTACAAGATATCTATTTGCAGCATGCATACCAGATTAACATCAACATAGAAATTACATGAGTTTATTTATTTATTCTTTAAACCCATAGCACTATCATCAAGCAACCAAGATTGTTCACACATATACCCTTTACAACAGTGAAACATCTGATTAAAAAGAACATATGCTCTCTTAAACTACTTCACCAAACTATAATATTCAACCCAAAAGGGCAGATTTCACCAAAGAGACAACTCTAGTAATGATCAACAAAGAACATAAATGCTTTCCAAACTGTGAGTTCTTCAAACCTGCAAAACTACATAAGACACAAAACTTCTTCCATAGGCCAAGGTAGTGCTCACCTCCCAACTTTTAGTTGGAAAACCAAAAACCCCTGAGCTAGGAGGCAACCAAGGAACCGGGTACATACAACAATAAAATAAACAAGTCATTTGAAACCACAACACATAAACAAAATACTCTCAACTAAGATTTACACATTTACATAGAGATTCTTCAAGAATCCAAAGATGGGGATAGAGGTGGACATCGCTTCTATATGGGGAGACTTATTAGCAAGTAGAAATATCCAAACAATACAATTTTTTTTTTGCTTCTTCTCCAATCTATCCATTCATCAAAAACTCTTCATATCATACACCTTCATACAACAATCTCCCAAAACACCATATCAACATAAAACAAATTTGAGTGCTTATACCTCTTTTTTTTTACCTCTCCTTCTCAAAGGAGGAACAATCTCCCCATAGAGGTTCCTACTCATTCATATCCCCCACAAAGATACTCTTCCCACATTGGGTGAATTTATCCTATACAACCCCAACCCAACACAAGGAAATACAAAGTCACATAAAATGGACAAACAATAAACATAAACCCTCCTCTTACGTTTCCATACACAAAGGATAAAAAAGAGAAATATGCATACAAGTAAAGTAAAACCTGCCTCAAATCCAAAGCCAAAATGAAGGTAAGTTGAAGATGAACTCCTATCTTCTACTCCTCCAAGCCCAAGCCAAATTTTCCCTTCCAAAGCATTCCAAACATGAAGCCAAAAAGAGAACCCTTCCGTTGTCTTTCCAAATGATTGAATTATGAGTCAAGGGTTGGAAACCCTTGGAGCAGAGAGTGACACATGTCAATCTCCCATTCACTCCTATAGACACACCTCCCCACAAGTTCTCACTTATGTGTGAGAACTCTTGGCAAAGTGAAAGGCCAAGGAGTGTTCAACACTCAACAAAGGCCTTCAAATCTCATAAATAACACTTTGGAGCTAACACCCCAACTCCTTCCCCAAAATTTGTCACCATTCTTAACTATCAATTAAGAAGGGTTGCAACTTGCAAAATTCAAAAGTTATGGGATTGATTTGACTCTTAACCCATAGGTAACCACCCTAGGGGTTAGTTAAGGGCCATTTAACCCAATTTAATGAGTAAATCAACATTTTATAAACTCAAAAATAAATTAAATTACAAACATAATAAAGTTTGTTAGAGTAATAAGTTGTTTCACTTAATTAATTTAATCATATTGGTGAAATAATTAAGTCACTTATCACTTTAGTTACTTAAGCTAAACTTAGTCAAATTAATAATAAATTATTTATTAATTATTAAGTGTGCACACTAGGTTTTCCCTTTTAGGTTTCACTTTAGGGTTTCTTAATCTCCTTTTATAAGGATTGATTTCTTTGTAATTATTTTACTTTTCTCTATGAATAATACTCTCAATTTTCAGAGCCATTCTTGCTTTGCTTCGAATATCTTCTTATGTGACAGGTTATTTACATGCAAGTGTTCTGTAGCTTTCATGTCTTCTTGAAAGTTTTCTCTCTTCTGTAGCTTTTTCTTGTTGAAGATAATTGCATATATTTGTTTGTAGATCTCTTGCGTGGAAGGTGTCTTTGTTTGTGTTTGATCCTGTGGCTCATGGTTTTGTGCTTGTTCCACAATTCTAACATGGTATCAGACCTATGCAGTGTACCTGTGTCCATGTGGCTGCCTTTTTTAATGTTTTTTTTTAAATCAAAGTTTTTTTAAATATTTTTTTTAACAAAAAAAATATTTATGTATATGTTTTTTTTTTTTTTTTAAATTCCAGTAAATCCAATTGAAGAAATGCGGTGACAGCCATTTGGCCGTCAAATTTAAGCTCTTTGTTTTGCTGCGATGACCGTTTGACCATCAAATTTAATGTCGCACTGGTTTTTTCCCCTTTGGAGTTGTTTTCTTCTAGAGGCCGTAACTTGGGCATGCAGTATCGTTTTTTGACAAACAATATATCATCCGAAAAGCTGGATTACCCCACCAAATTTCCAGTGCTATGGTTTGTCACCTTTTTTCTATTTACGGTGGGTTCTGATTTAGATTTAGATCTAGAGGTTGGTTTCATTGCTCCCAAGCTTGTAACTTTTTGACAGTTTCCATTTCATAATCTAAGTAGCATTTGGAACCATCTTCCAGGCTTTTGGTTTCATCCATGCCGTTTCTAGATTGTTCTTCAGGTATATTTTATTCATATTTTTTTGTTTTCACACTCTAGTGGATTACTTGGACGTTTTAGCTCCTAGAAATATTTTGTTTGCATGGGATGACTCATTTATGGCTATTCTATATGTATTTTCAGTATTCTATCCTATTTGGACATTGTAGACATCTTTTCATGCATATTCTCTTTTGCTAAACACCGCGAGATAAAGTGCCTCGGCTTTGTATGTATGGTTTTTAAGTTCTTGCAGCGCTCACTTTGTAGCTATTGTGTACTTCACTATGATATAAGTGTCACTTGGGTTACGATCTTTGCCATTGTTTTCTTGGCACCTTTTTCATGCATATGTGACTTTTGTTTTCACATCCTTTCTATCAGCTTGTACTTTCATATCTACACTTTTAAATGCTCTTGGTTCCTCTTCATGCACTACTTTTTGGCATTCAGCTTCAGTGCTTTGTACTTTCACTACAGGCATTATAGAGTTTCCTCTGTTGATGATGTCTTGGTTTCAGTTGGGTAGGCTATGCTCTGATATTTGTTTCTATATGCTAAAATCGATGGTTATACATTTGATGGATGGATCATTTACCATATAGACACTCATTCTGTTTTGTGGGCAACCTTCTTCCTCAATTGATCGAGTTATTCTGGAATTTTTTATTACTTTTTACCCAATTTACATATCTTTTAGTTCTAGGTGTTTGCCTTTGTTTACATTTAGTTAGATGGTGTCATTGGGGGCACTCATGCAGATTGTTGTCTTCTTGATCCTGATCATCCTATCTTTAGAGGAGGTTCTTCGGCACCGTAGCAATCATCTTTTGATAGAGTTTGCAGCTTCTTCATGCTTTTGTGATGTTCTACATGTTCTTCTTTTTCATGACATTTCCTTGATTTGGAGGCTTTTCAGTCCTTCAATCGTCTTTGATCTCTTCTTGGAGTAGAATTTTTTCCCATGAGGTTTTCTCTATTTCTCCACTTTATAGAGATCCTCTATTTGTACATGGGTACCTTACTTGGCCTTGCTTGTCAGGACCCATCTTGCTTTCATGCATTGTTTTCTTAGTGTTTTAGCTACTTCCTAAGTTCTTCTTAAGGGGGGGTGTTAGAGTAATAATTTGTTTCACTTAATTAATTTAATCATATTGGTTAATTAATTAAGTCACTTATCACTTTAGTTACTTAAGCTAAACTTGGTCACATTAATAATTAATTATTTATTAATTTTTAAGTGTGCACACTAGGGTTTCCCTTTTAGGTTTCACTTAAGGGTTTCTTGATCTCCTTTTAAAAGGATTGATTTCATTGTAATTATTAACGGGAGAATATATGTAGCTTTCATATCTTCTTGAAAGTTTTCTCTCTTATGTAGCTTTTTCTTGTTGAAGTTAATTACATATATTTGTTTGCAGATCTCTTGCATGGAAGGTTTCTTTGTTTGTGTTTGATCATGTGGCTTGCAATTTTGTGCTTGTTTCACAATTCTAACAAAGTTAATTCAAAATGTCCTAAAATCCCTCATCAAAAGTTTAATTGGCTTTTAAAACATGATCACAAGATTAAACATTAAATATTTTAATCACAAAATAAAATAAAACATAATGAGACTATGGTCTCTCCAAATGGACCATAGTTAGTTTTACATGGCTAACACAAATCAAGTACCCTTGGTTGACTCTGATCCCATTGGCCATGGGTATATACCTGCACACTTGAAGCCACAAGTCAATATATCCAATACATAAAAAATGAAGCAACTAAATCAATAATCTCATATATATACACATATTCAACATACCTAACCTCTAAAATCAATTAAATGAACCATCAATATCAACAATTTATCCTTTTCTCTATCAAGGAACGTATTTTATCGATTCACAACTATATAATTGCAATGTTATAGAATAATTCGCATAACCATTCAACTCAATCGTATGTCTTATTAATTTAATATCATTATCACACGTATCCATTATTTCCATGACAAGAATATTAACAAGAGCATATGTAAATGTAGAGAGCATAATATATATCCATAATTATCAAGAAATGTCATCAACAAGAAGTAAGCATACTATTGAATGTGCATACCATCCAAAACAATCGAAACACATAGCATATCTAAATGCTCAAATCAAAATACATTCAAAATACACGTCAAAATAGTAGGCCTCATAGTGGGCCCCATAGCAAGCTACCCTAGAGACCTTTGTTCCTACAGAAGACACTGATAAGACCATTGGTGATGATGAAAAAAGGCATAGAGAAAGAAAAGGAAAAGATAGATGCAGATGGAACTAAGGATAGAACTAAAAATAAAAATGAGGATGGTGAAGAAGAAAAAGGAGAGAAAGAGAAATATGATAAGAAATATGATGACAAGAAGGAGGATGGTAATAAAAAAAGAGGATAAATCATCCAATGAAGAAGAAAAAGAAGAGGTTGTAGAAGACTCTGAGGAGAGAAAGAATGAAGAAGTATATAAGACCATGGATTTAACCAAGCCCTCTAGAGAATCCTCCTCTGGCAATCCTCTTAAGGGTCTTTTATCAAAGAAAGTAAGATTTCAACCAGTTGTATCTAATCATTACAACTACCTATGCATCAAGGATGTGTAGATTTGGAGAAGATCTCACATATTCTAAATTTGGAGCTTGGAGATGTTTTACATGCAATTACAAGGAATAAAATCATTGAAACTCACGACAAGGGCACTGAGCTATTAAATGAAGCAGTAGAGTCTTTGCAAGATGTTACCCCTAATTCTTCCATTGATATTCTTTATTTATTGTGAAAAATCTCAAGTTTTTGATAGATTATTTTAAGGAGTATGCCTCTAGACTAAAAAGCTAGGTTGAGAATGAAGTTGAAATAATACTTGGAGAGAAGGAGCTATTGAAGCTGATAGAGATATGTGCATTAGCACATAGTAAAGTTGAGAAATTCCTAAAGGATGTTCAAGCATGTGAGGATGAGGCAAATACTCTATTTTTGTACTAGATGAAGTGGTCAGATGCCACTCAGGGCATTAAGGACCTAATGGACTCAATTGAGTCTCAAATAACCAATGCCTCTAGCACCTATGATTCGGCATAAGACAGAGATGAAAAAACTTGGACTACCATCATGGACCTACATGAAAGATTCTTCACATTGAGATATCATAAGGTGGTTTGGAATGCTTGGGGACTTAGGGAAGGCCAAGTATATACCGGGATTAAGTTCCCCAGCTGATATTGGAAGTCTTGCAAAGATATATCTAAACCCCAATACTCCAAAAGAGGGAGAGGAGAGTATAGTCGAGCTAAAATCATTGTATAGATCACTTGCAGCAGCCAAGTAAAGATGGAATGAAGGAAAGTTTACTTGGAAAGATATTCTCAAGGAACTTGAAGGACCATCCACCTCTAGTTAAACATCTTTCTACTTGTATATTGTCATTTTTTTAGTTTTTTATTTTTTCCATTGTACATGCGGATGGTTCAAGCCTTTGGGATAACTCCCTAAGCGAAGAGTTAGTATATTCATTTCAATTATTTCCTTGTGTATATGCATCTGAGGGGGATTTCACATGTGTGTTACCGACACACCCTTTTTCCTTGATGTCAAAGGGGGAGCATTCTAGAGTTTTTTGAGAAGTTTGGATTTTATGGGAGAAGATTGGAGTTTTAGAGCTTAATTTTTGGCACATGTTTCCATCAATGACAAAGGGGGATATTTTTGAAAGAATGAAGAAGGATCCCCTTAATGTGTTTTCATTGATGTCAACATTGGTTGTTGATATCTACATTAATCTAGTGAACTGAAGGGCGGGTGCAAGAAGATGGGGGGAAAAATTGTGGCCAAATTGTTTTAAAAAAATTGATAGGCTACAACGTGCTTGTGTTATAACACTCTCACATTAAATAACGCGCTTGTATTATGGCTTGGTGTGACCAAGCCTAAGGCTAAGCCACATTGAGCCTACTATGCGCTTGCATTATAACATGAGCACGGTATAGGTTATTAAAACAACAAAAAAACAAATTGAATTCATTTTGACTATCACTATTGTTTTAGCTACCCGCAGCCAAAAACCCTTCTTGCTGCTCGCATTTTGGAAGGGGATTTTTTTGCATTTTCATCATCAATACATTGCAATTTTGTTGCCAAGATTTTATCACATCAACGAGGAATTCAAATAAGGATTGTTTTTGTTGTGAATTTGTTAGTTTTATGTTTTATTTATATTCATTTGTTTAATTTGTAGGAAATGATAATGATCTTGAAAACCCTGCTTAAAATCCTCAACAAAAAGAGCAACAAGAACATGAAAAAAATCCTCAACAACCACAACAACAATCTCCTCCACCAATCCCTCAACATCCACTTGGAACTCAACAAAATTTAATGGGGGTAATTGAAAATAATAAAAAACACATTGAGGAGTTAATCACAAGGTTGAACGATTTTGTAGGTTCAACCATGGAAAGAACACTTGCAAGTTCACTTAAAGAAATGTTAAAACATGTAGATGCAATCAATAAAAAATTAAGTGGTTGGCAAGATAGGAGGCAGGTGGCTAGGAATTTTTACGCAAATAAATTATCATATAAAGAAGTTAAAGATGAAAAAATTACAAAATATGATTTGTGTTCATTATTCACTAACCCATGCACAAATCAAAATCTTGACCTCAATGTGAAGAGGTTTCCTATCCATTAGTGCCACCACCAAGGGATTAGGAACTATTTTTGGGATAGGTGGTACATGGTTTATGATTACCCACCATGCAACAATTGCAAAGTCCCACAATATTTCTTGAGAAACTCTATTGTGAGTTCATTATAAACTAAATCCTAAATTATCTTGATATGAAGGACTTCTAGGGGAGAGGTTGGGGGTTGGCTCATGATAGACTAGTGCACGATAGGATCCTACACAACAAGCGAGATGACCTATCGCTAGGTCAGCTTATGAGCACGTTGTTATCCCTTCCATCATGAAGGAGAGTGTTGAGGTAGATAATTTGTAGGATATCATCTCTTTGATCCAGAGTTTCATCCAGCATGCCAATCCTATAGTACAATCCCATCTAGGGGAGTCTTCAAGTGATAGGTTTCCACCCCATTAGTGTTAGGTTTGTGGGGTGACTTGTACATATGACCCCACTGACACTTAGGAGGCTACTACATAGGATACGTCTACAGCTACAGAGATGGTGAGGTTAGCTATCATTTTGAATGAGGTTTATGGCATAGATACTCAGGTAAATGTTAGCATGTTCATTGAATTTACTTATTAAATTTCATTTTTGAAATGCAAGATTAACTAATTTAGTTTTATGATTGTAAAAAAATTCTAGGGTCACAGTGTTGATACTAGATACATCAGCCCTACTCCTGCTTATATTACTCCACTACATCTATCATTGATGTATGTAACTAGCAAACAATATAAATTAATTACATGTCAATATTATTGTTTTATGAATGGTATTATAATATTTGATTTTGGATGTTGAATAAGCTAATATTGGAAGTTTCATAGGAACACCTCCCAGTGCCAATGGAGTTAGACAAACCTATATGCATGTAATAGAATAAAGAGTTTAACTAATGAATTGTATGTAATAGATTTGTGTAGTTTATATTCATATCGTTGATTACATTGCTTTGCACATCTTTCAAACTCAAATAATTACTTCACATTCCATAAATAATAACTAGATGATGATAGATGACAAAATTTCAACTACAATATAGTTGTTTAGAAATTCAACACAAGCAGTGGTGCAATTACTTCTCATAGCATAAGTAATAACTAGGAGCAGCTGCCAATTGCATTTTCTTGTCATAGCATTCCATGAGACCACTTTTATTGAGGCATCTTTTCAAACAGTTCACTTCCTTGTCTATCCTATGGATGCTTGGAAGAAATATATATGAAAGAATAATAATAAGTAATAGCATAGACAAGGCAATGAGTTGTTTGAAAAAATGCCTCAAAGAAATGTGGTCTCATGGTGATGTCCATCACCATGAGACCCAATTTCTTTGAGGCAATTTTTCAAACAAATCACCACCTTTTGTATGCTACCACATTTTCCATGCATGTCTGTCCAAAGCATTTTATCAAATAGTTCACTTCCTTGCTGGTATGGCTAAAAGCCTAAAAAAAGGGTGATTTCCAACAAACTATGGGTTTTTGGAAAAAAATCTATCAAAGCATAATAGTAAGCAATAGCATAGACAAGGCAGTAAGTAGTTTGAAAAAATGGCTCGAAAAAATGTGGTCTCATGGAGATGGAATACCATTCCATCACCATGAGACCACATTTCTTAGAGGTATTTTTTCAAATAGTTCATCACCATTTCTATGCTACCACATTTTCCATACATGTCTACCAAAGCATTTTATCAAACAGCTCATTTCCTTGCTGCTATGGCTAAAATCCTATAAAAGGTGCTTTCCAAAAAACAATGGAAGCTTGTAAAAAATCTATCAAAGCACAATAGTAAGCAATAGCCTAGACAAGGCGGTGAGAATTTTGAAAAAATTCCTCAAAGAAATATAGTCTCATGGTGATGGATTGATTAAATGTTTTGGTAGACATGTATGGAAACTGTGGTAGCATAGAAAAGGCGGTGAATTCCATCACCATGAGACCACATTTCCTTGAGGCATTTTTTCAAACAGCCCACTACCTTTTCTATGCTACCACATTTTCCATACATGTCTACCAAAGCATTTAATAAATCTACTCACTTCCTTGCTGCTATGGCTAAAATCCTAAACGAGGTGTTTTCCAACAAACTATGGTGTCATTCCATCACCATGAGACCACATTTCCTTGAGGCATTCTTTCAAACAGCTCACCACCTTTTCTATGCTACCACATTTTCCATACACATCTACCAAAGCATTTAATAAATCTACTCACTTCCTTGCTGCTATGGCTAAAAGCCTAAATTAGGTGTTTTCCAACAAACTATGGATACTTGGAAAAATTTTATCAAAGCATAATAGTAAGCATTAACATAGACACGGAAATGAGTAGTTTGAAAAAATTCCTCGAGGAAATGTGGTCTCATGGTGATGGAATGCCATTCCATCACCATGAGACCAAATTTCTTTGAGGAATTTTTTCAAATAGCTCACCACCTTTTCTATGCTACCACATTTTCCATACATGTCTACTAAAGCATTTTATCAAACTACTCACTTCCTTGCTACTATGGCTAAAAGCCTAAAATAGGTGCTTTCAAACAAACTATGGATGGTTGTAAAAAATCTATCAAAGCACAATAGTAAGTGAAGATGTGAAAATTTGCATTTTGGTTAAAATCCTAATACACACAAAGCATGATTAGTATTTTAAGACAAAACCAACAATCAACATCCATATGAAATAACTCCACATGCTAATAATGCAATCATAGCAACAAAGATTTAGATAGATAAATTGAAAGTATATAATAAAACATGAAGCAAATTATATCTCATACTAGATTGGTGCTATTGTGGAAAATATCCCTTTCCCAATCCTTGATAGATAAGATAAATGATGAAATGCCTTGAAGATGGAGTGATAGTGGGTAAAATCAATTCTCCTAAAGAGAGTGACTTTACATAAATGATTGTGGAGTTGTGGAGGATTTGATCAAGAATGAAGCCTTTCATTTATAGATTATTTTGATGAGAGAAATAGCCAAATGGATGAATGTGGGACAAAGATTTATCCAATGAGATGAAGCCACTTGTCAACTTGTGATAGGCTGGAGGATGAGCACATTTTGGTTAATGTGCCAAAGAGAGAGAGATTTCAAATTTGAATTTGTGAAATAAATGTTGAGAGGGGGACATAAAATAGAGAATTTAATGCAATGATGGAAGGGACAAGTCAACTTGTCATCATTTTCAAACTTGAGGGAATATTCTATTTCTATGCCAAGTTGAAAGAAAATAAGGATTTAAATAAATCAATAAATTGATTTATTTGTGCAAGTGGGAAAAACTAGAGGATTTGATGGGTGGTTAGGTTAGGTTAATCATGATTTGGTTAGCTTAATGATGATTAGGATGTTTTGACCGTTTTGACTTGAATATTTGATTTATTTAAATCAAGAGGGAGAAATATGACTTTAGGCTTTTAATTAAATAAAGTTTAGTTTATTTAATTAAAGGATGATGCAAGATAAAGGTTAATTAATGAAATGTTAGGATTTAATTAATTTATTTAAATGATGTAATGATGAAGTGGATTTATTTAATTTGAAGGATGAAATGAAGGTTATTTGATTAAACTATTGGATTGACATGTATGCATATTTTGCATGTCTACATTTTTCCCCTCTTTGAAGCAATGTACTTGTTGCGTTGGTTCAAAGAATAAACTTGTTGTGATCAAAATTCAAAAAAAAAATTATTTTTTCAGTTGCCCCAGCGGAAAGAAGTACATTAGTACATTGCCCCCTCGAGAGATCGAGCGAAAAGATTGAATTTGAGGGTTGATCTCATGATAAAGAAGTTCAAAATGGATGGTTTTAAGATGCTTAGAATAACAAATCTATATTATCTTAAACAACTTAAATGATGATATGATGTGAGATGGATGAGATTGATGATGTGATATGTTGTGATTATGCAATGGATAATTTATGAGATGCTTAGATTAATAGATCTATATTATGATGATGATTATGCATGTGAGATGATATGCAGAATGTTGATGGTTTGTGGATGCAAGATGGATGAATGATGGATGCACTGGTGATGTTATGTTAGTGCAGAGAGAAGAAATGAGATGATGACAAGAGGATCCAATAAGTCCATGATTTGATGAGACTTTATTAGAGATGATGATGATGATAGGTGATGATGATTTTCTTATCAAGGATTGGGATTTTAAAAGGGCTACTTACCTTATGTTTGATAACACACATAGATATGATGCATCAAGGTTTAAAGAACTAGGATGGCATTGTACCTAGTGCGATGGACTTTGACTCAACAAGCATATAGGAGTATTCTTGTTCACACTTGACGTGCGGAAACCTTGCTAGGACATAGCTAACAAAGCAAGTATTCGCCAAGTTATTTTACAAGAACGTCCAACAAGCACAACAAATAAAAGGATAATGATCATTTCCCATTTCCTATCTCTCTAAATCCTTCGTTCATATATCATTGAGAGGTCCTTGGAGTGAGCGCAATAAGATAAATCAAAAGAAAAGATCAAGTACGCAAACAAGTCAATGTTCTTCATATCTCTAGCCAAAAGGGATTTGTTTTGATAGGATAAAAATCCAAAGTGACATCCAAAATGATGCCCATTGTCGGAACGATATATCCTAGGACATGCATTTTATAGGACGATGATGGTTTGATAAGTTGATTGATAGGTTGCTGATATAAGGTCGATTGACATGTTTGCGAATGATCAAGATTTTGATTTTGCATTTAAAGGTTTGTTGTTTCGATTTAGATTTTATGATTGAAGTTTTCTTTTGCTGATTGTTGTGATTCTTTTTGTTTGTTTTTCTAAAGGATGAAGGCGACAATCAGTTTATTATGGATGATTGATTATTGTGGGTGCAAGCGAGATGAGATGGATGGATTTTTTCAAATATTTGGATGTTTTTGATGTTTCTGGGATGTTTTGAGGTTGTTTTTGGATTTTGATGTTTTTTGATTTTTTTTGGATTTTAAATGTCTTGGGGGCTAATCAAATATTAGCCTTTCCTATGTTTAAGCTCAGAGACAATGTAGTTCGGATACCATTTTTTTGATGTTTTTCTGAATTTTTGAGTGTTTTTTGGATTTTGATATGTTTTGGATGTTTTTTGGATTTTTTGCAGGATCTTGATGATTTGGATATGGACATTTGTGATGATATCAATGCTCTATTTGGGATTTTGTTGAAAACCAAGCTAAGGTTGATTGATCGAATTGATGGATTGATGATGATGATAACATTGTTGAAGATACACAACAATGCAAGGATTTGATTGATCAAGATTGATGATGATAACATTGTTGAGGATGCACAACAATGCAAGGATAGTGTTAAGCAACACAAGGATTGAGATGGATATCCCAAGGTGATGATAGATTTATTGGATTTGATTGATCATGAGTTTGAAGCTTGATTTGGAACAAAAGTTGTTTGAATGATTTGATGTGACGTTTGAAGTGTAAATTAGATGTGATTGATAGTGATTGTTTGGATTGATGTTCAATGAAAGACTTGAAAAGGAACATCTTTCGTAAAATATGCCATGGCTAGTGATTTGTATTCTTTCGCACAAGTGGTGGACCAATTTGATTTCATATTTTCCAATGTTTAGATGCCACATAAGTTGGAGGATATGGATCAAGATTTATTCCTGAAGCAAGATGTGAATATATGCCCCGGTGTCTAGCAATGTGGAATCACGATGTGTGGATGCTCGGGATAAGTGTATGGATGGATGGATATGGAAAGCATGCAAAGGATGCCAAGGATTATCTTATGATAATATAAGGTGTTCAGGATAAAGAATTAATTTGGATAATGCTTTCATAGCTCAGATAACGTTGGATAGGATAGGATCAATGAAAATGACCCATGTCAAGATGTTTACCATAAGCAAGTGTAAAGTATGCCCCAAACTTTCATCAAGATCAAGATAATTTGGACTATGGATGCAGATGGATGAAAATGGATTGGATAAATGGTTCATGGATGAATGGATTATATGGATAAGATGGATGGAATGTTGGATTTATTATGGATTGGATAAGATGCTTTCACCTGAACTAGCACACGTAGATGCTCAATTCTACACATGATGCACTGTTTTCCAAGTTTTCATCATGGTCTTGCCCAAAGTGCCATAGTAGTTTTCACTTGGAGGATGATTTTTTTTTCTTCTTTATTTTCAATCATTTTTTTATTTTTTTTTTGGATTTTTCATATTTTTTATTTTTTTTCAAAATATGTTAAGCTCATGTTGAATCACTAGGTGTTGTTGATGTGCATGCCCCTATCATAATGTGCCATCAATACCCTACTTGAAGAAGCTGCTTTACCAAGATACGCACACTTGAATATAACTTTTGAGATTCTTGATTTGCTTTATTGATATCAGGGTTAACTTTGTCTCTGTGCGTAAATCGCGATAAAATGCCTTATGAATCCTTATGATGAAGGATCATTGCCAATACATGGTCAATGTGAGAATTGGATATCATGCGTGGAGGCGTGGATGGAGTGTGTTTAGGGATAAAAGATGGATTGGTTGACAGTTTGGAATCTTTGACTCTCCAAACTTGGGTAGATGAGCAATGTTGGGTGTATACGAAAGCATGTGTGGAATTAGGACCAACTGCTTGATATACCTTGTACATTGCTTGAGAAGCCTGCTTTTGATTTTGTGGATGTCTTTGATGGATACTTTTCCCTTTTTTATTTTTCTCCATAGATTCTTTGACTGATGGAGTTTGATAGGGATGATCTTTCTTTTTATTTTTTGGTATCCATTTGTATTTGATTTGTCCATTATGCTTTCCAACTTCTTTTTCTTTGATAATGTTCTTTGTGCTTTGATTCACATCCTTCATTTGATATTGGTCCCAATTTGTGGATGGGGTGATGGGTGGATGAAGATTTATGATATGGCTGGTTGTAGTATTGACATTGATTTCATCATAAGGATTCTTCATGCTCCCTATGTTGAAATTTTCTTGAGACGAAGTTGCCCCCAGTATGTTGGTAGTAATGCCTTCATGCTTTGATTGTGTCTATTCTTAGAGCTCTTGTTTAGAATGCATTCTTTAATAAACGGCCATCGTAGATGATGTTATTTTGATTGAATGTTCTGTTAACTCTGGAATATCTTGTTCAGTCTGATCTGCTTCCTTGGGTGGATAATGCTGGATATCTTCATGCATGATGTCTTCAGTCTAGATTTTGGATATATCTAATCCTAATGTTGACAACTTTGTTTGGCTTTAGGAATCAATAACCTGCTCTTTTGTGTAATAATGTCAGGAATAAAGGGATCATGTTCTGAATGAAGATCATCTATGTGTCCATCCATAGAAAGCATCTCATGGGTAGATGGAGGAGTATGTGCTACATGGATATGTTCATCTTGCATAGATAAGAGAGTGTCCATTAGATTATTGTAGTATCTTGAAGATACAAATTCTTGATCTTGAATGATTTCAGAGTTGCTTTTGACATTCTTTGGATCAAGTTCTTGACATGGGTCAATTTCAAAGGATGGATTGCTTATAAAGGGTTCTTGGATATCTTTATTAGGCATAAGAAGTAGTTGAATGTCCTCTTGATCTTTGAGTGAATTGGGATCACGTGTTAAGTTGAAGATTCCTTCAATATCGACAATCATGAGGTTGAAGGATGTCAATATGTATTAGAAAGGACCATTGCTAGACTTTGGTGAGAGATATTGATCATGCTTTAGAATAAATTCTTGAGATATGCCCTCTAACTCATTAGGTGATGTAAAGACATTTTCAACATGATCATTGGTCGATGCCTCGTTGGATGAGGCAAAAATATCTTTATTGATAGATAGATCTTGATCATTGTTTTCAACAATTGTGGTGGAGGGATTTCCAATGTCTTCAACCATAGGATCAAATGATGTTGACATTTCTTGAATTGGATCGTTGTTGGGTATTGTCGGTGGACTTTGATCATTATTGAAAAGTGACTTTTGATGTATGTTGATTTGATCTTTGGATGAAGTAGACACAAATTCAAGGTGCTCAGTGATGGATTGATCTTGATCCTTGTTCTCAGCAGTTGTGGTGGAAAGATTGCCAATGCTATCATTGTCCCCAATAGTGATTATCTTTTGATCAATCAGGTCTTGGATGAGTTTTTTGAGCCGAACATAATCTGATGTTCTGTGTCCCTTTATTCTATGATAATCACAAAGGTGCTTCTCATTATACCCTTGTGGTTTTATGTCTGGTTCTTGATAGTTCATGTAAACAGGAATTTTGATGAGATTTTCTTGTACCAACTATTGTAGGACTGATTCGATTGGTCTCTTTCGCTTGTTACCTTGTGAGATTTGTGTCTTAATTTGACCTTGTTGTGATTGATTTTGGAGATGTGGTGATTGATCTTTGTGATGTGGCGATTGATCTCCAAGATGGGGTTGATCTTGATGTCCATCTTCTTGACATTGGAAATATTGTTCTTGACGTTGTTGTGGACACAACTCACTGCTTTGATGACATGGATTAACCAATGGATGGGTGTATTGATTTTGGAGTGAAGATATCACCTGGCTCAATAATTCAATTAGTTTGGCATGTGAAGCAAGTTTCTCTAGGGAAATTTGATCTTGATTTTGAATTTGATTCCCTTGATTTGGATTTTGTTGAAGCAGATTTGGAATGTGCCCTTGTGGTGTTTGAATCGGATCATGGACAAACTGATCTTGGATAATATTTTGATTTGGGATGATGTTTAGCATTATGGGTTGAATTTGAACTTTGTTGGGAACCACATTGCCTTGATTTAGGTAACTTTGATTTTGCATGGTGTTACCTTGACTTGTTAACATATTTTTTTGACTTTGAACAGTATTCACGTATGATTTGCGAACATATTTATCCTAAAGTTTACCAAGTTTGGACTCAAAACATTCATGTTTGGTAAAGTTGTACTTTGTACATTCTCATTTGGCATGTAGAGATTTGATGGGATGATGTTGTTCATTTGAAGGCTCGTGCATTGATTGTTCAGTTGATAGACTTGTAGGTTTGGGTTTAGATCTATCATCGAAAAAGGTGTTCCAAACTCTTGATTGGGCATACTCACATTTGTACCATTGAAGTTTTTAGGAGAGAACGATCCCATGTAAGGATTATATAGATGTGAGTGTTGATAATCAATCGTTATTGTAAGGTTTTGAAAGTTAAATTGATTTGGATTACTCATGATGTATGGATCAAGTTTATATTCCATGTTCCTCTTGTGTTTTGACCTTGTTGCAAAAGTGACCTCTAAGGTTCTTAGGACCAATGATGAGATGAAGGATGAAAAGGGGAAATGATATGAGTGTTGAACATTTAGGGACTTTGGATCGATGCTAGACTTAGGGTTTGATTTTGATTGGTTTGATTTGGATAATGAACTTGTAAACCCTAAGATGTTGGATGTGATCTTAGGATGAACTTGTTCAAAGGATTGCTAATTTAACTAGAGGTATGAGAAAGGATGCATTCCCATACTCCTAACTAAACAAGGTGATTTTGATTTTGATTTACCCAGTAAAAATGATGTTTTAAAGCTCTAAAGTTGTTTGGAGATGGAAGATATATTGGATGGACGACATTTGAAGTCCTAAATGAACCTAGAAAGGACTTGTTTACTAGACGAAGATAGTGAAGAACATGCCTTTCTCCAAGAGTAATTCAAAATAAAAAGACCAATGCTTACATGAAAACCATATGACCAAAAGATGCCAAGAACATGTGTGGGGTCAAATTGATTCAATCCTTTTGCTTAATAGGTTATTTTGTCACAAAAGATAACTTGATTAGTTTTGAATCTAGATATTAATGTCTCAACTTGCTTAGCGATGCAAAATACATATCTATTGCTTGTATGAAGGGTCATCATTGTCCCAGGAGATGCCTTTGGAGAAAATAAGTGCATTTGTATCTCATATTAAGCATCTCTTGACACACTTAAAGCAGCCATGGACAATATCGAGAAGTCCCTCACTCTTTTGTAGCCTACTGCTCCAGCATCTAAGCATAGCTAACTACTATGTATTAATTGGTGCCTTTGATGAACAACCATGTTGTACACACTTGGAATTTTTATTTTCTACATGTGATACTAGATAGAAAAATATGTTAGGGAAGGAGTGTCTATAGAAGTTGATTTGAATGCTTTAGCTTTCAAATGGTATCAAAAACTTTGTTTCCATGTATGCATTTTATTATAATAATAGAAAAAGCAAGCTTCCAGATTTCTTAAAAATAATTCTATAGGTTTTTTATTTCTAATTTCCTATTGGATGTTTGTAAGGAAATCTGTATTTAATCATTTTTTGGTGCTTAGCTTTCCATTGGTACCAAAACTTTGTTTCCATGAACACATTTTATTATAATGATAGAAAAAGCAAGTTTCCAGATTTCATAAAAGTAATTCTATAGGTTTTTTATTTCTAATTTCCTATTGGATGTTTGTAAGAAAATCTGTATTTAATTGTTTTTGGTGCTTAGCTTTCAATTTGTACCAAAACTTTGTTTCCATGAACACATTTTATTATAATGATAGAAAAAGCAAGTTTCCAGATTTCATAAAATTAATTCTAGATAGGATTCAACTTATAATTTCTTCTTGGATGTTTTTAAGAAAATCTATATTTAATCATTTTTTGGTGCAATACAAAATTTCCTATGCAACATTAGTTTGGATTAATTCATGTTGACTTTGTTCTTTTTGAGAGGATAAAAATATCATTAACTTCAACTGATGCAAAAAAAACATACATCAAGTTCATTAAAGTGTTTTCATTCTTTCCCATGATATTAGTTGACTAAGATATATACCTAACTCTACGATTAGTACATTGAAACAAAATGTTATAAATAGATAACCTATTTTAAAATGAAACAGCTCAAACTTGTAAGTGTAGTCCCCCTATCTTTACTTTGGGATACAAATCAATCAATGGTATCACAACACACAATCTCTTGTGTGGTGGAATTAATTTTGATGAGAGAAAAAAATTTTATGGCTATACTCCTAAAAGTCTTTTCATTTCAATTTATTTTATTTTATTCCATTTGGTGTAAAAAAAAGAAGTTGCACTTTGTTGACACTTTGAAAATGAACTATTGTCAAAATGCTTATGAAGACCGATAGACCATATATCAAAAACTACATGAAACACATGATCAATCTTGAAAGATTACACAAAGGCATCCACACTTAATCGGAAAAATTGAGTGGCTTTGTTCTGTTGGTTAATTTTTTTAGAACCAAACTTAATCTCAATCCTATCCTATGAGCTTGCCACAACTCAATTATTAGCTAGGTGGAGGATTGGCCAACACCTAAGGGAAGTAACTAGTACCTCACTTCTTCTCTTCGAGCTTTGTGAAACCCAGGGAGGGAAATCCCATGTATACTCATAATATCTCACTTTAGGTTAAGAGTATTCCATCATACACATGCACTATCTTGGAAAACTACCATATCAAAGGCTCGACAGACCTTGAATAAAAGTATTCTTTATTTCCAAGAGTGTAAAAACATTCTTAAAATTGAAATAATCAAGCTTAAAGTATTTTGTGTATCATTCTCCGTCTTGAATCCCAAGTCCAATTCAATATTTAGCTCAGCTGACTGTAACACATGTTGAGGAAACAATCATGACTTATCTAAGAGGAGAAAATAATTATAACATGTATGAAATCAGTAGTACAGTATTAATTGAATATCAAAAATTGAGGGACTGTTAGAGTGTCACTTTGTAACACCCAACTCACTATATCTACAAAACATCACTTCCTTATGTAGTCCTGTATCATGTTCTTACAAACTCATGAGCTCCTTTCAATTTTTAATCAATTCATTAAATTGAAGCATAAAATGAATTCATACATTTTGTACAAATGACAAAAAGATGAACAAAACTGCCATTAACACTTTCATTCAGAACTTTTCTAAAAAATGTACAGGAGAGCAACACTTTGAAAACTTAGTTTCTTTTATATTTTATATTTTTGATATTGCATTGCACAACCATATTTAAAAATTCATACATAGTATAACTTTCTTCTTAAATTTCTATCTCATTTATTACTCTAACATATATTCACGTTCTACTTAGCTTCTTGAGTGTAGTATCTACTGTGACCTTACTATGGACTCATAAATCTCTAAACTCTCTTTTTCAACCATGGAATCCCATTTATATAAATAGGGGAGCGAGAAGTAACCAACTAAACTTACAATTTCATTCTCATTTCAATTCATTTAAAATCTAATTTCCACTAACTCCTTGAAGGACTCCCCAAGTGGTTTCATAGGAAATCATTCGAGAACAGGGGAGGACAAAAAGGAAAACAACATGTGTTAAACACAAGGAGTCATTGTCACAGTATTCTTTTGCTTGGAACAAAAAAAAATTCAGCCATATTATTACGGAGACCACCACATCATCAAGGGAATGAAAAGACCAACCATGAACACATGAAAACAAATACCTCCTATGCAAAGACCATGGTGTCATCAAAAACTAAAACCAAGGCCCTATTCGGATTCGTCAGAATCTGAAAATGTCCAACCACTCCTGGTCCTTGTTGCAATTGGAGCTATTACTAACACATCATCATCAAAGCTATCATAAGGCACTAGGGAACATACATACTGGCCATAGTCTGAGTCTTTCTTAGCTTCAACATCTGAAGGAGTATCCCAGAGCACAATAAGTGAACTCTGCTTTCCTAGGCGGGTCCAGTAGCCCTTTTCCTTCTTTCTGGCCTTCTTCACTGGCAACACTAATTCCTTGCATTTGAATTCAATCACTCCCCTAAAAGGGTCCTATTTCTCAAGTGGTAAGTACTTTCCACAATTGTCTTCTTCTTATAGCCTCTAGCCCTCCTTTTTCCCTTTGCAACTTCAGGAGAAACTACATTTTCCTACTCAATTACCTCCTCATGGCATTTATACATACTTAACTGACTAGACCTCCTAATAGGTGGAGTCACCTCACCAATTTTTCCCATCTTTTCAAGGCTAACAGAATGAAAATTTAAAAGACTTTTGCTTTAAAACCCACAAGAGAATTATCCCAATCCCAATGATAACCACCAAATCAAGTATTAAAAGTCCTAAGTATACTAGAGAACTAAAATTCATACCAACTTAACCAGGAAAAGAAAATTCTATTGTAAATAGACATGTATCCTATACACCTCACCCAACATAAATTGTAGAGTGAAAAGATAGTGAGAATAATCACTGATCATCCTACATTAAATAGAGATTTTGAGCATGTAGAATTAATGCTACAAAACTCCTTGCATAAGTGAACTACTGGCTTATCAGCTTGGCTCTAAATCTAGACTGTTGATCTGAAAGAAATTAAAATTTCATCTAAGGTGGCCATGAGCATCATTTTTTGGCTATTATCAACTTGCTTCTTGAAAATAATGATGCTACCTCAAACATTGACATGTTATTCTCTAAATTTGGATTAAACAAATATGTCCTGGCAATTAGCATGTATTGCCAACCTAATTTGTGCTCTTCATTAGTATTGGCGAAGTACATAAGGCCATTTTATAAAGAAACTTTCTTTATATTCCTTATCACTTCATCGTTGATTTTCTCTCATGCCTAGGCTACTCATTAGCGATGAAGCTACTTATGCGATGATTTCCTATCCATTGGATCATCCTACTTTAGAATTTTATCAATGGTCATCCAGTCTTCTCACTGATTTCCTTTTGCTTTATGAGAGATCCCTAGGATCCTACCACATTGCCCTTTTTAGTGGTAGTGGTCGCTCATCATTGATTTACTTTATCATTTCTCGATTCTATCAATGATGAGAAATCCTTATGATGAACTTTAGCCCCTGATTCTATGGCCTGACTCCCAGTCACATCTATCCAAGCATCGTGCATCGCTAATACAAACCTCACACCTATGATCTCATCAGCAACAAGAGATATTGTGGAGGTACTAGATCTTGGACACATGTAGCTACAAAAACAAATGGTGCCAAAGATATCACCCACAAGATCATATCAAATTAGCGAAAAATAAAAACCCTTTTAAAAGGAACTCATCGCTTATCGCTATTTTAGAACTTAAGTCTTGAAACAAATCCGCAATGAGTGATAAGGTCTATGTTCATCGCTAATACCCCTCATACATCATGCAAGCAATTAGAAATGAATGATTTACAATAGTCATAGGTTTTATTGCGCATCGCTAATGTGATAATTAATCTTCACAACATATCCGCGATCATATGGAACATATCGCTCGTTGCCAAATTTTATTCTTAATGGCTATTAGTGATTAGCGATGAGAGCCTAAGACTAAAACATTGTTCATCGCTATTAGAAATTGGGATGATCAATTATCATTAGTGATGAGCGATATCAAAGGAGAGTACCATTCATCACTCATTGCTAATTCAAGGTGTAAACTAATGAATAAATCAGCGATGAGTGATAAGAACGTAAGGGCCATTGGGACTTAAGTGTAAGCTTTAGGAACGTGCTCATAAGTTGTTCTAAAGAGGGGAATTCTCTAGGGCAGAATGGGAACAATAGGCTCACAACATTGGAATCATGTGGAACTAAAGGAAATAATGATAAAAAAGATCATCTCCCTAACCCTATAGAAAAAAATGATTCATCCCTATACAAGAGAAAGACTAGTAGTACAATGATAGTCACTTGATAATGTAAGTATGAAAATTCCCTCCGTTTTTGTGACTGACAACAAACATTTATACAACTAACAACAAAATAGAATTCCATGCAACTAAAAACAAAAACCCTAACCCTCATAAAAACCCTTCATCAGATATGAAAAAAAAATTAAATAGAAAATTCTAGGGTTTCAATATGAGCACTTCAAGAATTTTGCAATTTTTTTTTTAAAGTATCATCAGTGGGTCTTTTTGGGGATATTTGTTCCTCAATGAATAGAGCGAGAATTCAGATCCTTTGGAGAAGCAGACCAAGTGCCTACTCCATTGGGTAATAGAGTCATAAGATCATCTCTGCTCCTGTTGCTTTGGTTTGACAAATCAAACCTTATATTTGATGGCCCAAGGCCATCAAAACTATAGGCCTTTTCTTACCTCTGTCATATACAAAATTTTCATCACTCCTAACTGAATCCATCCTAAAAACATCACTGGAATATTCCCAACTGAACATGCTAGCAATTCTAACAAATTTGTAATTGCCATGCATCTAAGAATTAGGCATACCTTGGAAATATTGTATTGCTAGTGGTAGCAACTCATAATTTTTACCATTTAAAACATTGTTAAGTTCAAAACAACCTTCCTCAATGTTTTTCCCATTACCACAATGTAGGTAATTTACATGCAGCTAAAAAATTAGGCACTCATATTCTGCCAAGTAGTTGGTACTATCAGTCTCAATCTTCATAGTAGTTTGTATATTAAAAGTAAAAAAGTGATAAGTAGTAATCAAAATATTATGCACCTCATGCAAACTATCTCCAAATGTGTGTAGAGAAACACACTCATACATTAGCACATATTGTAATTGTGCCTCAACAAGTTGGTGTAAAGAATCATCAAGAATCTCTACCTTATCCTTATTCCTGCTCACTTTGATATCCTTTGAACACAATGTGTCAATATATTCAACATTTATAGCTTGTTCAAAAGTGAGTAATTCTAGTTAAAAAATATAATCTATTTTTCTTTTGAATCATCCCCCATATCCACATAAAAAAAATCATAACTAGGTTCATCCAAAAATAGAAAACAAATACTTGCTTTAATTTTCTTTGTGACTTTCACAACCTGACTTATCAGATGTAGAAACCTCATGGTGGTCTGTTGTTCTCAACTCCCTGACACGGGCTTTTGAACTTTCATCAGTCTTCATGCTGCTATGTTCATTGTTCAAAGCATTATTGAAATCAATCAATTTCTTGTTATTATCCACATTACCACAATGTTGATCAATTAGTTCATAGATAGAAGGAATATCAGATGCCCATGCTTCATATTTTGCATAACAAATACTATCATTATTGTCAAAATCAATATGAATATTACATAATAACTAAGGGCTATCCATACATGCATATTTCTGATATTCAACAGTTAACAAGTTTGAAATTTGTTCACTATTTAGTAAGTCATAATCCTGATCCACTCCTTCAACCATCTCTCTCTCTTGACCTTTAGTAGATTCACTATTTAGTAAGTCATAATCCTAATCCACTCCTTCCACCATCTCTCTCTTGACCTTTAGCAGAAACACATGCTTTCCCAAGTTGCAATTTAGGACATACTAATATATTTTCACCAAAATCTAGAAACTCCATGGACTGGGTTTCATCACTGATCTAATCCTTTATATCCTTTTGTTGGTGAAGGGAAATACTCTCATCATTATGAGTATGAGTGATTTTAATTTCCTCCTTCTTAAGTATTCTCTTATCTGCATTTGAAAATACATGTATCTGATCATTTGTATCCACACAATTGTTGGTTTCATCCACATTCTTATCCAAAATTGAAGACAACATACCTTGCACATATTCATTCCTCATATTTTCCATTTTATCTAGACATGTGTATGCCATCTCCATATTCAATATTTTGAAGTCCTTAATCAGTGCACTAGATCCCTCCTCAAAATCTTAAAAATACAAATGGATGCAATCTAATGTACTAGGTCTAAAACTTTCAAGGATTAGTGCAAGATTAGCAGCAAATTTGTGATTAAAAGAAAGGCTTGAATCATTATCCTACTTCTTTAGTTGTTTTAACTTTGTGACAAAATTAGAGGGTTGTTTTGCAAACTATTTCCTATAAGCATCTACTAGATTATCCCAACAGGGAAAAAACTTCTCAGGAAAACTTAAGTATGAGTCCCTTGCTCTAACTTCTAGAGATCTGACAAAAAATCTCATCCACATATCCTAATCTTTAAACAAATGTTTTACCATAAAACTATAGAAACTTTGGACATGTGCATCTCCTTCACACACACTGCATCCATTAAATCTAGGCATTTTCTTATAGATTTGAGATGGCATTCTTTCAACCTTGTAATCAATCCATGACAAATATAATTGATCATACAATGGGTCAAAATAATTGACAAGAGGTACAAAAACCTAGTTAACAAATTTAGTATGATTATCTCTTAACTGGGCTTGCATAGCCATTTGGTTTCTTTTGTTCATCTCTTTAACTCTCTTTTAAACACAACTTTCCACTCTGGCCTTATCCTAGACTTGTTTTAACTTGAATGTCTACACTTTTTAATACCAACTACTTGAGAATAGTCAAATCTATGAAGCTTCTTAACAATATGCATCCAAGTTTCTAGTGACATGGTTACTTCTCTTTGATCATCCATGGATGTATGCAAACTAGACTTTAACTAATTATACCTAATTACAACCATGACTATATGAAACATCAGTAGGATGATTTAAACATTAGAGGGATTCTAGCATATGCATAACCTAGAAGCTGATACTATGAATGTTTTAAACTCCTTAGGCTAGCTTTTGATGGTTTTTTGTCTAGTCTTTTTGGTGGTTTTTTTGGTGGACTTTTTTGGCCTTCATTTGGTGGCTGCTGTTATGTAATGGTTCTTATCTCTTTGCAGCCTTTTGTTTCTAGGTACTTTAATGCTTTATCTTTTTTTCTTTTTGTTAACTTTGTGGTTTCGGGTCCCTGTAAAACCAATTTTTTCCTCTATCAAAAAAAATAGTAGGATGATTGAAAATATGATAATAACTCAAGATTGAAATAGATGATAATGCAAATGAATAGAAAACCCTAAGATATTCAACTTTATCTTCAGCCAATAACACTAGCAAGTTTGTGAATATTCTAAAAAATATTTTAAGTGGAACAACAATTTCTTTTCAACATGTTAGGTTTAGAAAAATGAGACTATGCAAAGAACCATGTACCTTCATACCTCAAGTTTCTATAATTTTGAATAAAGCACTTTCAGGTTACGATACAGAACAAAATCCCTTCATATGATAGAATTTAGAGCAGTTTTTCCACCTCTTAGACAAGAGGAAAACCTTTGAAGCAAAACTATATTTCTCTAATTTCTCCCCAGTAGAGTCACTTCACATCATTTATGAATTTGAGGCTACTATGCATCAATTTATAGATCTAAAACTTCCTCAACAATCTAAACCACAAGTTTATTGTGCTCTGACTCCTTTCAAATGGTCTTCAACAACTTTACATGATAGATGCAAAAAATTTCACCATCAGAGTCCCCTTTTCTATTGGTTATCTTTTTGGAACCAAACTTAATCTCAATCCTATCCTATGAGCTTTCCACAAGTCAATTATTAGCTAGGTTGAGGATTGGCCAACACCTAAGGGAAGTAACTAGTACCTCACTTCTTCTCTTCGGGCTCTATGAAACCTAGGGAGGGCAATCCCATGTATACTCATAATATCTCACTTTAGGTTAAGAGTATTCCATCATACAGATTCATTATCTTAGAAAACTACCATATTAGAGGCTCGAAAGACATTGAATAAAAGTATTATTTATTTCCAAGAGTGTAAACACATTCTTAAAATTGAAATAATCAGGCTTAAAGTATTTTGTGTATCATTCTTCGTCTTGAATCCTAGGTCCAATTCAATATTTAGCTCAGCTGACTGTAACACATATTGATGAAACAATCATGACTTATCTAAGAGAGGAAAAGAATTATAACATGTATGAAATCAGTTGTACCTTATTAATTGAATATTAGAAACTCAAGGACTATTAGAGTGTCCCTTTGTAACACCCAACTCACTGTATCTACAAAACATCACTTATGTAATCTTATATCATTTTATTACAAACTCATGAGCTCCTTTCAATGTTTAATCAGTTCATTAAATTGAAGCATAAAATGAATTCATACATTTTGTACAAATGAAAAAAAGATGAACAAAACTGACATTAACACTTTCATTCATAACTTTGCTAAAAAATGTATAGGAGAGCAGCACTTTGAAAACTAAGCTTCTTTTATATTCTTGATATTGCATTGCATAGCCATATTTAAAAATTCATATGTAGTATAACTTTCTTCTTAAATTTTTGTCTGATATATTACCTAAATATATACTCACGTTCTACTTAGCTTCCTGAGCATAATATTTACCGTGACCTTACTCTGGACTCAAAAATCTCTGAACTCTCTTTTTCAACCATGGAATGCCCATTATATAAATAGGGGAGTGACAAGCAATCGGCCGAATTTACAATTTCATTCTCATTTCAATTCATTTCAAAATCTAATTTCAACTAACTCCTCGAAGGAATCCCTAGGTAGTTTCATAGGTAATCATTTGAGAACAAGGGAGGAAAAAAAGAAAAAAAATATGTGTTAAACACAAGGAGTCATTGTCGCAGTATTCTTTTTCTTGGAACAGAAAAAGATTTCAACCATATTATCACAGAGACTGCCACATTAGCAAGGGAATGATAAGACCAACCATGAACACATGAAAACAAATACCTCCTATGCAAAGACCATGGTGTCATCAAAAACTAAAATAAATTAAAGGACCTATTCGAAGTCATCGACATTTGCAAATGCCCAGCCACTCCTGGTCCTTGTTGTAATTGGAGGTATTACCTACACATCATCATTAGAGTTATCATAACCTGCACCAGCGAAAGGACATATTGGCCATAGTCTAAGTTTGTCTCAGCTTCAACATCTGAAGGAGTATCTGAGAGCACAATAAGAGAACTCTGCTTTCCTAGGCTAGTCTGGTAGCCCTTTTCCTTCTTTCTAGCCTTCTTCACTGGAAATGCTAGTTCCTTGCCTTTGAATTTAGTTGATCCCCCGAAAGGGTCCTATTTCTCAAGCGGTAAGTACTATGCACAATTGTCTTCATTTTATGGCCTCTAGCCCTCATTTTTCCCTTTGCAACTTCAAGAGAAACTATGATTTCTTGCTCAATTACCTCCTCTTGGCATTTAGACATACTTAATCGACTAGACCTCTTAATAGGTGGAGTCACCTCACTAGCTTTTCTGATCTTGTCAAGGCTAACATAATGAAAATTTAAAAGACTTTTGATTTAAAACCCATAAGAGAATTATCACAATCCCAATGATAATCACCAACTCAAGCAGTAAAAGTCCTAAGTATGTATACCAAAGAACTAAAATTCATACCAACTTAACTAGGACCAAAAAATTCTACTGTAAATAAACCAGTATCCTTTACACCTCGCCCAACATAAACTATAGAGTGAAAATATAGTGAGAATAATCACCGATCATCTTGCATTAAATAGAGATTTTGAGCATACAAAATTAATGATGTAGAACTTCTTGCACAAGTGAACTGGTGGCTTATCAGCTTGGCTCTAAATCTGGACTGTTCATCTGAAAGTAATTAATTTTTTACCTAAGGTGGCCATGAGCATCATTTATCAGCTATTATCAACTTGTTTCTTGAAAACAACAATGCTACCTCAAACATTGACACGTTATTCTCTAATTTTAGATTAATCATATATGTCCTGACAATTAGAATGTATCCCCAACCTAATATGTGCTCTTCATTAATATCAGTGAAGTACATATGGCCAATTTCAAAATTTCTTTATACGCCTCATTGCTTCATTGTTTATTTTCCCTCATGCCTAGGCTACTCATTAGCGATGAAGCTACTTATGGGATGATTTTCTGTCCATTGGATCATCCTGCTTTAGAATTTTATCAATGGTCCTCTAGTCTTCTCACTGATTTCCTTTTTCCTTATGAGAGATCCCTAGGATCCTATCACGTTGCCCTTTTTAGTGGTAGTTTTCACTCATCGTTGATTTACTTTATCATTTCTCGATTCAATCAACGATGAAGAAATTCATGTGATGACCTTTAGCCCCTGATGCTATGGCCTGACTCCCAGTCACATCTATCCAAGCATCACGCATCGCCAATGCAAACCTCACACCTATGATCTCATCAATGACAAGAGATATTATGGAGGTACCAGATCTTGGACACATGTACCTACAAAACAAATGGCACCAAAGATATCACCCACAAGATCATATCAAATTAGTGAAAAAATAAAAACCCTTTAAAAGGCACCCATCGCTTATCACTATTTTAGAACTTAAGTCCCAAAAAAAATCTGTAATGAGCGATAAGGTCTATGTTCATCGCTAATACCCCTCATACATCATGCAAGCAATTAGAAATGAATGATTTACAATACTTATAGGTTTTATCATGCATCTCTAATGTGAGAATTACTCTTCACAACATATCCATGATCATATGGAACATATTGCTCATTACCATTACAAATTTTCTTCTTAACAACTATCAACAATTAGCGATGAGATCCTAAGACGAAAAAAATCGCTCATCACTATTAGAAATTGGGATGATCAATTATCATTAGTGATGAGCGATATCAAAGGAGAGTACTGTTTATTGAGCTCATCGCTAATTCAAGGTGTAAACTAATGAATAAATCAACAATGAGCGATAAGAAGGTAAGGGCCATCGGGACTTAAGTGGAAGCTTTAGGCATGTGCTCATAAGTTGTTCTAAAGAGGGGACTTCTCTAGGGTGACACGAGAACAATAGGCTCACAACATTGGAATCATGCAGAACTAAAGGACATAATGATCAAAAATATCATCTCCTTAACCCTATAGAAACAAATGATTCAGCCCTATACAAGAGAAAGACCAGTAGTACGGTGATAGTCACATGATAATGTAAGTATGAAAATTCCCTCCCTTTTTGTGACCAACAACAAACATTTATACAAATAACAACAAAATAGAATGCCATGCAACTAAAAATAAAAACCCTAACCCTCATAAAAACCCTTCATCAGATATGAAAAAAAATTAAATAGAAAATTCTAGGGTTTTAATATAAGCACTTCAAGAATTTTGCCTTTTTTTTTGAAAGTTCCATCAAGTTGAAAGGGATTTATACCTTCAAATGTATTTCAATTTTAATAAATTATACAAATAACATGACACACCCCTAACCATACAAATCTGGGTAGTTTACTTCAAGGGGATATATATCTCCTTGAAACATCAACTTTCATGTAGCAAGCAATCTTTGAAAGAGGAGTAATTTGCAATATGTCACCATTGTTTGCTTGCAACATTCTTCTTGGATATCTTTTCATGTGTAAACATCATATTGTTTATATATCACAACCAATAATTTTTTTGGAGGATAAGATTATATTCCACATGTATTTGAGTTAGACAAAAAAATCATCGTGTCTAAGGGGTTATCATATATAAAAATTCATAATAACATAAATTTGTTGTAAATCTCCCTCTCTATATGAATTGATTGAGATGTTTTCTCTTTCCTACTCTATTTATAAACTGCTTCTATTATAAAACATAAAACTCTCCAATTTGGGGTGTTTTATCCTGAATAACTGTCAAAATTTGCATCATTATTATATTAATCAATGTATTGAACAAGTTTATATTCAAAATGCTTTTGCATTACTTCCTGATCTCCTAAATTTGCATCATTGCTATATTAATCAATGTATTGAACAAGTTTATATTTAAAATGCTTCTGCATTGCTTTATGATCTCCTACAAGTTGCAAACTTTGATGCCTCTGTCCTCCTAGTAGGCCATGGGAGAGTGATTGAGGAATGGCCCCCCTAAAGCAACATAATCAAATGTCAACATCTTTCATGATGACTCCCAAAGCTAGTGCATTCAACCTCTCTATTTGATTAAATAGGGTTATGAATGGTTTTCCATTTCCCCAAAGGCCCCCATTGAGACAATACCCCAAAATTTAGCCCCCAAAATTGGCAAGAGTAACAATAGAGAAAGAATACCTATATCATGCCAAATATAGTCATGATTAGGCCAAATGCATGTCCTTGGGTCCCAATATTAGAATGTTACGTATTTTGTATGTTAGTATAGTGTAAGCATATCTCATTTTCATTCATCAAAATCTAATATGAAGAACTATATGAAAATTGTAAGGCATCTCAATTTTATATATATGTGTGATGTGTGAACACATATACTAATTTCATTAATTTTATCACCCCACAAATGTAAAAAAAAAAATTACTATTTTTATATAAATACTAGTATAGAATAACATATTACAAGATGATTTTTTCCCTAGAAATGCTCTATTGAAAATGATTTTCAAACCTTAAGCCAGAAGAAGATTAAGGGGAAGCATATTTACATACTACTTTATTAATATGCATACAACACACCCCAATCCATATTATCTCACATAATTTAGTAAGTCACCTATCCTCTCATAGAATTTATTTCATGAAAATGTCTTGTCAATTTATTTACATGTATTAATTAATTTATAGCATTTATAATTTAATCTTAAAAAATGTTATTAGTAATTGATTTTTGAAAAAATTAGAAATTTAAAATTCTCATTCATAATTTTTATGTTATGTAAAGTAAAAGTACAATTTTTAAGTGTAAATTATGTTAAAAATTAATTATCAAGAATTTTTTTGTTCCTATAGTGTAGGTCATATTTTCATTGTTGGTAACTTTTTACTTATTATCATAAATTTAAAAAAATATAGAGAAAATATAGCTACAATAAAAACAAGTTATCTGCACACTTAATATTTATATTTATAATAGGGCCACTTATCAATTGATTTTGTTTTTATAAATTTTATATTATAACAATTATTTCTTTCTTTCTTTCTTTCTAAATAATACAATATTTTTTTAAAAAAACTTATTGTAGATACTAAAAATGTCCTAAGCGAGAGTAATTTTTCTTGCTCCTTCGTCCTTCCATAATTGAATAATTGTAATTATTTAATTATGTTTGACCATATTTCTCTATTAATTAAATAATTTTAAATATTTAATTAATTCACCTTCTCATTTTTATTATTCTATCTTATTCTATCTTGATCAATTATATAAATTAATTATGTCACTAATGTCCCCCTTTCTTCAATAATTAAATGAATTATTATTTATTTAATTATTCACTTGTCATCTATCGTCTATGGTTAAATAATTATTATTATTTATTTAACTATTCACCCCCTCTTTTATTTCTTCCATTGATTAAATAATTGTCATCCATGTCTCCCTTGTATTAAATAATTAAATCAATTTAATTATTTAATGCTTCTTTTCTCCTTTATTTAATTAAAATGATTGTGCAAATTATTTTAATTAAATCTCCACTTGTCCTTTTTCTCAAACAAATAATTTTAAATAAATTACTTATCCTCCACTTGGCCAAATATTCATTTTTCATGAATTGATTATTTTCTAATTCTCAAATAAATAATTTTCAATAAATTATTTATCCTCCACTTGGCCAAATATTCATTTTTCATGAATTGATTATTTTCTAATTTTTAATTCATGCATTATCCTTGCACTTGCTCATTTATGCAGCCTCTCTATCATAGTTGTTTGTAATAGCTCTCCCAAAAATAGAATATTCTTGATGTAACAATTCTCCACCCATTTAAATAATTAAATCAATTTAATTATTTAATGCCTCTTTTCACATGTCCTCCCATTTAATTAAAATAATTATGTAAATTGTTTTAATTAAATGCTCTATTTTCTCATTTTTCTCAATTAAATAATCTGAATAAATTATTTATTTGTCACTCATCCATTTCCCCCACTTTCTATTGTCCACATTAACTTTCCTTTCAATTTTAAATAAAGTCATTTATCCAAGATTCTCCACTTTCCCACTTTCCCACCAAGCAAATAATTAAAAATAATTATTTTGTGCCACATCTTCCCACTGCTTTTGAATTAAATTAATTTTTAATTCAAAAGGGGTCAGCTCAGTCAAATAACTTTGAATCTCGACACTATTTCCTTTTACGTGCCCACTATCCCAACTTTAAGGGATGGTTGTCTTCAACCATTGATCTTGGAATCTTTCAAGAAGATTAATCTTAGCCATCCATTCAAAAGGTTGTCTATAAAAACAATTTTTGCTTTGTCTTAAACAACTAATTTTCTTCGGCTTTCTTGCTTACTATTTATAGGTTTTTCTCAACTTCAACAACGAATATGAGGCCAAAGTTGCATAAGAGGAAGAAGGAGAGCAAGGGAAGTGAATCAATTGCAATATGGGGAGCGCTTTATTTCAAATGATTTTAGTTTAGTTCTCCATATTGTTTGTATTCTCTTGTTGATGTGGTTTGTTAGTCTAGAGGTGTTAGCTATCACTATTCTAGGCTAGAAATCCAAAAACCTCATGTCAGATTGGTAAACCTGACATAGACATATTTTTTTGCAATTTTTTTGTACAGACTTAACATGGTTTTATAGATTTTGAGTACGGAATGACACAATTATTGAGCACAATGACGCATTTTCTAAGGAGCGATGCATTTGTTAGATAAAATGACACATTTTTCTAGAAATGATGCATTTGTAGAAAATTGTGATGCAACCGTCCTTGTGAAATGCAACACAAAGACACGACTGACGAAGGGTGTGACATAATTGCTTGATAGGTAAAAATTTTATGTTTTAGTCTCTCTTTCATCTTTCTTTTGCTTTTTGTGAGTAGAATAGGGTTTTTGAATTCTAATATTATGTCTGCAACATGTGGCTTTAGATGGGGATTCCCAAAAGTGCTTCTTTGTGTAGTTTTTTTGTTGGTCCAAGGCTCTTTGTTTTTATACTACTAACAAAGTGGTTTTGTAGAGTCAAATGTCAAAGAATTCAATCTCCTTATGATCTCTATCATTCTAAGTATGGATCACTGAGTGTGATCCAAAATGTTGATGAGAAAACTCAAAACACAATCAAAATCCAGAAGTTACATATCTTAAGTCAAAGAATTTCATTTTGAAATTGCAATGCTTGTTTTAGATTAGAAAAAATTTCACTTTAGTGCTTAAATTGATTGATTTTCTTCCTCACATAGCATTAATTAGAGGCTAAAGAACACAATTGTCTTAGTCTTTGATGGTGATAGGTATTATGCTCTCACCTTGTGCAAACTCAGTGATCAGAAAGTCGGACCCATCTGACCTTGTGTTTACCCATTAGAGGGTATACCTTAGTGGGAAAAAGTACAACCTAAGGGAAAAAACCAAACGGTAATGGGATAAAGTCAACTCCTTCTGAATTGCAATATATATTTGTGGCTACGAGGAAAGTTCACAATCATCATGACAGTACATGATAGCCCTCCTCCAGTATCTTTACAATACGTAAACCCTTTTTCTAAGGGCTAGGAAGCATCTTTAGGGAGTTTATCATTGTATCCCTTAAACTAGATGCCCTTACTAGACACCTTGTGGTTTTAGAAGCCTAGTCATTTTTAGTCATTGCTTGCTATGGTGCAGGGTACAGTAACATGCCTGAAGTTACTCACTATTGACCCCCTTGAGTAGAGATAGCAGTTCTCGAGAATTGAGTACCCAGGAATCCAAAGTTGGTGAACTCGTAGAAGTGAGTGCCATGGAGGGGAGCTAGTGCTGCCAAAATTCTAAGCTATTCACTCTTGAGAAGGAGAGGTATTTAGTACCAATCCAGGGTATTTTAGTGGACCTATACCAAGTATACAAACCCTTTCCCTACTAGGATTGTTCTTATTTTCTTGCTACAATTTCACACATCAAACCAACCCAAAATAAATTCCTTGATACTGTCTACTATGTTTTTCAGTCATATCTTATCAGAAATAGTAAAAAACTTGAATCAAAACCATTGAAAAACATCAAACTATCAAAATTGTCATTTATGGAACTAGAACTATTAAAAATAGGCCAACATTCATCCACGTGAGCCACAACTGTGAAATGTGTTTCATAGGAATTGAGCCACAATTGCCTCCTAAATGAAATTTAATGGAAATTTTCTGTAAAATTTGATCAAAATCAATTTGTAGTGACCTTTTTCTGATAAACTAGAGACCTGAAAGTTTGTCCAACTCATTTTAGTATCCACATTGTAGACATGCAAAATTGACATCATGCATCTAATCCATATTCACTAATTCCATGGCATCCTTAATCATCTCTTTATCATCATATTCATTTCTTTAATTAAATAAATCAAGTTTAATTGATTAATCTCCTAAGGTCATCCATTTAAATTAAATAAATCCATATTTATTTGATTTAACACTAACATCATTCTCTTTGATTAAATAAATCAAATCTTTATTTAATTAAATTTAAAATTAGTTTCCATCTCCTTTTGATTTATTTTAATCCATAAATCTAAATCAAATAGTTCAAATCACCTAACCCCTCATTAAATTAATTTAAACCTTGATTAATTTAATTATAATCTCCAAAATTCTCTAGATTTTGCCACTTGCACATGAAAATGTACATTTAAATGATTTATTAAAATCTTTATTTATTTTCAACTTGGCATCTTTGGGGAATATTCCTCCAAGTTTGAAAATCCCTCCAAAAGGGATTTTTCCTTCCAACAAAGAATTTAAGAGCTCTTACATGTCTCTTGCACAAGTCAAACTTAGCATTTAACTCATCTTGTCATCAAATTCAAATTTCAAATCTCCCCTTCTTTGACACATTGACCAAAATGTGCTCATTCCTCAACCTATCATAGGTTGACAAGTGGCATCTTGTCATTGGTGGATCTTTATTCCCACATCCTCCATGTTTGTCATTCTTTAATCCTTCTTGGCTATAAATAGAGAGTTTCTCTATTTTATTAATCCTCCACAACTTATCCAAGTTAGCATTTCATCTTGATCATCATCTTGCATCTTCATATTATTTTCACCATTTAGCTTCTCAAGGGTTGGGAAAGGGATACTTTTCACATCAAAGTAGCACCAATCCACTATGGGATAGGTATTTACTATGTTTTTTAATGCTTTCAATTTAGTTTATTTTGTTATTTCATTTGCATTATGAAACATGTTAGATTATTTCATAGAGATGTTATTATTATGGAACAGACGCCTTATGTAAATAAGCACTTTCCATCCACCAGGATCTTTACGGCTCGTTCAACATCGCCATCCATCCATTATGTTTCCATCATCCATTGCATTTAGATCTCCATCCATCACCCATCCATTTGGTATCTGCATCATAGCTTGGTCTTGTGTTCGTATCATGATCCCTCTTAGTACTACTCGACCCATTTCCAAGGTCAGTTTGTCCTACCTTTATCGAAGTAGTCTATCACATCACACTAGGGGCATGTTCTCATTGGATTAGATTCGCATATATTCTTGAAATCCTAAAATTATAAAATCCAAAATCATCAGAAAACCAAAAAAATCCAAAAACATTCGAAACATATCAAAATCCCAAAAAGGTCAAAAATTCAGTCAAAAAGTCAAAAACAAATTCATCTTGTTGAACTATGGGTCTCTGAGCCTTTAATGTAGGAAAGGTTTATTTTTGATCATCTCCTAAAACACTTAGGCTAGTCCTTTAGAAGTTCGTCATAATAAACTAACATTTCATGATGTATATCTTCATCTGTAAATCAGTCAAGTCATCACTCGAACTATGTAGTCTTTGCATGTATAACGTAGGAAAGGATAATATTTTGATCAGCCCTTGAGGCCCCTAGGATAGTTCCTTAGGTTAGTCTCTTGGTCAAAATCTCATAAAACCCCAAAACATTTGAAAATAAAAAATCAAAACATTCATAAAAAACTCAAAATATACCAAAAACAGCCTCAAAACATTTCAAAACTCCAAAAAACATCCAAATATTTGAAAGAAAAATCCATATGTCCCATTCTAATTTCACCCATGATAATATCATTCATAATAAATGATCGTCATCCCTAACCTTTGGTGAAACAATTGAAAACAAGTCTAGCAAGTGAAAAGTAAAAACTCAAAACATCAAAATCTCAAAATCTAGGTTAGTACATAAACAAGTTTGTCAACTCTTGGTGTCAATAGCCTATCATCAAATCAATCCCATATCAAATCATTTAATATCATCATGTCCTAGGATGCATCCTTACTGCAATGGACATCAACATCAGACATCACCGTAGTTTAGTCCTAGCTAGCGGTATTGAAGAACATCAGCTTGTTTGTTTACTGTATCTTTGTCTTTTGATTTATCTTATTTTACTCATTCCAATGACTTCTCAATGATGTTCCCAATGAAGGAATTTAGAGAGATAGGAATGGGCCAATGATCATTATCTTTTTATCTATTGCGCTTGTTGGACATTCTTGTAATATAACCTCGACGAATAGTTGCTTTATTAAGGTATGTACGAAGGGTGTTTTAGATATTTTGTTGACCACATAGGAAGGCTTTCCTTCCTATGTCTTGGTCCAAGATGTTTGAAATATCTAAAGTACATCCTAGTAAGGTTTATGTATGTCAAGTGTGAACAAAGATACTTCTATCCAATTGTTGAGTCAAAGTCCATCACACTAAATACAACATCATCCTAGTTCTTAATACTTTGATTCATCGTATTTATGTGGGTTATCAAACATAAGATAATTGACCCTTTGAAAATTCTAAGTCCTCAGAAAATACTCATTATCATCATCTTTTGTCTTGTTGAAATCTCTTCATTTTTCCATTCTTCTTGCTTTTTGTGCTAATAGGGTACTATGACAGTTAATCATCACCATCATTAATCCTGCATCCACAAATTTTCAACACAATACATATCATATAGAAAATTGATCATCTCATATGCAAGTAATATAGATTCGTTATTCTAAGCATCTCATAATCTTAACATTACATACACATTGGCATATAAAAAATACATCACATCATCCATTTGCATAATCATATAACCACCATCACATCACATAAATAGAATAGACATTTTCATCCATTTGCATAAAGCATCATCATATAAACATACATATCATCCATCATCCACTGTATCATATGGAGCATCTCATAAATAACCACATTGCAATCATTTTTCATTTCATTTTACAAATCATTCCATATCATTATAAGCATCCAGTGCACAATTAAACAAAGTATAATAGGTACATAAATATTATTCATCGCATTAGGTGCATACATCCATCCATAATCATATAAAACATCTCATAAAAGAATTTATTATATCATTTCACATACACATCATAATACTTCATTACTCACATATCATTCCATCCACCATAAATCATCATCTCCATAACATATCATGTCATATATAACATCACATCATAAACATCGTCACAAGTGCATATCATACATGGAAAATCACGTACAGTCATACATTCATAACCACATATCATGATCACTACATTCACATCATCATCACCATCATAAAAAAAAAGAGATTGAAAAAGAAAAAAACATAGCATAAATCATCATATAGATTACATCATCAAATAAACATACATATCATCTATCATGTATCCATATTGCATATCATATAAATCCATTTTCATATCATATGTAATCATTCATTAGAAGCATAATATAGATCTGTTAGTCACATAACCATCACATAATGCATACACCAACAGAAAGAAATACATCCATGCATCCATCACATAACACCATAACATTATTGGATAGCATATAGAAATAGGACCATCAATAAATGCATAAAAAATAAATGGTACACGACACATCATATTAACACCATCATCTTATATATATCATTAGGTAACTGTCATAGTACAAAATAATTGGATCATTGTACATGTGTATGTCAATAAGTACAAGAGGCCCAATAGGCTATCAAAAATGAGCCCATATGGCACAAAAGAATAATATCTCAATCAAAATGAGGTCTAACCCTCCTATCTACTACCCTCACCTCTGTCACCATGACCCTCTGTCAGTCTGTGACTAGTCTACTATGAGTAATCTAGGGCCCAGACAACTCTAGGTATGACCTGATGATAAAGAAAATGATAATAGTCCACCTCCTAGATGGCCTCCTTGTATGAACGAAGAGGCACTATACTATGGGAGGAGGAGGCCGCCATACTCTTTAACTGTTGTCTCTGACCCATCTCCGTAGCCATCTATAGCTCTATGTCATGCCTTTGTAGCACTGTTTGGTCCCTCTCTGCATGAGCCTAGTATCTCTTTGCTATCAAGGCCTAGACCTGGGCCTACAACAGTGCTATCATCCCATCCCTCGAATCTGGCTGACCCGCTAGCTGTCCTGGTGGAGGCTGCACATGAGGTTAGTCCTCACCCCTGGGTTGTGGTGGTGTGGCAGCTCAATCCTGGTGCCCATCATGTCCAACCTCTAGCCCCTGGTCTTGATCCTGCATCTGTACATTAGCAAGAGGCTAATCCATTTGAACTTGTCCCTGGTTGAGCCTGTCCTAGCTAGACCTGTGGCTACTAGAACTATGCAGGCTGATCCTATGCTAGTTTTCCTACTAGAGGACCACCACCTCCTCATCCTTGGCCTACTCCCCTACCCTTGGTTCTCCGTCAAACAAAGGGTGCACTTGGAATTGTCAAACATAGAGGTGGTCGAAACCAATCTCAGTATGTCTGGGTAACTCCTAGATCTGCAATTGCCCCCTGATCGTATGCCCATGGTTGGGCCACCAGCTACTTGAAACTATCAACTGCCTCAGAGGCAAGGATGTATCACCCCCAGGCACCCTATGACATTGTACAAGCAAAAATGGCCACATAATCATCATCTAGCCTATCTTGTACCTCCCCAAACTGGCGTTGAACTCGTCTGGGAAGGTATCACTCAATCATGGTATGCTCTTGCCCTTGCATAAATTGATCCTAGAGGGAAAATAATAATTGTTGTTCATCATCGGCCCATCTAGGCCAACCAAGATAGGGGCACCATGTAAACACTATCATCTCATCAATAACCCTCATCCAGTGAGGGATCTCGTGCTCACCTATGTGTGTGAAGGACACACCACCCCTATACTGCCAAACCACTGGATCATCTAGTCCAACTGGCAATGGAACAATCTACGACCGAAGAACAGACATGTTCTCCCATGCCCACACATGAAGAAGTGTGACACCTACACCAAGTTCCTTGTCATCCAACTATGCCTACTCATGTAAATCCCTATAAAGGGAGGAAAGAAGAACTGGACCCCATGCAAAATGGACTGGCCATTCACGAACCATCCACTACCAGCAAAGCACCTAGCTAGGACTAAAGTATTGACCTCATCGATCTAGGGAAACAAGACCTGAAATGATAGCGGCTATCACTAGACGAAATGGTGATGTGAGCATCTTGTGGTGCTCCAACTTTATCTGGGGCCAAGACTGCATGACAGGTATCCCGTCCGGCATCCATATTGTAAATAACTCATTGACCATGAATCGACAATCTAAGGATGTGCCACATGTCCTCCAAGGTAATGGTGGCCTCACCGATAAGAAGATGAAAGGATGATGTCTCACTGTGCTATCTCTCAGAAAGTGCAAACATCATACCAAGGTGGGTCCACATAGGTGTTGTGTAGGCAATATACCATAGCCCCATTTTCATAGTTGATCCTGCTCCCTATTAGTCAGATCATGCAAATAACCAAATATTTCCTGTGATCTATGCTCATGAGAATAGAACTCCCTCACCCCCTCCTGCATCAGGAAAGATCACCATGTTAAAATCATCAAGAAATTTTATCCCAAGTGTTCAAAAAGCTAGTCTAGCATTGCAAACTGTGAAGGCGTCATAGTTTGTAATTTGCAAATAGTGATGTTGGGTTTCAAAATCCCAAACTGTTCTGCAGCGGTGCACTTTTCTCAAGCACCCCGAACCCTAATTTTAAAGTCCATCATAGCGTCAGAGTTTGAAATTCCAGCACTCAATTTTATGAAGGTGTCGATGTTTGAGGAATCTTCTCAAACCAAACTCCACTTTTGTAGTCCATCTTGTGATGGCAGTCTAGTTTGAAATTAGAGCGATGCTATATAGCACCACTCCAAATAACCTAGTTCTAAAAGTAATAAATAAGCACGTAAAACAAAAAATGAAGCTTAGGTAAGGATGACATACCGGTGCACCAATGTTAGGAGGTCGCTGGTATGTGTGTACTTGGTTAGAGATATGCAATGGGAGCTGTCTTTGCACCATCTTGTTAGGGTATCAGAGCTCAAATCATGAAATCTCTTAAGGCTGAATGTGTTCAAATGAACTGGAAGTGGCCCCTCGAGGCCTATTCAAGCCTAAAAATAAGGGTTATTTGACCTCGTTCGGCCATCTTGCTAGGGTTTTGGACCATTGGTTCTATTTTTGTCTGTTTGACGGCCCCTTTGCAGCTTTTTTTGGCATTTTACCTCATTTTTTGACTTCCTAGAGCCTTTCTCGACCTGTTAGGTACCTTGTCCTCTTTTTTCACGAGATCACCCAAGAAAATAAAAATGTTTGTTTGATCTCTCGAGGGGCCAATATGCTACCATAATTTCCTTCATCAGGGTAGCAGTGAGGCATTTTTTTTTTTAAATCAATTTTTTTTTGGCTTTTGATCGAGACCGTTTATTCTTTGAACCAATGCAACGAGTGCACTGTTTCAAAGAGGGGAAAAATGTAGACACGCAAAATATACTAATTGACATTGCACATTTGATCTCGACCACTAACATCACTTCATCCTAAATCATCCCTCAGTCTAACCATTTAATCAAATACCTTTACTTGATTAAATTCATCAATATTCCTCTCCTAATTAAATAAATCATTTATCTAATTAAGTCATCTTTTCTTGTTAATTAAATTAATCAATCTGATCTAATTATCCCTATTTAATTAAATAATCAATTTTATTTCATTAAATCTCTAAAGTTCACCCATTAAATTAAATAAATTAAAACCTTATTTAGTTTAATCTAACTTCATCTCCTTGGTCAAATAAACAAATGTTTGTATTTAATTAATCTCAAAATCATATTCTTCTCATATTTTGATTTAAATCAATCCATAAATCTAAATCAATATTTCACATCATTCTAATCTCTCAGTAAATTAATTAACCTTGATTAATTTAATCTCCTCTCATGTCTCATCCTCTAGCTTTTTCAACTTGCATAAGAAAATAGATATAATTCATTTATTAAAACTCTATTTTCTCTCAAAAGGCATAATAAAGGAATATTCCTCAAATTTGAATTCAAAATCCAAGTGGACTTTGTCCTTCTAACAAGGCATTTACTCCACCTAGAAAGTCCTTTTTCCTTGAGCCAAGTGGCATTCAATGCACCTTCTTTCCCTCTTACATGTCATTTCAAAAATTTCAAAATTCAAATATATGCATTTATTGACACATTCTTCAAAAGTTGCACATCCTCCATCCATTCACATGTTGACAAGTGGCATATTTTCATTGGTTGATTCTTAGTCCCACATTGCTCTATTTTGGACATCTCTTCAACTTGGCATTCTATAAATAAGAGGCTTCATTCCTCATTTGATCATCCACAACTTGAGTAAACTTACTATACTCAAATTCATAGCAATCTTCATCCATCTTATTGAGTTTTATAGCTAGGTTATGCAGATTTTATCTTGGAGCACTCATCAATCTTCAACAAAGTGGATCACAACCTTCATCAAATTCATCCAAGCATAGTTTTTTTTGCATATTTTCAACATGGAGCTCCATTGAAGTCATCACCAAAAGCATGCATCTTTCATCAATCATCTTCATCATATCTTTGGAGTTGGGAAAAAACCAATTTTCACATCAAATTGACACCAACTCCCTGAAGAGATTAAGAGTTTGAGTTGTTTTATAATAGGATTTGATATTTTAGCTTTGAGTTTGTTGTGTTCTTTATGTTATTCCTTGTCTCTTACATTCAAATGAATTTCTTGAGGAATCTATATTCTAACTTGCATTTGATCTTATTAATGTGTTCATTTTTTGTGTTCTTATAGGTATAGGATCTAGGTTCACACACATTAAGAAAACATTTCATTATAGGTTGCATTTATTAATCCTTTGCAATACACAAATTAAATCCTCATCCTTAGGTTGCATCTAGGCTTCCAGATTTTGAGCATAGGAAACCTTTGAGTCTTTGAGAATTTTTGGTCACATAGGTCCTCCTTGTCATTTTACCACTATCCTTTACATTATCAAATCTTTGTCATTGTTACTTTTATCACAATTGATCCTTAAACCTTTGTCATGGTCTTAGCTCAAATCTTATCAAAATCATCTCCTTGAATGGGACCAATGATACTTAAGATTGTTTCCTTAAGTTCACACTAGCCTCATTGTCATCCTTTTGCATCTAGATCATACCCTTATCTGCCAAAAATACAAAAAAAAATAGTTTCATTTCACCTTAGCCTTAGTTGCATCACTACCTTTGATCATTCACTTAGCATCATTTAGTATCCACTATCTTGATCTACCTTTGGTATCCTTTGAATTCATTAGTCTCATTTAATCTCATCCTTTAGTCATTATCATCCTTGCATGATCATCTTGCGCTCTTATATCCAAAAAAAAATAGCATAGGTGCATACCATCCATTGCATTGGCATCTCTTAGGCTTCATACCATCCACCACCATGTCTTCCATTTACATTGATATGCTTGCTATTCAATTTTAATACTAACTACTCTACAATGGTCAAGCTTAACAAGTTATAGACTTCAAAAGAAAATACCTTGAATCTAAATAGAAAGCACTCACAACCCATAGTCAGCCATTTATCTACCCTCACTATCAAGAGTCCCTTAGAAAAATCCATGACATTAATGCACAATAAACATCCATTAATCACCCTTATCCTAACATTGACAAGGGAAACCAACCTTCCACTAGTCCATTCCAATCTTCTATGTCCTCTCCTAGTCCACCATTCATTAATCGATACCAAGGCTCTACATCCTATTGTAGTCAACCTTCCACTATCCTTTCCAAGTCACTCCATCCCAACATCCATTTAGCCATGAAAATACATCTCATCATGGTCTCGAAAGTCACATCCTATTTAATAAACTTGAGGATACATGTCAAAAAGAAACTCCAGAGCATGAAATCATAACTTCACCTCTATGTCAAGATCAAAGTAGTCCATCCAATGACCCCATCCTTAAGTCCATCCAAGAAGCACTTCTAGATAATCATGGCATCCAAAATATGCATATCCTTGATCAAGATCCCATTCCCAATCATGTCGTCCAGGACAAACCTATCTTTGAACAAGACACTACTGCTGATCAAGAAATCCAAAATGATTCACTTATCAACCTTTATGACATTCATGATCAAACATGTGAATTCAATCCTATCCAAACTCCGAATGCACCCATTTCCCAAAATGAAACACTTTCCTCCATGGGAAACATGGATGATCTTCGTCTAGAACAAGAGTCTCCTACTCTAGACATATTTGAAAATGATCAAGCTATAGTTGAATTTAGTGGACTCTCTGACAATGACCATAAAGACGGTTTTGACATCGACTTGGAAGCACTAGTAGAATCATTTGAATCTAACATCTCACAAAATCACACCAAATATGTTACTCAAAAAAACCTATACCCCATGCCAATGAAGTGATGACATCTTATCAACTAGGATCATCTGTCTTTATCAGAGTAGGCTTTCTTCCAGATGAGAATATTTGAAGTAAAAATGTCCACATACACAATGATGGGTTAGAAGATCTTGTTTTCAAAAAAAAAAATACCCCATCGCAAACAAAATCTATTAAATCATGTAGTATCAAGGAGAAGGACTAGGCATACACAAGCAAGGAATTCTAGAACTATCATAGTTTCAAGAAAATCCTAGACATCAAGGTCTTGGCTACTCCTTAGTCAGAAAATCTAATGATGTTAGTGGTACCTCCTCGATATTGGGGGAAAATTTATTTGATGCAAACATTAAAATAGGGGCCATGAATAATCCTTTCCTTAAGGTTTCTTCCAACACTCATTCCATCCACACCATAAACCACCATTCCAACATGAATAAACCTTCCATTTGCAACCAACAAAAAGAAAATTATTACAAATGGAAAGTTCAAAATCAAATTTCAAAGGCCATTGAATCAAACAAATATCCGAGTGGACAAATGAAATAAAAATGGATCCCAAAGAAAAATGGATCAAGCAAAGAAAATAGTTCAAATGTAAAAGTCAATAAAAATGTGCAGCCACAAGAAAATAGGTCTCCCTTATATAATAAATTTCCACTTCAGCCTTCAAAATGGTCATGAAGCAAGGCATATAAAAATCTTGGTTACAAAGACTATCCCAATCAAAATTCCAAACTCCATCATCCATCATCCCAAGTTTGTAAAATAAAAAATTGCTACATACAAAATACCAAATAGTCTATCCACACCTACCATCATCCATCATAATCCTACATCGCATCTAAATTCTAAAACACATACCTCAAAAATTTGTCACATCTTGGAAATGACTCTTTATTATCAGGACTCTCATGACACTCTATCACGATGTGTGTATTTTGATAAGGCCAACACTAGTATGAGAAAGGATCATAGTGACATCAATTAGTTGTATGCAAGCGCTATGATCTTGACAAGACAACTATTTCATAAAGGTCATTATTGACATATCATGGCACCTATCTCTACATTTGTAACGCCCTACCACACAACCCTAGAGGAAGTTGCAATTAACTACTCAAATGTACTATTTTTTTTTTTTTTGTTTAAGTACAAATAACATGCAAGTTCACTACCCATTGCAACAACCTCTAAGGTCACGATACTGAGATTACTTTAAAACCCAATTAATAAACATGAATTGAAAACATAACATTTAATTACTTAATAATTTAAGTATATGCATACATTCCATACATGATAAATTATGTCAAGAATAAGAAATACCTCATGATTTCAAATAATGATAATTTAAAAATAAGATTACAACTCTCATTTACCGAATGAGGTAGATCCAATAAGCATGGTTACATAATACATCTTCCACCTCAATAGCAAATGAGGGGTAATAATTTACATGATAAAACTGAAAAAAATAAAGCATGAAAGGAAATTGGATCCCACGAGCTCTCCAATTGGAAATCTCATCCACACGAACAAGAAGAAGACCCAATGGAGTAAGATGCATGCTCCACCCAACCATGTGATACTCGAAGGCTCACCCCCCATGCTAGGAGATAGTAACAAGGAATCCTATACAAGACCATCTACCTCTAGACATAGGCTGACACAAATTGACACAACCAATCACATGAACTATACAACCATAAAAATTAACACAAGTACAACTCTAACATCACGGACATAAGTCACATTGCTTCCAAAAATAAAACAAATTAGGTATGATAAGAAGACCATAAACATGAATCTGAATACCAACTATTTTCGTAGAAAGAGTGCCATCACACAACTCGACATGGGATATCCTCTGGGAATTTTCATAGGCTCCGACCCCCACTATGGGTTGTCTTGGTGGACTCAACCGAATCCCACCCCCCATACTCACTCATGCGGAATCAAATACCTCTCATAAAGACAAGATAGATGACCTTGCCATTCCAGGCCTTCCCACTCATCCCAAGCCTATACGAGCACTTGCATCTATCAGTGAGGCTAAATTGTCTTGATTAGTGTGAAAAACTACCTAAACTTCTAAGTATATTGTTTTAGTTATCACTTGATTAAACCACCTTCAAAGGTTATCTAGTTTACCTCTTTGGGATCTGGCATCTAATAGAAGCCACTCTTCTACTTGACAACACATTCAAACCAATCACCAAGGGTGCCAAAGTGCATACAAACAAGATAAAAAATCACTCCAACTCTAGGAGGAACATAAAATGAAAACTCAATCCAAACAATGGAGGCAACAAAATTCAAACCCCTCTCCAAACACTAGAGGCAACAAAACACATAATCCACTCCTTCCAAAGGAGGGATAAAACCCTTAATCCACTCCTAATTCAAAGGAGGCACAACCCATCCCTCTTTGTGAAAACCAGGTAAAACAATAGGATACAACTATACGTACTACCCAAGGAAATACAACGGTTGACTAACATAATACAACAACCCCAAAAAGTTAAACCCCTTCTGGAAGACTTAACAACCCTTCATTTAAATTCCCCAAAGCGAAAACAGAAGAAGTGCACATTCAAGAAGGGCGATCAAACAAGAATTAAATCTATATTTGGATTTCCTAAATCCACTTCCTCCATTAACATTCAGTAATTTATTGCCTTAATAAAACTAATTTAATAATGTCTCTTTTAGACAAAAATTGAAATTTAAACCAAATATTTAATTCCTTAATTGCTTTTATATAATAATAAATAAACATTTACTTCTTCGATTTAAATCATATCCTTTTAAAATAACTATTTCTCCTTTGCAAAATAAATCATTTCAAAATCAATTAATCTCGCTATTAAACTCCTTACATTTAAATCCAATAATTGTCCTTTCAAATATATTATTTTACAATAAAATCAATAATTTGACTATGAACACAATATTCTAAATTCCTCAATTACACATTTCATGAAAATAACTAATCTTATTGTAAACTCGTTTGCAACGAACAAGAACTATAAATAAAAATTGCTCTCTTAAACATTTCATTTCATTTAATACAAATATCCCTTTCCCTTAAAATCATTCCCTTATTAAATAACTATTCAAGCATTTGACACGTAATAATAAATTAAATCTAAGGGTCTACTTTAGTTTCCCGATAATATTTAAATATAAAAAATCTCATTTCTCCATTCAAATCATTTCATTATAAAATCAATATTTGGACATATGCATCTCTATTAATTAAATATTCATTAAAATAAGAAAATCGTATCTATGAAAATTTAAAATTCATTTCTCACATTTAAATGTTATATATTTAACCATATGCACATTTTCTAACTTCCTTAATTAAACAAAAGATCAAAATCAATTTTTGAATAAAATCATTTTATTATAAAATCAATATTTTTATCTAATAAAATAACCCAAAAATAATTATATTTTAAAAATAAATATATGCTGAAACATATACATATTTTTTTAAATATATAATTGTATATATTCAATTTAAATTCCAAATATGTATATATTTCAGCATATATTTATTTTTAAAATATAATTATTTTTGGGTTATTTTATTAGATAAAAATATTGATTTTATCATAAAATTGATTTTGATCTTTTTTTTTAATTAAGGAAGTTGGAAAATGTGCATATGGTTAAATAGATAACATTTAAACATGAGAAATGAATTTTAAATTTGCATCGATATGGTTTTCTTATTTTAATGAATATAAAATTAATAGAGATGCATATGTCCAAATATTGATTTTATAATGAAATGATTTGAATGGGGAAATGAGATTCTTTATATTTAAATATTATCGGGAAACTAAAGTAGACCCTTAGATTTAATTTATTATTACGTGTCAAACACTTGAATAGTTATTTAATAAGGGAATGATTTTAAGGGAAAGGGATATTTGTATTAAATGAAATCAAATGTTTAAGAGAGCGATTTTTATTTATAGTTCTTGCTCGTTGCAAACAAATTTATGATAAGATTAGTTATTTTCATGAAATGTGTAATTGAGGAATTTAGAAAATTGCATTCATAGTCAAATTATTGATTTTAATGTAAAATAATATATTTGAAAGGACAATTATTGGATTTAAATTTAAGGAGTTTAATAGTGAGATTAATTGATTTTGAAATGATTTATTTTGCAAAGGAGAAATAGTTATTTTAAAAGGATATGATTTAAATCGAAGAAGTAAATGTTTATTTATTATTATTTAAAAGCAATTAGGGAATTAAATATTTGGTTTAAATTTCAATTTTGGTCTGAAAGAGACGTTATTAAATTAGTTTTATTAAGGCAATAAATTACTGAATGTTAATGGAGGAAGTGGATTTAGGAAATCCAAATATAGATTTAATTCTTGTTTGATCACCCTTCTTGAATGTGCACTTCTTTTGTTTTTGCTTTGGGGAATTTAAATGAAGGGTTGTTAAGTCTTCTAGAAGGGGTTTAACTTTTTGGGGTTGTTGTATTATGTTAGTCAACCATTGTATTGCCTTGGGTAGTGTGTATAGTTGTATTCTATTGTTGTGCCTCCTTTGAATTAGGAGTGGATTATGTGTTTTGTGCCTCCTTTGGAAGGAGTGGATTATGTGTTTTTTTGCCTCCAGTGTTTGGAGTGAGTTTTCATTTTATGTTCCTCCTAGAGTTGGAGTGATTGTTTATCTTGTTTGTATGCACTTTGGCACCCTTGGTGATTGGTTTGTATGTGTTGTCAAGTAGAAGAGTGGCTTCTATTAGGTGCCAAAGCCCAAAGAGGTAAACTAGATAACCTTCGGAGGTGGTTTAATCAAGTGATAACTAAAACAATATACTTAGAAGTTTAAGTAGTTTTTTCACACTAATCAAGATAATTTAGCCCCACTAATAGACACAAGTGCTCATATAGGCTTGGGATGAGTGGGAAGGTTTGGAATGGCAAGGTCATCTATCTTGTCTTTACGAGAGGTATTTGATTCTGCATGAGTGAGTATGGGAGGTGGGATTTGGTTGAGGCCACCAGGACAAACCATAGTGGGGGTCGGAGCCTATGAAGATTCCTAGAGTTTATCCCATGTCAAGCTGTGTGATGACACTCTTTCTACGACAATAATTGGTATTTGGTTTCATGTGTATGGTCTTCTTATCATACCTGATTTTTTTATTTTTGGAAGCAATGTGACTTATGTCTGTGATGTTAGAGTTGTACTTTTGTTAATTTTTATGGTTGTATGGTTCATGTGATTGGTTTTATCAGTTTGTGTTAGCCTGTGTCTAGAGGTATATGGTCTTGTATAGGATTCCTTGTTACTATCTTCTAGCATGGGGGGTGAGCCTTCGGGTATCATATGGTTGGATGGAGCGTGCATCTTACTCCGTTAGGTCTTCTTCTTGTTTGTGTGGATGAGATTTCCAGTTGGAGAGCTCGTGGGATCTAGTTTCCTTTCATGCTTTATTATTTTTAATTGAATCATGTTTATTACCCCTCATTTGTTATCGAGGTGGAAGATGTATTATGTAACCATGCTTATTGGATATACCTCATTTGAGAAATGAGAGTTGTAATCTTATTGTTAAATTATCATTATTTGAAATAATGTGGTATTTCTTATTTTTGACATCATTTATCATGTATGGAATGTTTGTGTACTTAAATTATTAATTAATTAAATGTTATGTTTTCAATTCATGTTTCTTGTTTGGGTTTTAAAGTAATCTCAGTCTCGTAACCTTAGAGGTTGTTGCAATTGGTAGTGAAATTGCATGTTATTTGTACTTAAACAATTTTTTTTAAAAAATTAGTACATTTGAGTAGTTAATTGAAACTTCCTCTAGGATTGTGTGGCAGGGAATTACAACATCAACACCCTTTGTGGATTCAGAACATTCAGTGATTAGCTAAAAAATCAAGGCCATCAAGACATATCATCAAAAAAAAAAAATCAAAAATCAAAATAGTAAAAAAATAGTAAAGAGAAAAATTTTGTCCAATAGTGAAAACCATTTATATGGTGCTTTGGATAAGTACCATGATGAAAACCTAGCAAATATGCATCATGTGTAAGAGCAAATTATCTATATGGACCATTACACTTGGGGGAAAGTTGTCTCATCTCCCATGCCTTTCTCATAACATTTCCATCTATCTATCTAATCCATATCGTTTCCATCCATTTTCCCACCTACCTTGATCTTGATAAGAAATGGGGCACAAACATAAATCATGCTTTGGGAAAGTTTCTTGACATGTCTATCCTTTGGTCATACACTATCCATGAAATATCATGTCATTGCCTTCATAAAATTTATCCAAACCCATATATTAGAAAAAAATAAATTATTCCTATGCGAAAGAGTCCTTGGAGATCATATGATACTTTTTCTATCTAATAATCCTCATGTCTCCTATATTTTACCAAAATAAATCCATTATCCTTCCATACCTATCACTAGGCTTGGTCTTCCCTTGTCATTGGTTTAAGGATTCTAATCCACTTACCCAAGTTCCCTCCATAATCCCATCCAGCCCTAAGTTTAGTCATTCTAAATGTAACAAACCTAATCCATATAATCTTTCTATGCAACCTAGTTCATCATCCAAAAAAATCCTTGGTTTTGTTCCTAGCCTTGATGGAGACCTTGATCCTTTAGTTACATTATCATCAATGGGATATGTCTTTCCTAATCCTCATGTTTTTTTAGGATGTTTCCTTCCCACATCAAACAACACTGTCATTGTCGTCAATACATATCAATTGGTTTTTAGGTTGACTAGGGCCAATATCACATTTTTCCTTGGATCCTTGTGCATTCCTACATGGTTGATTGTGGGTATATTTCACATGCATTTGTCATAATCCTTATAGTTATCATCCATAACCAAATCTCATCCATCCATAATAAAGCTTCATCATCCTTCTTGTGGCCAGAGGACCATCGACATTTAGCATCCTTCACTTTCATGATATTCCTTTTTATCCATTGATTCCCTCACACATAATAAACTGGTCTCACACCTAACTGGAGGAAATTCCTTGACCTACGTCTTCATCAAAAATAACATCAGCATTAGGAAACGATAAAAAATTCCCCCCCCAAAAAAAAAAATTCAAAATCCAAAAAAAAATAAAAAAACATAAAATTCCAAAAAAAATTAGAAAACCTTCAAAAATCAAAAAAATCAAAAAAAATCAAAACTTCCAAAAAACAAAGTATGCATCTGAGTCTAAGTCACTTTGTGTTAGTAAGGTTGAACTACGTTTCCTCTGTGCATTTGCTACATAGGCAAGGCTCATCTTAAATGAGCTCCGAGGCATCAAGTCAGTCCTTTTAGGTTGTCCACATAAAATCATGACTCAATATTTTTTTGAATTAGACAAAGTCAAGTCGTGTCAAACTACGAGGTCTCTACGTATTGTTACATAGGAAATTCCATATATCGATGAGCCCCAAAGGCCCCCTAGGTCAAGTACCTTAGGGTTTTTTAGGTTTGATCATGTCCTTGGTCTAAAAAACAATCATCATTCAAACCAAATTAGGAATCAAAAAACCCACATAATCAACTAAATCTTTCATCAATTGATCATATTACCATCAATCAATCAATCTATTCATTTAAACAAAATGGGAAATTATGGAATTTTTTTCATTCGATCTTATCTTTTTTCAAGATGTGTCCTTCTTGAGATTATTCTTTGTCAATTTGATCATTCACCTGAAGCAGAATGTGTCCTTCTTACAGTTAGGTGTCTTGTCAACAGTTGTCATTTGGTCAACTTAATCAGATGTGCTCCTTGCCTTAAATAGGATGTGTCCTTCCTATAGATGAACATCGTTACATCACTTGGTCATATTCATCAATATTTTTCAAACAAATGATCAATATTTGTCACAATCAATCTTGTCAATCTTGTCAATCAATCTTTCCTTAGTCAAGATGTGTCCTTCTTGAGGTCAGGCACAATCATTATCAATCAAACCTTGTCAACTTTATCAATCAATCTCTATCAAATCAATCAATTTGTCATCTTCATCAATCAGACTTGTCAATTAATCATTGGCACCTATCAATCAAACTTTTTTCAACCTATCAATTTATCAATCAACTCGGTCATCTTGGTCAACTTAATCAATCAATCAAAAAATCTCATCATTATCACTATCTTGGCAAACACTTTGTTTATCTAGATTTTCCTTATCTTCTTGATTGATTTTGGGTCATGTTATCTGTCTCCTCGAGGATGTCCTATTAATGGATTTAGAGTCATAGCCTCTTTTCTTTGTTTGTTATTTGTGGTTTGTCTTGGCAAAAAGATTGGGACAATTGGGTCCTTAGTATGAGCTAGGGCATTCCTTGTATTTTTGACTACTTGTCTCCCCTAAATGATCGCCTTGCACACCTTGGTCTATGTCATACCATGGTGTTTCTCTTCCATTTGTGATATTTTTGACACCTAGTGATGATAATTATAAAAATGTAAGCATGAAAGTTGGTTCCCTTATCATTCCTTGTCTAACTTTCCATCTTCATCCCCCTTTCTCTTTCACACTAACATCCATCTTCTCCATGTGATAACATTTCTTCTATCCTTCATCCTCTAGTCTTATCATCCAATTTAAGAGCACAATCATGTTCTTTGAATTTTCCTATCCTCTTGAGGTGGCATACCACAACCCTTCTAGTCATCTTACCCTCTTTCACTGGGGCATGTTTCATAATTAATTTCTTTGACAAAATGCAATGAATTGCATTATGTCGAAGAGGGGAAAAATGTAGACACTAAAAAATGTCCTAAGTCTACGAATGCCATTTTTCTTGGTCCTTCATCCTTCGAGAATTGAATAATTGTAATTATTTAATTATGCATGATGATATTCCTTTATTAATTAAATAATTTTAATTATTTAATTAATCTACCTTTTCATTTTTATTCTTTCTTGATCAATTAAATAAATTAATTGTGTCTAATATCCCCCTTTCTTCAATAATTAAATAAATTATTATTTATTTAATTATTCACTTACAGTCATCTTTCATCTATGGTTAAATAGTTATTATTAATTATTTAACTATTCACTCCCTCGCAACTACAACCTATCATGGCCTAGTTTTGGCTAAGAAAAAAGGGGTTTCTAAACTATGGTTGGAGGGGGAATCTCTTAATGTGATAAATTATATCTTGATGAATTGTCCTCCTTCATGGTCTATTGCCCATTTTATCAATGATTCGATATCAATTATAAACTCTTTTGAGGGGATCAAAATCACACATATTTTTTGTGAAGCGAATAGGATGACTGATGGTGTTGCCAATGTTGGAGTGGTGGAGAGATCCGAGTGGGATTATTTTGAATTGCTACCTCTTAATCTTAAGTGTATTTCTAATGATGACCAGCTCACTTGCTTTTAAGAGTGATGTTCTTGGGGAAATGTTTTTCATTATGATTTTAAGTTGGGTAATGCATGTTGAACCTTTACCCTATCAGTTTCATTATTTTATGCAAAGAATTCAAAGACTAGACCTTGATGCTACTATTTTTTTTGAAAGGCTAGAATGGGAGGACTCTATGTTACAAGGGCATAGAGTTTTGAATTGATGAGGAATTTATTGCAGAGGTAACGAGTCTTTTGGTTGCTGGGAGGAAGTTTTTCAGAGACAGTGGAGTGACTAAGAAGGCTTTTGAAAATTTCTTCAAATATGAAGAGAGGAAAAAAATCTAAGAAATTGGAAGAGGAGGTTATGCTAGGAAGTCCTTGAAGCTACTTTGGAGAGATCTCTTGTTGGCCATTATGCACTATTTCACCCTTGAAGGTATATTTTCTATGGTTTACACTTACCATTTTATGCTCTTGAATCATTTTAGGCATAAGATATCATTCTCATTTCCTTTTTACCTATTAATTTCTATGGAGAATAGTATAGAAGACCATAGAAAGAACCCTAAGAAGGAAGTTCTTGATGAAGGGCTTATGAGTTTGTTATTTTCTTATATCAAGCTTAAATTGATTTTGGTCTCCCCTAAAACTCCTTGTAAGAAGGGGGTTAATTTGATGGTTATGATAATGGGGACTCTGTTAGAGAATGGGTCAGTAGTTCTGAGGAGGAAGAGTCAGAATATGAGGAAATGTCTTTCGATGAAGGAGGCTCTGAGGAAGGGGACAAGGAATCAGAAGAGTGGGTTAAGGGCTATGAGACTGATGTGGAGATACAGGAGACCTTGGCCAATTCTGCTAGAAAATTTTTGAAGGGGAAAGCCAAAGGCACAAAGAGAGTTAAAGATTTGACCAAAAGGAAGACTGAGTTAGTCTCTGCAGTGGATACCCTTGGTTTGAATGTGAATCCCACATTCTCATCTAGAAAAGAGGGTTTGAAGGTTTGTCCTCCTGAAGGTGGAGGGGATCCTTCTAATATTGATTTTGTTTAGAATGCCATGATGGGGAAACCTATTCCTAGTAAGGATGGTTTGTTGGAGAGCTCCCTTGTGTTTGGGCTTAAGGTTCCAAAAAAAATGGGAGTTTAGTCGAGTGAGCCTGCTAGTAAGGTCAATTCTATGATGGAGGAGAAGCCGAAAGAGACTGGACTTGTGGAAATTTAGGGGATTGAGGTGGTCAATCATTCTTAGGTTTTTTCTTCTGTGGAGAGGGAAGTGAAGGAGCAATTGGAAGTGTTAGCTGATTTGGCTAATTTTCTAGATAAGGAGCGGATCAAGGTGAAAGTTGTGGAGGTTGAGGAGTCCCTGGCTAAAGAAGAGGACAAGTAGAATAGAGATCGATTTGATGCCCCTGTTGGCTCTGAGCATAATTTTCATCCTTTGGTTAACTGGGATGAAATTAACATGAATATGTTCTGTAGGATGGTCGAAGATGGGATGAGAAATCTACTTTCTTTGGTTAAGTGGTTATTTTCTAAGGTTAAGGAGCTCAATCTTTAGATGAAAAATTTGCAGTATGTTTGTGTTGCTATGCTTAGAGGCAACCAAAAGGAGTGAGCTATAAAAGGAAAAGTTAAATCAATGAATGTTATGCTTGATAAGATAGTGGTTGATGTTGATCGTTTGGGGTTTCTCATGAGGAAATGATTTCCTCTTTGGAAGTTATTGTTAATAATATGTTAGAGGAAAGAGTTGCAAGTCTGGAGGATAAAATTGGAAAGATGTCAGACGACTAGAAAACAGTGGTCACTATTAGTAATAACTCTTTGAAGACCACTCTTATGGGTCTTTCTGTTCTGAATGAGAAAGCACTAAATTGGATAGGTAAACCTCTCGACTTGGGTGATATGGAGAAAATTATTGAAGAAGTTAATGGCTCTTACCAGCTGAAGAAAGTAGAGACTTCTACTCCTACATTGGATAAGGACTTGCAGGCTAGTCCGTTCCTTAGGATGAGGTGCAAGACAAGAAAGAGGGTTGTTGTAACTGTTAAAGAGCTGAAAGATGTTATCAATATGAATAAGGAGTTCATTAAGGATAATTTGGCCTCGACGAATGCTCTTGATAATTTTCTATAGTTGGTGCTTTCTTTTTTGGTTCAACAAATTTGCTTATTTTTTTTCTTATGGTTTGTTGAAGGGTTGCTTATGTTCCATCTTTTGTTAGCTTTTTGTTTTTTTGGGCTGCTAGGCTTAGTGGTTTAATTTCTTTTTCAACTTAACATCTTTGCCTTCAAAACTTGTTTTTCCTTATCAAAAACTATTCACTCCCTCTTTTAATTCTTCCATTGATTAAATAATTGTTAAAATTATTTAATTGTCCTCCATGTGTCCATTGTATTAAATAATTACATCAATTTAATTATTTAATGCTTTTTTTCTTATTTCTTTTAAAATGATTGTGAAAATTATTTTAATTAAATCTCCACTTCTCCTTTTTCTCAAATAAATAATTTTAAATAAATTATTTATCCTCCACTTTGCCAATTATTCATTTCTCATTAATTGATTATTTTCTAATTTTTAATTCATGCATTATCCTTCCACTTGCTCATTTATTGCAACCATCTCTATCATAGCCACCTTTTGTCATTAGTTGTGGGTGTTATAACTCTCCAAAAAATAGAATATTCTTTATGCAAAAATTCTCCACCCATTTAAATAATTAAATCAATTTAATTATTTACTCACTTTCCCACCAAGTAAATAATTATTTGCTGCCAAATCTTCCACTATTGAATTAAATTAATTTTTAATTCAAAAGGAGCCACTCAATCAAATAACTTTAAATCTCCACTATTTCCTTTTACGTGTCCACTATCCCAACTTTAAGGTATGGTTGTCACATTTGATTTCAACTGTTGATCTTAGAATCCTTTAAGAAGATTAATCTCAGTCGTCCATTCAAAAGGTTGCCTATAAAAGCAACTTTCTTCTCCCACTATGCTTACTATTTGTAGGTTTTGCACAACTTCAACAATGAATATAAGGGAAAAGTGAAGAAGGAGAGTAAGGGAAGTGAATCAACTGCAATATGGGGAGTGCTTTATTTTGAATACTTTTAGTTTATTTTTCCATAGTATTTGTATTCTTTTGTTGATGTGGTTTGTTAGTCTAGTGTGTTAGCTATCACTATTCTAGAGTAGAAATCCAGAAACCTAGTCTCACACTTATTAAATACATAATATAATAAAAAAATTATATTATATAAAAACCCAACTTTCCTCTCCTTAAGAAACTCTAGCTCCTTCAAATTCTTGTTATTTTAAGATTTTATACCACTTATTAATTAATTTCTCTTTGATTAACACAACTAAAAAAAATAGCTTCCCATTACTTCCAAATATTATTATTTTAAACTTTAGAAAATATATATTTAGATATATTTTAAGTTTTCCATTTTAAACAGAAAAAGATGGCCACAACTTTGCCTCAAGTGACGTTTCCACCCTCAATGATTGAAATAAATATTTCTAATGGCAGCACAGGCTCTTAAAAAGGTCAAGCCAAAATTTTAGGAACCAAGATTTCAGGGAACATTAAAAAATTCTTATATCTTATTATTATATTATTAAGATAAGATTTGAATTATTTAGATCTTAATAAAATATTATATCATTAATATTTTAATTAGAAAATATTATGTAATGATATTAATATTTTAAGTAGTGGAAATTTTATTCTATAGGGAAAATGAAACATTTAAATAATATGTATCTTACTTTTTAATGTGGTAAATATCTTCAAGCATACATAATAGTTGATAGTTAAGTTTCTAAAATCAATTAAAAAATATGTCTTTCTTTTAATAAAGTTGTGAATTTTTAGATCTTATCTTTTAATTGGTGGAAAATATCTTAAAGCAAGCAATAATAGATTAATATTAAGATATAGCAGCTAGTAACCATTCTCACAGCCAGAAAAGCATTAAGTTCGTTTCTAATCTATTAAAATATAGAAGCTAGTAACCATTCTCACAGTTAGAAAAACATTCCGTTCATTTCATTAAATATTTTTTAAAAGCTTCATACATATTTTATTCATACATAGCCTTCCCTATATTTAGAAGAAATTGGAATTCAACTATATATATATTGGTCTTGACTACTCAAGTATTCAATTTTTTTTATTAATTATTTCTTGTTATAGGCTATGGACTTCTATTTGCAAATAATGTAATAATATAGGAAATGTAGGAAATGTAGCCCAATATTTGGGGTTTTTTGTTAGCATTTAGGGCTTTTTGTTGAATAAAAGACAACACATCAGAAGAGTACAATCCACTTGTATACGTGCTGTTAAGATTTGTTTAGCTGTAGAAGTTTAGATAAGATTTGTTTAGCTGTAGAAGTTTAGATTTGTTTAGCTGTAGAAGTTTGCTTCTTTATAGCATAGTCAATGTTTGTTTTTGAATAGGACTCTGTCTCCCTGTTCTCCTATTTGTAACGGTGGTTTTTGTTACTTGATTCAATAATAGAAAGTACTCCATTTTGTGTATTTCTCTGCCTTTTTCATAATTTTGAGTTTCAAATAATAATAACATGGTATCAGAGAAAACCTGTTAGATTTTGTAGAATCTGAAGCTACTAAGAGAAGTATCAGAAACAAGACATAGAGATGGCCTCATTCGTTGGAGGAGATCCTCAAAGGATAGTAGAATGATTTGATGGTGTTGGATTTAATCTCTAGAAGCTCAGGATGAAGATGTTGCTGAATAAGGACTTGCTCAATATAGTTGAAGGCACTGAGACTAAGCCCACCCAAGATGCAGATTTGATCAGTAAGTGGGAGTCAAAGGAAGGTAAGGCTCGGTCCTGTATACTTTTAAGTTTGAGTGATAATGTGCTTTTGCATGTGAGGCAAAAACAACAAAGGATGCATGGGATCAATTGATTAAATTATATGAATCAAATGATGTTACTGCAAGACTATATCTTCGAAGAAAGTTTTTTCAGTTAAAAATGTAGGAATCACAGAAGATATTAGACCACAGAAACCAGTTTAAATCTCTAAAAAATCAATTGGCAGTGTGTGGGTCGGTAATTGCAGATGAAGATGTTGTTATGACACTTCTTGGGAGTTTGTTAGAATCCTATTCTGGAGTGGTAGTAGCACTGAGCACTCAAGCTAAGCTGGATTTTTCTACTATAATAGCATCATTACTTCCAGAAGAAATCAGAAGGAAAGATGCAGGTTTAATTGTTGAGAACCCTACAGCCTTGTTTTCAGCAACACACAAGGGCAAAGAAATAAAGAAAAGTGAAAGCAAATTTCATCCCTCTCAGTCCAATGTCTCAAAGAATAGTAAAGACACAAAGGAGGAGAAAAAGAAGGGAAACTGATGCAGGCGCAATCTTTCTAAACTTATTTTTAGAGTTTGTTAATCTTATATTTCTAGATCAAATAATGACAGGTAGTAAAGCTCTCACAAAACCTCTGAATAAAATTAGTTTCAACTAATAGATAGGTGGTTGAGAAATTATAGGGATTTATCAAAATTGGTTTTAGCCTTTGCTTAGCCTATTTTTTAGTATAAAATGTTCCTATGTTGCAGCCTACGGGTAAGCCTACAGGTAAGAAGTAGTGTGGAAAACCATAATGTAAATAAAGTTTGTTGATGTGCATTTTAATGTTTTTGTTTCTTTGTGAGTTTTCTTTGCTGTAGTTTTGGAGTGTATTAGTTTATTCTTTTCCTATTGTTTAGGGATACGTCATTAGATGAAGAGGAGGAACCTCAAGAAGAAGCAGTAGAAGAAGGATTTGAGACAAGACTTGTCAAAGCAATTGTGGGGTTCCAAACCCAAGTTGGAAGTTCCTATGTATGAAGGCAGCCTAGATGTTGAGAAGCTGATTGACTGGATCAGTGAAATTGAAAAATATTTTGAATATGAAAATGTTGCTGATGAAAAGAAAGTGAAATTTTCTATAACCTGATTAAAGGGTCATGCATCTCTCTGGTGGGATGGAGTCCAAGATGAAAGAAGACGAAAAGGCAAGCCAAAGATCAAGAATTGGGAAAGGATGGTAGCTAAACTAAAAGGTAAATTCTTGCCTAAAGATTACCAACTTAATCTTTTCAAGAAATTGTAAAATGTTAAGCAAAAAGAAATGTCAGTTAAAGATTATACAAAGGAATTTTATAGGTTGACCATTAGAGTTGGTCATATTGAAGATAACACAGAGAAAATGGCTCGGTATCTCAATCGATTCTGATATAACATTCAGGATGAGATTAATCTTTTGTGTCCAAGAACAGTGGAAGAGGCATACTAGTATGAGCTCAAACCAGAGGAGAATCTTTCTAGAAAACAAGCACAAAGTTCGAGAGGGAAAAGTAGAAGTTTCAGAGGAAGAGGATCACCAAGTGGTAGAGGTCAGTGGCAAGATCACAGAGAAGAAGCTAGTATCTCACATCACCAAGAACAATCCTCCTGAGGTAATGATTCTTTTAGAAGCAGAAGACCTTATTCAAGAGGTAGAGGTAGAGGATTTGTTGGAAAATGTTTTAAATGTAATCAATATGGACATAGATCTTAGAGTGTCCAAAAGATTCCACCACAAGTCAAAGAAGTGCACACATTGCTCAAGCTGAGGAAGAGATTGTAGAATCACCTGTTCATACAGATGTACCTGAGGTTGGAGAATCACTACTTATGAAGTGAGTTCTGCTCAAACCAAACAAGGAAATCCATGAACCTGCACAAAGGAAAGCACTATTCAGAACTACCTATAAAACAAAAGGTAAATGTTGTAAAGTTATTATTGACAGTGGAAGCACTGACAATCTTGTATCCACTAAAATGGTTGATAAGTTAGGCTTGAAAAATACAACACATCCAACACCATATAAGGTGTCTTGGTTGCAAAAAGGACATCAGATATTGGTAAATGAGCAGTGTCAAGTAGAGTTCCAAATAGGGAGTTGTAAAGATAAAGTAATATGTGATGTTATCCCAATGGATGTTTGTCATATTCTCTTAGGTAGACCTTGGCAGTTTGATAGAAAGGCAATCCATGATGGAAGATGTAACACATATACTCTTGAAAAAGATGGACATAAACACACACTAATAATCCTTAAGGATGAAAGTGTAGTTGAGGAGGTCAGTCCTAAGGTGTTAATGGTAAGTGGGAAATAATTTTTGCATCAAATCAAGAATGAGGTAAATTTTGCTCTAATTGGAAAACCAAAAGTAATTCTTACGAGTACAAGTTTGGTTGATTTACCTCTAGAAATTCAGAAAATGTTAAATAAATTCATTGATATTGTTGTGGATGATTTGCCTAATAAATTGCCACCAATGAGAAGTATCAGTCATCATATTGATCTCATTCCAGGAGCTAACTTGCCAAACAAAGCAACTTACAGGATGACTCCAAGGGAGAATGAAGAGATCAAAGCCCAAGTACAAGATCTGCTTGACAAAGGATTGGTCAGAGAGAGTCTAAGTCCCTGTGTTGTTCCTACAGTATTGAGCCCAAAAAAAGATGGAAGATGGAGAATGTGCATAGATTCTAGAGACATAAATAAAATCACCATCAGGTATAGATTTCCTTTGCCTCGTATGGATGATTTGATGGATTGTCTGAGTGGTGCTAAGTATTTTTCCAAAATAGATTTAAAAAGTGGGTATCATCATATTAGAATAAGGGAAGGTGATGAATGGAAAATGACATTTAAAACAAATGATGGACTTTATGAATGGTTAGTAATGCCATTTAGTTTAACAAATGCTCCAAGTACTTTCATGAGATTAATGAACAAAGTTCTTAAGGAATTCACATGAAAATTTGTAATAGTCTATCTTGATGATATTTTAATCTATAGTCAAACAAAGGAAGAACACCTCAGACACTTAAGATTGGTTTTAAGTTAATCGAAGTAGAAAAAACTTTTAATCAATCTTAAGAAGTGCACCTTTTTGAAACCGGAGTTAATCTATTTTGGTTTTGTAATATCTGAAGATGGTTTGAAAATGGATCCTGAAAAGGTTAAAGCAATAATAGATTGGCCTACTCCAAGGAATATCTTTGAGGTAAGAAGTTTTCATGGACTAGCTAGTTTTTATAGAAAGTTCATAAAAAACTTCAGTGGAATTTGTGCTCCGATTGTTGAAACAATCAAGGGAAATAACAGTTATTCCAATGAACTAAAGAAGCAGAAACAAGTTTTTAGTTACTTAAGAAAAAGATTACTGAACAACCTGTTTTAGCTTTACTTGATTTTGGTAAACTTTTCCAAGTTGAATGTGATGCTAGTGGAATGGTTGTAGGTGTTGTTTTAAGTTAGGAAGGTAAGCCAATTGCTTACTATAGTGAGAAATTCAATGATGCAAGAAAGAAGTATTCTTCATATGACAAATAATTTTATGCTCTTGTTCAAGCTTTGACAAAGTGGAGGCATTACTTAATGCCTAAAGAATTTGTATTGTACACTGATAATCATGCTTTAAAATTTATTAGTAACCAAACCAAATTAAATCAAAGGCATGTAAAATGGGTTGAATTTCTGCAAAATTTTACCTTTATTATCAAGCATAAAAGTGGCCAAACTAACAAAGTTGTAAATGCTATGGGTAGAAGAAGCTTGATCATGCAGGGATCTGAAGTGAGTATAATGGGTTTTGATGACCTAAGAGAAATGTACAAGGAAGATATAGATTTCAAGGAGGCATATGAAGCATGTGTAAATCCTCTTAGTAGAGATAGAAGTCCTTGGATGGATTTCTTGATATAGGAGGGTCTACTATTCAAAGAAAGTCAACTTTTCATTCCAAGAAGCTCCATGAGAGAGAACTTATTGAAAGAGAAACACAATGGTAGCTTAGCAAGGCATTTCGGGCAAAACAAGACACTAGCTCAGTTGAGTGCACACTACTATTAGCCAGGTATGAGTAATGATGTTAAGAAGTTTGTAGAAAGGTGTAAAGTTTGTCAACATGCCAAAGGAAACAACCAAAATGTGGGTTTATATCAGCCATTGCCAATTCTCAACAGGCCATGGGATTTAGTAAGTATGGACTTTGTACTTGGTTTACCAAGAACTCAAGAGGGACATGATTCAATCTTTGTAGTGGTTGATAGATTTTCTAAAATGGCACATTTTATTCCATGTACAAAACCAAGTGATGCTACTAATATTGCCAATTTCTTCTTCAAGGAGATAGTTAGGCTACATGGACTTCCTAAGAGCATTGTCTCTGATCGAGACACTAAATTTGTAGGACACTTTTGGAGGACTCTATGGAAAAATTTGGGCACCAATTTAAGCTTTAGCTAAGCTTACTATCCTCAAACAGATGGTCAAACAAAAGTAGTCAACAAAAGCCTTGGAAACATATTGAGAAGTTTGGTCGGTATGCATCCCAGACAATGGGACTTAGTACTTGCACAAGCAGAGTTCGCATATAATGACTCACCTAACAAGAGCACAGGTATGAGTCATTTTCAAATTTTGTATGGTATGCATCCTAGAGGAGTATATGAGCTCAAAAATTTGGGTAAAATGGAAACACGAAGTGCAAATGGTGAAGATTTTCCAGTGCAGTGCAATATTTGCATGAACAGGTAAAAATGAAACTTGAAGAAAATACTATCAAGTATAAGAAGAGAGATGATCAGAAAAGAAAAGAAGTCAATTTCAATGTTGGTGACCTTGTTTTAGCTCATCTCAGAAAAGAAAGATTTCCAAAAGGTGAATATAATGAATTAAAGGCTAAGAAAATTTGTCCTTGCAAAATTCTAAGGAAATTTTCTAGCAATGCATATGAAATAGAGCTTCCACCAGGCATTAGAATATCTCCTATTTTCAATGTTGCAGATTTATAGCCTTTCAAAGGTGAAGAAGAAATAATTGAAGTACCAGAGGAGGAGGAAATGCAGGTTGTTGAATGGGAGAAGCAGTTACCCAAGGAAATACCAAAACAACCTAAGGACATCTTGGACAAGAAATTGGTCAAAAAAACAAGGGGCAAGGAATATTTCCAGCACTTAATCAAATGGAAGGGACACCAACTTGAAGATGCAACATGGATGACAACTTCAGAACTATCCAAGCATGGTACGAGTGTTGAAGACCTCATGGACAGGAGTCCATGAACATGTCTTTTGTTCCTTGGGAGTTTGATGCAGGTGCAATCTTTCTAAACTTATTTTTAGAGTTTGTTAATCTTATATTTCTAGATCAAATAATGAGAGGTAGTAAATCTCTCACAAAACCTCCAAATAAAATTAGTTTCAATTAATAGATAGGTGGTTGAGAAATTATAGGGATTTATCCAAATTGGTTTTAGCCTTTGTTTAGCCTATTTTTTAGTATAAAATGTGCCTATGTTGTAGCCTACGGGTAAGAAGTAGTGTGGAAAACCATAATGTAAATAAAGTTTGTTGCTGTGCATTTTAATGTTTTTGTTTCTTTGTGAGTTTTCTCTGATGTAGTTTTGGAGTGTATTAGTTTATTCTTTTCCTATTGTTTAGGGATACATCAAAAACTGTTTTCACTGTGGCGCTCTTGGACATTTTAAAAAAACAATGCAAAAAGTGGTTAGCATGGGTAGAAGATGTAAAGAAAAGTAAGGCAATTGAAGCTAACATGACTTCAAGCAATGACGAAGAACAATTGTTTTTAGTTATCGCATCCCCAAATTCTGATGTTTTGAAGTGTTGGTATTTAGATTCAGGGGAAACTCAACATATGACACCTCAAAAAGGTTGGTTTACATCTTACAGAGATGTACCCAAAGGCAAGACTGTCAATCTTGGAGATGACAGCAAGCTTGAGATGATAGGAGTTGGAAATGTCTCATTGAATATGCCAGATGGTGCACATAAGAAAATCCAAGATGTGTGGTATGTCCCTACTCTAGCAAAAAGTCTTTTATCAGTAAGTAAGATTACCAATGCTGGAATATTTGCACAATTTGACAACAAGGTGTGTGTTCTAAAAAATGAGGAAGGAGTTACTATTGCTAAGGGAGTAAGAGATGGAAATTTGTACAAGTTATGTGCAACAATACTTGAAGTGGTGTTGACAACAACAAATACTGAAAAATCAGATTTGGTGCTTTAGCATCATAGATTTGGACATGCAAATACACATTCCCTTGAGGTATTGAAAAGGGAGCAACTTGTAGAGGATTTAAATATGCCTCTGCCAATTAATTTGGGAGTTTGTGAAGGTTGTTGTTTGGGAAAACAACATAGATTCCCCTTCTCAAAGAAAGGAGCAACAAGAGCTAATGAGCAAATGGAACTCATACATTTAGATATTTGTGGTACAATGCAAACAATGTCACACAAAGGGGCAAGGTATTTTATTCCCTTTATTGACGATTTCTCTAGAATGACCTTTGTTTATTTTCTCAAAAATAAATCATGTGCATTAGAAATGTTTAATATTTTTAAAGAATTTGGTGAGAATCAACCAGGAAAACCTTTGAAACGACTTACATGTGATAATGGGGGTGAATATACATCAAATGCTTTCAAAATTTTATGTGCAAAAGAAGAGATCAAACTTGAGTACACTATTCCTTATTCACCACAACAGAACGGTGTGGCAGAAAAAAAGAATAGGACTCTAGTTGAAAGTGCCAGATGCATGCTTAAAAGTAGTGGATTATCCAATATTTTTTGGGCTGAAGCAGTTTCTACTGCAACATATTTACACAACAGGCTGCCAACTGTTGCATTGCATAAGAAGACACCTTATGAGGCATGGCATGCAAGCAAGCCAAGTGTTAGTGATTTGAGAATTTTTGGTTGCTTAGCATATGCGCACATACCAGATCAAGAATGAAGGAAGTTAGATGATAAGAGCAAGAAATGTATAATGGTTGGAAATAGTTTCAATTCAAAAGGATACAAAATTATGATCCTATAACACATGAAATTTTAATAAGAAGGGACATCATTTTTGATGAAAATTCAGTTTTACACAAATCAACAGAGATGCAAAATGCAAAGGATTTAGAAATAAGGCTCTATGATCTCGGATCTGATGAAGAATCTGAACATAAGGATTCTACTCCAACAAGACCATTACAAGTTGCAACCACACAACCCACAATAGAAGTACAAGAAGAGTAGCAGTTGCGAAGATCAACAAGACAACGAAAGCCCACTAAAAAAGGATTAGAATCATATGCACTTCGTGTAGAAATTGATGAACCACTCAGTGTCTAAGAAGCACATGAAAGCATTAATGCAACAGACTGGAAGAAAGCAATGGACGTTGAATATCAATCACTCATAAAAAATCATACTTGGGAACTCACAAGTCTTCCACCTGGAAGAAAAGTAATTGGGTGTAAATGGTTATTCAAGAAAAAGTATAAGTCAGATGGATCAATAGACAACTACAAGGCCCGTTTGGTGGAAAAAGGTTACTCCCAAATTATAGGTTTGGATTATCATGACACATTCTCACCTGTAGTCAAGATAACATCCATAAGAGTTTTGTTAGCAATTGCAGCAACCTTGGATCTTCATGTGCATCAGTTAGATATAAAAACAACATTTTTACATGGTTTCTTAAAGGAAGAAGTTTATATGGAATAGCCAGAAGACTACATACAAGAGGGAAAAGAATAGTTGGTATGTAAGCTGCATAAGACATTGTATGGACTGAAACAATCCTCAAGAGCATGGTATGAATGTATTCATGGGTTTCTCCAAAATGAAGGATACATGAGTTGCAATGCTGATTCAAATGTCTACATCAAACATATTGGTGAGTTGGTGATCATTTTAGCCTTATATGTAGATGACACCATCATTTTGAATAATGATCTTAAGGTGTTAGACTTATTTAAATCTCAATTAGCTACAAAATTTGAAATGACCAGCTATGGTGAGATGCATTATTGCTTGGGCATTCAAATATTAAGAGATGGGGAAAAGAAGCAAATTCATCTTAATCAAGAGAGGTACAACAGGAACATTTTCAAGAAATTTGGGATGGAATATTGCAAGCCAATAAGCACTCCAATGGAAGTAGGTAAGAAACTTTCGCTGGAAATGTGTCCCAGAATAGAAGAGGAAGAAAGTTATATGAGTACAGTTCTATATCAAAATGTTGTCGAGAGTCTAATGTATGCAATGGTTTCTAGTAGACCTAATATTGCACACGCTGTAAGCATGGTGAGCCAATTTTTAGCAATCCTGGACCACAACATTGGGCAGCAGTTAAAAGAATTTTTAGATATCTTCAAGGAACAACTAATCACGGGATTACATTCAGTGGGAGTTCAGAAAAATATCTGCAACTTAAAGGGTATTTTGATGCAGATTGGGTAGGGGACATTGATAGCAAGAGATCAACTTCAGGTTTCTGTTTTATCCTTAGTGGAGGTGTAGTTTCATGGGAAAGTAAGAAACAACCAATAGTTTCTCTCTCCAACACATAAGCAAAATATATAGCAGCATGTCAAGCAACAAAAGAATTGATTTGGTTGAGAAAATTGTTGCAGAACATTGGGGTTACTCAAACCCAACCAACAGTGTTAAAGTGTGATAGCTAAAGTTGCATAGCCATCACAAAGCATTCAAAGTATCACGGAAGGGTTAAACATTTAGGGGTACAATACCATTTCATCCATGAACAAATTGAGGAGAACAATATTCAAATGGAATACTGCACAACTGAAATGATGGTGGCGGGTGCACTGACAAAGACATTACCAAGAATCAAATTTGAATTTTGCAAAGAAGGATTCAATGTAATACAACCTGATTGACAAATATTTGGCTAAGTGGGAGTGTCAGATATGTAGGAAATGTAGCCAAATATTTGGGGTTTTCTGTTAGCATTTAGGGCTTTCTGTTGAATAAAAGACAACACATCGGAAGAATACAATCCACTTGTATACGTGCTATTAAGATTTGTTTAGCTGGAGAAGTTTGCTTCTTTATAGCATAGTCAATGTTTGTTTTTGAACAGAACTCTGTCTCCCTGTTCTCCTATTTGTAATGGTGGTTTTTGTTACTTGATTCAATAATAGAAAGTACTCCATTTTGTGTATTTCTCTGCCTTTTTCATAATTCTGAGTTTTAGATAATAATAAGAGACTTGACTACTCAAATCCGAAAGGATTCCAAATCTGACTGCAAGTATTCAATTTTTTTTATTAATTATTTCTTGTTGCGCACTATGGACTTCCATTTGCAAATAATGTAATAATATAAATCATAATATAAATCGCAAATGGAAGTCCATAGTCTGCAACAAGAAATAATTAATAAAAAAAATTGAATAAGTCCATAGTCTGCAGCAAGAAATAATTAATAAAAAAAATTGAATACTTGCATTCAAATTTGGAATCCTATCGGTTTTGAGTAGTCAAGTCCATTTGGCGTTTAATTTCAGAAAAGCAAAAAATTCTAAGAAAATTCGCCTAAATATATGTGGTTGTCTTCTAGCTGTCGTCTACAAATAATGTAATTTAATAAGCAGTACATTATTTGCAGACAAGAGCTAGTAGAAGACAACCACATATATTTAGGTGAATTTTCTTAGAATTTTTTGTTTTTTATGGACTCCTTATTAAATCTCCACTCTAACCCTTGACATTGGTGTTGGAATATAAACCTAACTGCCGCCGTCACCTCCAGTCATTGCCCGCAATATCGCAATCAATAAAATAGCCATCGCGATACCGCGAGAGACTTCCGTAATATTTTGTTTTATTCTAACCGCCAGGTGTTTACCATTGTTTACCGCGCCGTCAACTATGGAAAAGGCCGCCGCCACCAGAAACTTTGGGAGTACGAAAAATTTAATATCTAAGTTTTAATATTATGTAAAGGACATTGTATTAAATGTGTTTTGACCGGGGAAAAGTTAGTTAGGTAATTTGTATTAAATTTTTGTCGGGCCTTCTCATCTGTGAAAAATATTCACGTGATTTTTTACCTATATGTATTTGTAATTGTAATCTCTTTTATTTGAAAATTGAAGAGGAAGGTGAATGTGAAGAAACAAAAAATTACGAGCAGCAGCTCTGTGTTGAAAAAATATTTTTTTTATGTTTTAATTTTTACTATGTGAATTCCTCTGCCTCCTGGCCTTCACGTGGCATCAGAGCAAGTTCGATTATCAGAGCCAAGTTTTATCAAAGCAGATTATCTGGGTAAATTTCAAAAATGGTAGCAAGCACAAGCTTGACAAACCCATAAATTCCACAGTTTAATGGGAAGAATTATGAGTACTGGTCAATTACCATGAAAGCACTATTTAGCTCACAGGATATATGGGATTTAGTTGAGAATGGATTTCCAGAGCCAGCAGATGCAGTAGCATACAATGCTTTAACACAAGCAGAGAAAGACTTATTAAAAGACACAAGGAAGAAAGACTCAAAGGCTTTATTTTATCTATTTCAAGCTGTACATGAGAGCATTTTTCCAAGGATTTCAACAACAACAAAGTCCAAACAAGCATGGGACATATTTCAAACAGCCTATCAAGGCATGGTAAAAGTTAAAACAACAAAGCTACAAATGCTAAGAAGAGATTTTGAAATAATATGTATGAAGGACAATGAATCTGTAGATTCATTCTACACCCAAGTCATTGGGGTGGTTAATCAAATTAGGTCTCATGGAGAGAATCTGGAAGATACCAGGGTTGTTGAAAAGATTTTAAGGAGTCTTCCCACAAAATTTCTACTGGTTGTAGTTGCTATAGAGGAGACAAAGAATCTCTCACAGTTCTCAGTTGATGAGTTGTATGCATCTCTAATTTCTCATGAACACAGGCTGAAAAGGTCAGCAGATATATCACTGAAGCATACTTTCAAAACTCAGGCTTCAGTCAGTCAAGGAAGAGGCAGAGGTAGATCAAGAGGAAGAGGAAGAAACTCTTATAGAGGTGAAATATACACTCTATCAAGTTCAAGTGGAAGAGGTAGCAATCAAGGCTCAAGCCAAAACCCAACATAGAATCAGTCACAAAATCAAAGGTATGATAAACCTCAAGTCCAATGTTACTACTGTAAAAAATATGGGCATTATATGAATGAGTGTAGAAAGAAGCAGTATGATAATAATAGACAAAATGCAAATTTTTCAAGAGAAGGTCAAAATCAGAATTCAGATAAGAGCACAATGTTTTTAGCTTGTAATGTTGCTCAAGCAAATGAAAAAGATGTATGGTTTTTAGATTCAGGCTGTAGCAATCATATGACAGGGAATCTAGAAATGTTTTCAAGTTTAGATGAGAATGTAAAGTCTGATGTTACATTGGGTAATGACAACAAAGTGTCAGTCAAGGGAAAAGGAGATGTCAATATTCTAACTAAGGGGGAGAAAAAGTATATTTCAGATGTGTATTTTGTGCCTGGTCTGAAACATAACTTAATGAGTGTAGGGCAACTGGTTCAAAAAGGGTATAGAGTAACCTTCAAGAATGGTCTGTGCACAATTTTAGACAAATACCCAAGCAACCAGCTTATTGCATAAGTTAGAATGACAAACAACATAATGTTTCCCTTAAAGATAAGGCCAGACTTGAATATAAATTATGCTTAAGCATAACAATTAATGAATTCACAAGTGGGTAGAGAAGAAACTACAGCAATAGTGCAAACAATCTTTCAAGCTGAGATAAAAGATGAAAACTGGTTATGGCATCTAAGATTTGGGCATCTCAACTTTGGAGGTTTGAATTTACTTCATAGGAAAGGCATGGTCAAGGGACTACCTTTAATAGAAAAACTAGAAAGGGTATGTGAAGGGTGCATTTTAGGAAAACAACATAGAGAATCATTTCCAGTAGGAAAGTCAACTAGAGCAAAAGCCCCTTTGGAAATTATACATTCAGATTTGTGTGGGCCTATGCAAACACCTTCAATAGGTGGTAGTTTTTATTTTCTGACATTCATTGATGATTATTCAAGAAAAACATGGGTTTATTTTCTAAAACAGAAAAATGAAGTGTTTGATCTGTTTCGTCAGTTCAAAAATTTGGTTGAAAAACAAAGTGGTTATTATATCAAAGTGTTGAGAACAGATAGAGGTGGTGAATAATAGAACAACCATGGAAATGGCTAGAAGCATGTTGAAAGCCAAACATTTGTCAAATGAATATTGGGCAGAAGCAATATCTTGTGCAGCCTATATAATGAATAGGTGTCCAACGAAAAGTGTTATGAATATGGTACCTGAGGAAGCATGGACAGGAAGAAAACATAGTGTTACTCACATGAGAGTATTTGGATGTGTAGCATATGCACATGTGCCTAATGAATTGAGAAGGAAGCTAGATAACAAAGGAGAAAAATGTATATTTGTTGGATACAGTGAAGAATCCAAAGCTTATAAGCTTTATAATCCAACAACAAAGAAATTTATAATTAGTAGAGATGTACAATTTGTAGAAGATGAAGCATGGGATGGAAACATATAGAAGACAGTCAATATTTCAGCCAATATACCTCAAGAGGAGAATGAAGGTTCAACATCAACAAATATTCCAGCTATTGTGACTCCTACCACTCTCATTCAAGCTCAACAAAGTAGTCCACAAGTGACACCAGCATCGATTGTAAGAACACCCTCATGCATTCAAGGAAGCAGTCCAACAAGAGGACAACAAACACCATCTACAGTAGGACCATCGGGTCCACATTCCACAAGTTCAAGTGATATGTCAAATCCTACATTGGCAAGTCTGAGAAGACAGAAAATCAGAAGCATAAGAGATATATATGAGCAAAATGAAAGTGAGAATAATTCAGATCAGATTTCTCTTTGTGCTTTTTATTCTCAAATAGAAGATCCAGTTCATTTTGAAGATGCACTCAAAGATGATAAATGGGTAAGTGCTATGGATGAAGAGATTGAAGCAATTGAAAAGAATCAGACATGGGATCTAGTCAGTCTTCCAAAAGACAAAGATGTCATTAGAGTGAAATGGATTTATAAAATAAAATTGAATGAAAAAGATGAAGTTCAGAAGCTTAAAGCAAGATTGGTCGTAAAGGGCTATTCACAACAGCCTTGAATTGATTACAATGAGACATTTGCACCTGTAGCACAATTGGATACTATAAGGATATTTTTAGAATTTTGCAGATGAGAAGAGCAAAGTGCAGATATTTTCACAAAGGCACTAGGAAGAGATAATTTTATTTTTCAAAGAAATAGATTGGGCATGATGGACAGTGCAGTTATGTTTAAGGGGGAGTGTTGGAATATAAACCCAACTGCTGCTGTCACCTCCAGCTGTTGCCCGCAATATCGCAATCAATAAAATAGCCATCGCGATACCGCGGGAGACTTCTGTAATATTTTGTTTTATCCTAACCGCCATTTTGTTTTATCTTAACCGCCAGGTGTTTACCGTTGTTTACCGCGCCGTCAACTAACCGCTGCCTGCGATATGCAATCAAGAATTTAACCATTGTGATACCGCGGGGAACTATGGAAAAGGCCGCCACCGCTAGAAACTTTGGGAGTGCAAAAAATTTAATATCTAAGTTTTTATATTATGTAAAGGACATTGTATTAAATGTGTTTTGACCGGGGAAAAGTTAGTTAGGTAATTTATATTAAATTTTTGTCGGGCCTTCTCATCCGTGAAAAATATTCACGTGATTTTTTACCTATATGTATTTGTAATTGTAATTTCTTTTATTTTACAATTGAAGAGAAAGGTGAATGTGAAGAAACAGAAAATTACAAGCAGCAGCTCTGTGTTGAAAAAATATATTTTTTTATGTTTTAATTTTTACTGTGTGAATTCCTCTGCCTCCTGGCCTTCAATTGGCAGCTAAATTAAGGAGCACTCCCCACTAAAATAGCTTCCCAATTTCCCAGCGCTTTTTTGAACGGCTCTCTACATTCTTTGAAGATATAAATTGGTCCCTTACATCCTCGTTGCAGCTGTCTCCTCCTCCTCCTCTAATGTGGAACAACGCTTTGGCATCTGCAGATGGGAAATTGTTTCACAGTTTTCCTGAATGCGATACTTTGTCTAGGTCGGCCTCTGGATCACAGCTTCACTCATTGAACAATGTCCCAAATCCGCCAATGCCTCTTTCATCATCTTCTACTGGTGATTTGCACTCTTCTGAGATGAAGGAAGAAGAAAATACATTGGCCATTTGTTTTCCAAATGAGTTTCCATTGAATTTTCACATAGGACGCATCACTGAGACTCTGCAAAGTGCTGCTAGTGTGAGAGCCAACCGAAAGAGAAGAATGGCCAGGCAGAGGAGAGTGGGTAGTATGACTATGGAAATAAATTTGCACCAGAACTTCTTTCAGCAATCTCGTTGTTTGGCTAACATAGAGGAATCTCAATCCACTGTGCACCGTCATAAGTCTAGAGGTCGAGAGTACAATGACAACAACGTAGACCTGCAGGAAAATCCTGCATGTCTACGTTGTTGTCATTGTAACCTCGACAGGTATGATGGATTATTTCACTTTAATGGGTTTTTTTAGTTCTTTTTTGCTACTGAGAATGCTAGTGTATGGAAAATTTGAAGATGGTAAGGTGGGTGGGAAGAAATTGCTATGGTTTAAAGCCTTGATATACATTCTTTTCAATCCGAGTCTTTGCAGGAGATGGTGAAGAAAGAACTCAAGTTTCTTCTTCAGAAGGAGCTCCGAAACAGTGATGTAGGGGCTCTTGGAAGAATTGTGCTTCCAAAATTGAGTGCAAGTTTTTTATAGAAAAATATTTTTTTAACATTTTTCTTGTGATTTCTGCCATTTAGAATGACAAAGTTGGAGTATGTGTTCTATTAATGTTTTATTTAATGGAAGAAGATATCTAGGTTTTTGTTTTTTTAAGAAGAATTAAATAACAGAAAGAATCTCCATAAACACTGCAATATTTTTCTAAATGGAAAATTTTCAGAAAGAAGCTGAAGCCCATCTTCCCACACTTACTGCTGGGGAAGGAATGCTCCTACCAATGGACGATATTGATGATACAAAAGCATGGAACTTCAAATACAGGTTTTTATCAAAACCCATTTTGACCTAATTTTTTTCTCAGTGTTATTTGCATTTTCTTGAACTTCATTGAATCTTATACTATATCAATGAACTAAAACAGTGCTACTTCTTTCTAGGTTTTGGCGGAACAACAAAAGCAGAATGTACATCTTGGAGAACACAGGTGTGAGTATATACAATGTTTGTGTTATCCATTACTGTTGTCATTTAAACATAAATATAAATCTAGTATTTTGGCAGGAGACTTTGTAAAATCACATGATTTTACTCGTGGAGACTTTATAATGGTTTACAAAGATGCTGCTAGAGGAAAATATGTAAGAAATTTTTGGGTTGATATTACTGTAAAATGTTTTCATCCATTATCAAAGAATATGCATAGAAATTCATGGTAAGAACACTGTGGAATGTTTTCTGTAATAGGTAATAAGAGGAAAGAGAACTAGAACAAGTCAAGAAACCTCAGGCAATTCTGGTGAAAGAAGCATAATCTGCTCATCCTCAAATGCAATAGAAGATGGTAATGTGAAATCTGTCAATGAAAATGGCAATGAGGTGAGCAGCAATGTTAACAATGTGTCTCTATCAACAGTGGAAAGTGAATACATGGGTTTTACTGTGGAGGATGTTAACAATGTGTCTCTATCAACAGTCTTTTTCTTGCTTTTCCGAAGATATGAGACAAGATTAGTATGCATGTTTTTTCACATGTAACGGTATGCCTGCGATCTGCTAGTTTTTACGTCTTTGTAAATTTTAAATTAAGGAATATTTTTCCTTTTTTCAGAGATTATGATAACCTTCCCTGTTAGTTTCAAGCGATTTTCAGGCTACGCTAGAGAGACAAATCTCTTATTAATGGACTGGAGCTAACTGTGTCCTCTGATTCAGTGCTTCTTTAATTTCGTTCCTGTGATCGCTCTATTATTATTTGGGGTACCGAATAACTCAATTCTCTTAAAATTTTACAGCTGCATTAGGTTTTTTTTTATTGGTGGCGTTATTTTTAGAAAAATGGCATCTGTTTGGTTGTGGTTTGTTCCTTTCTTCATTGGGAAAATGTTCTCTTAAATCCTTCTGGCTCCATTTCTAAGGAAGATGTTTAATAATATTTTTAAATGAGTTTCAATCATTCCTGGCGGTTCTGTGCATCTATGGTTGCTGGACTACTTTGTGCCTACATTTGTGGCTCGATTTGTGCCTGTGTGATTCATTTAAGGATTTGTTAGATCTTTCGGGTAAGTCATTGAAGTATAGTATCTTTACTTCTCGAGTCTCTTAATCAATGTACTGTGAGGTAATTGCTTTTCTTTCCTCCTGCTTTCTTTCCGATAATTAAGGGGATTTGTAATTGACAGTTATTGTAACCAAATTCATTAAACTTTGTGTTTTGTTTGCATTGTTTCAACGACCAAGAGGTCATCATTAATCTCTTGTTTGTGAGCGTGTGGGGGTGGGGATGGGCACAAGCAGACATGCCATGCTAACAGTTATGTTCACCACGAATTTGCAAACTTCTTGTTCTTTATCTTACTTATGCATGCTTTAATTGGTCTTTCTATACGTAAGATGTTATTATTTTATTATCTTAGAGCTCATAATTTTTATACAGGATCTTTGGTATTGTATGCGTGTCCCTGATAGGGATAAAATATGACCCTTAAATGAGTTTAGCTGCCAATATGCATGACCTGTAACTCTTCATGCACTTCCCTTTCATGAGATTTTTAGTGGTAGCAGATTTTAGAGAAAGGTTGGATTGCTGATAAGAAATTGAATATATGGGATTTTTTATGTGATGCTAATGAACCAATTACAAGTAATTTGATCAACTTAATTCATGTATCAATTTGTATAACGATTCACAATACTTTTATATCATGTTTTCAGAAGGAATGTGGTTATAATTTCATGTTGATTAATTTCCACAATCATTTATATTTAGCATGATTTCCAGCATGATTTCCTGCATGTTTTCCTCTAATTATAGGCTGTAATATGGGTCGGTAATGTTTGTAATTTCTGTATAAGTTTAGCAACAGTGATTGCTTAGTATATCAATTTTAATTTCCTGATTCATGAGAGCTCGAATAAATTGTTCAATTTCTCTATTGAAATTATTGAAATTCTGGATCTTTTAGAATTAGAATGATTTCGAGTCTACAGTGGTGTTTCTTTACTTTACAACATTTTTTTGAGGTCATAGCTTATTAGCAGTATCAATGGAAAATATTGCAAGGTTCAGTATTATCGCCATGCTCCACACTAGGTATACTCAGGTTATGTTTGCATTATCAGCCTTTGAATTGTATCCACAGCCTCGACTGTATAAACCACCTTCGTATTGTAAATCATAGACTTGGTATAGCTCTCGGCTTGGGAATATGTATAGATATTATTTATTCCCTTCGGTAGCATTTCAAATATATGGAGTTATGCTTTATTTTGCTGCATTTGTTATTATTAATTGTTGTTTTTTCTTAAGCGTAATCTGCACAACAAATGTTTGTAGGTAGCATGTATAGATTAGCTAAAGAAAGCATGCTGAATTATAGTCCTTTTCATAACGGGCGGTTGATTCAAATCTTGACCGTTACAATACAAAAAGGTAAAACTAGGTATGCAACAAGACACGATGATTATTGATTAGTAACGCAATAAACTCTGTTTCTTTTGAACTAGAAATTTTTTTGTGTGGTGGAGATGGTAAAACTAGCTAACATCTATTTTCTGAACACTCCATGGTTTGTGGCATCACAGCTTGCTGATGTAAATACAAAAATGAAAGCAGTAGATGGAAGAGTGGTGGTGTCTGAATTCATAAGGAATTATTTTAGGATGAGACATGAATTGAGAATTGTAGCATTTGTGATTGTTTGCATCCCTAGTTGCCTTGTTTGATATGGCCATAAAAATACTCAATTTCCAAAGAAGATAAGCATTTCATACAACCATTTTTTTTCCTTTGGTTTAACCATTTAAATTATATTTTTCAATTGAAATCATTAATAATATTATATAATGGAGAGTTTTTGTATGTAAAATGAAAGACATTTGAATTGACAAAAAAATCAAAATCAAAGAGATTTGATAAAAAAAAAAAATTAAAATCAAAGAGATTTGATAAAACAAAAAAATTCAAAATCAAAGAGATTTAATAAAATAAAAAAAAAAATAAAAAGATTTGATGAAACAAAAAATAAAAACAGTCATTTTTCATGAAATAGAAAAGCAAAACAAAGAAATATAAAATAAAAAATCAAAAGCAAAGAAAAAGAAATTTCGTGAAACAAAAAAATAAAAATAAAGGATTTGATGAAATAAAAAAATCAAATCAAAGAGATTTCTTGTAACAAAAAATCAAAATCAAAGAGATTTGATCAAATAGTAAAAAATCAAATAAATAAATCAAAGATTAAAAATAAATTAATTAAAAGTTTAGAAAAGACAAAAATAAATAAATTAAAAAATCAAATAAATAAATGAAAGAGGTGACCAAATAAATCAATCTTAAAAGAAATTAGAGATTTCATCACAAAATTTGATTAAAATATATAAAAAAGAAGATAAAAATATAAATTAAAAGATCAAAGAGATTTAATCCCAATGAGAAATAAAAAATAAATTACAAAGAGAAATTAAAGATAAATCATAAAGATTTGAGAATCTTTACCATATATAAATTAAAAGATGAAATAAATAAATCAAAGATAAAAGATAAATAAAAAATTATTACAAAGATTCCAATAAATTAAAAAATATCAAATATATAAATAAAAAATAAAAATAAATTAAAAAGATTAAATAAATATATAAAAAGATGTAAGATAAATTAAGGATTCAATCACAAAGATAAGTTAATCAAAACGAAAAAACAAAGATTTAAAAATATAAATCAATAAGAAATAAACTAAATAAAGTAAACCTCACAAAGATTTTGAATACATGAGGTTAAATTAGGATTTTGGATAGGGTTTAATTAGCTGAGGGTTCAATTAGGATAAGATTTTGCACTAGGATTAGGGTTACAGTTCAATTATAGTTACAATTCAATGGAGTTTTAGGTTTAATGTTATGGTCCAAATAGGGTTACAATTTAATCATGGTTATGATTCAATTAGAGTTGGAGTTCAATTAGGATTAGGATTATAGTTAGGGTCAAGTATACGGTTCAATTAGGGTTACTATTAGGGTTAGGGTTAGGATACAATTTGGGTTAGGGTTACTATTAGGGTTGAATTAGGGTGAAGCTTATTGTTCAAGTAGGGTTAGTGTTCACTTAAGGTTATGATTATATGTTAGTGTTTGGGTTATTGTTCTATAATAAAGGTTGGGGTTAGCATTATAGTTGAAGTTCAAATAGAGTTATGATAAAGGTTAAGTTTATGATTCAATTAGGGTTTAATTATTAAGGATGAATTAGAGTTAGTTTTAGAGTTTGGGTGTAATTAGGGTTTATTTAAGGTTTAATTATGGTTACAACTAGGATTCAATTAGGGTTATGACTAGGGTTAAAAAGTGTTATTGTTCAATTAGAGTTTAACTATGGTAAGTGTTATTGAGGTTCAATTAGGATTGGGGATCAATTAGAGTTTGGGTTATAGCTAAGATTCAATCAACATAAGGGTTAGGGTTAGGGTTAGGATTAAAATAATGTTCAAAGTTAGGGTTAGAATTCAATTAGGATTAGGGCTAGGGTTAAGGTTAAATTAAAGTTAGAGTAACTAGGAATATTTTTAGATTCTAATCATGGTTAGTGCTTAATTATGGTTAAGGTTAGAATTTGATAAGTGGTCATTTTGTGTTAGGGTTTAAACTAAGGATCAAATTATGATTAAGGTTCAATAAGGTTCAATCAAAGTTAGCGTATAATTAGGGAAATAATTCAATTGGATTTAAAATATAAATCAATAACAAATTACTAAATAAAATAAACCTCACAAATATTTGAATACAAGAGGTTTAATTAAGGTTTTCGATAGGGTTTAATTACACTTACAGTTAATTTACAACAAAATTTTAGACTAGGATTAGGATTATGGTTCAATTATAGTTACAATTCAATGGATGTTTAGGTTTAAGGTTATAGTCCAAAAAGGGTTACAATTTAATTATGGTTATGATTCAATTAGGTTTGGAGTTCAATTAATATTATAGTTAGGGTCAAGTATATGGTTCAACTAGAGTTCCTATTAGAGTTAGGGTTAGGGTACAATTTAGGTTAAGGTTATTATTAGGGCTGAATGAGGGTTAAGATTAAATTAGGGTGAAGGTTATTGTTCAATTAGGGTTAGTGTTCACTTAGGTTATGATTGTGGTTAGGTTTTGGTTTAGTGTTCTATAATAAAGCTTGGGGTTAGGGTTATAGTTGGAGCTCAAATAGAGTTACGATAAAGGTTACCCTAAAAGTAACCCTAATCCTAACTCCTAACCCTAATATATCTCTAATTATAATCTAAACTCTAATCTTATCCCTAAGTGTAATCATAACATTAACCATAATTGTAATCTTAATTTACCTAATGCTAATCTTAACCCAAATTTTAACCCTAACCCTAATGCTAATATTATCCCTAAATTAAATATATATATGAAATTTTATTTTGATCTATATAATTGAGAAAATTGAATGCCTTGATTAATCTCCATGCACTTTATATAAATTAAAATTTAAGATTTTTATATATATTTTTAAGAATTATTTAATAAATTTTTGCAAATCAATTCTAACCTAACCCTAATCCTAACTATATCTCTTTACCCTAACCCTAACTATATCTCTAGCCCTAACCCTAATCTTAACTCTAACCCTAACTATATCTCTTAATCTTAACCCTAACCCTATTCCTAGTCATTTTCTAACCCTAAACCTAACCACATGGTGAGATTATACCTTACTATATCTCTAACCCAAAACCTAACCCTAAGCATAACCATAACCATGATGTAAATCATAACCCTAACCATAACCTTAACCCTAAGATTTATATTAAATCTAATTGTAACCCTAATCCTGATCATAACTCTAACCCTAATTTTAAGCTAATCTTCATGCTAACCGTAAGCCAAATTTTGAAGCTAACCCTAACCCTAATCTTGATGCTAACCCTAACCCCAATCCAAACTATATCTCTTAACCCTAATCCTAACCCTACTCTTAACTAAATCTCTAATCCCAAACCTAACTATATAATGACCCTAAACCTAATGATACTTCTAACTCAAAACCTAACCCTAAGCATGACCATAAAAATTATGCAACCCCTAGCCCTAAACTTATTCGTAGCCCTAAGCTTGACCTTAAACCCAACTGTAACCCTAATCTTGAGAAAATCTTGATACTATCCCTAACCCTAATATCGTGTATGTATATAGCCTTAACCTTAACCTTAACCTTAACCCTAACCCTAAATTAAATGTATATATGAAATTTTATTTTGATCTATACAATTGAAAAAATTGAATGCTTTGATAAAACTTCATGCACTTTATATAAATTAAAATTTAAGATTTATATTTATATTTTTAAGAATTATTTAATAAATGTTTGCAAATCAATCTTAACCTAACCCTAATCCTAACTATATCTCTTTACCCTAACCCTAACAATATCTCTAGCCCTAATCCTAATCTTAACTCTAACCCTAACTATATCTCTTAATCTTAACCCTAACCCTATTCCTGAGTCATTGTCTAACCCTAAATCTAACCACATAGTGACATTAAACATAACTATATCTCTAACCCAAAACCTAACCCTAAGCATAACCATAACCATGATGAAAATTGTAACCCTAACCATAATCCTAACCCTAAAATTGATCTTAAATCTAATTGTAACCCTAATCCTACTCCTAACTATAACCCTTTTAATTTTAAGCTAATCTTCATGATAACCCTAATCCAATTTTAGAAGCTAACCCTAACCCTAATCTTGATGCTAACCCTAACCCTAATCCTAACTACATCTCTTAACCCTAATCCTAACCCTATTCTTAAATAAATTTCTAATCATAAACCTAACTATATAATGACCCTAAACCTAATGATACTTCTAACTCAAAACCTAACCCTAAGCATGACCATAATAATTATGCAACCCCTAACCCTAACCTTATTCGTAACCCTAACCTTGACCTTAAGCCTAACTGTAACCCTAATCTTGAGCAAATATTGATGTTATCCCTAACCCTAATTTTGATGCTAACTCTAAGCATCATCCTAATGCTAACCGTAAGCATAATCTTACATAAATCTCAATCCTAACCCTAACCCTAATATTACGTATATATCTAGCCTTAACCTTAACCTTAACCCTAACCCTAACCCTAACCCTAATCCTCATAACCCTAACCCCAACTATTACCCTAACCCTAACTATATCTCTTAACCCTAAAATTGAACCTAAACCTAAATGTAACCCTAATCCTAATGGTAATCTAACCCTAACCCTAAACTATTATTCATGTTAACCTGAACCCTAATTTTGATGCTAACCCTAACCCTCATCCTAATGTTAACCATATTTCTAACCCTAACTATATTTCTTAACCCTAACCATAAGCTTAACTATATCTCTAGCCCTAATTCCATCCTTAACACTAAACCTAACTATATCTCTTAACCCTAACCTAACCATAATCCTAACCCTAAACTTGAGAAAGAACATAACTATAACCCTAATCCTGATAAACTTAAATCCAATTATTACCCCAACCCTAACTATATCTATTAACCCTAAACTTGACTACAAACCTAGATGTAACCCTAATCCTAATGCTAACCCTAATCCTAATTTTGATGTGAACCCTAACTCTCATCATAATGTTAATCGTATTTCTAACCCTAACTATATCTCTAGCCCTAATCCTAACCTGAACCCTAAGCGTTACTATATCTCTTAACCCCAACCTAACCATAATCCTAACCCTAAACATGATCCAAAACATAACTATAACCCTAATCCTGATAACCTTAACCCTAATTATTACCCAAACCCTAACTATAGCTATTAACCCTAAACTTTACCTTAAACCTAATTATAACCCTAATCCTCAAGATAACTTGAACCTTGATCCTAAGCTAATTTTCATGATAACCCTAACCCTAATTTTGATGCAAACCTTGTCTCTCATCCTAATATTAACCCTAACCCTAGTCCTATCTATATATTAACTCTAACCCTAACCCTAACTATATCTCTAGAGCTAACTCTAACCTTAACTATATCTCTTAACCTTAACTGTAACACTAATACTAACTAATTTGTTTTTTAATAATCCTAACTAAATATTGATGATATAAAATTCTTTATTATAATACTATAAATATACTAAAAATATATTTATATATTTTAACTTAACATTTTTAAATATTAAATCTAATATATTATTTTTTAAAATTGAATTACAAATATTATACTATCTTATTATAATATATTAATTATTATAATAATTTTAATATAAAATATATAAATATAAAAATAATTTATTTAAGATATTACATGTTACTGCTACTAGCATATATATATATATATATATATATATATATATATATATATATATATATATATATATATATATATATATATATATATATATATATTATTTTAATAATATATATAAAATACCCCAAGAGATATCAATTAAAAATAGATGCATCACAAATGATATCTATACATTTATTTATTTATTTTTTATACATTTTGTAGACATGTCAAATTTACATCATGCATAATCATATTCCATTCATCAAATAAACCAGGACTTTATTTAAATCAAATCCAAATCATACTTCATCCTTTTCTAATTTAAACAAATCAAATATTTAAGTCATAAAAGTTAAAGCATCCTAATCATCATCCTAGCTAATTAATCTTGATTAAATCTAATGCTAATCTCACCCACTTGCATTCTCTAGATTTGGCCACTTGCACATGAAATTGCATTTAATTGATTTATCAAAATCTTTATTTTCAACTTGACATAAAGGAAGAATATTCTCCAAGTTTGAATCTCCCCCCAAGTGGACATGTACACCCAATAGAGCATTTATGAGGCCTTACATGTCTCTTACATGTCCCCTTCCAAAAGTCAAACTCAGTATTCATTGTAAATTTGAATTCAAGTTTTCACTCTTATGGGCACTCTTCCCAAATCTTGTACAACCATTGGCCTATCATCACTTGACAAGTGGCCTTATCTTATTGGCTTGATCTTTAGTCCCACATTGGTCTCTCTTCAACACTTAGCATTTTGAAAATCTATAAAATAGAGGCTTCATCTCTTATCAAACCCTTCACCATCTCTCCACAATCTTGCAAGGTCACTCTCTTCATTTGAGATTTGATCTTGTCCATTTCACTCTCCATCATTTGCAACATTTAGCTTATCAATCAAGGATTGGGAAAGGGTCACTAGCACATGTGACACCAATCCACTATGAGATAGTATTTTTTTCATGTTTTGTTGTATGCTTTCAACTAGTTTATCTAATCTTTTGTTGTTTTGATGGCATCATGAAGCATGTTGATTTATTTCATATGGATGTTGAGGGTTCGCTTTGCTTGAATACTAATCATGCTTGTTTATGTTAGTTTTTAACCAAAATGCAGATTTTGACATCTACACGCACACACACACACACATATATATTTTATACATTTATATATTATTTTAAATATATAAAATACGCTGAGAGATATCCTTTTCCAGTGTCTATTGTAGTTTTATGTGAGAAAATTAGAAAATTAATTAAAAATAGCCTCGCAAAAATATTATTAAAATAATATATATGTTAGTAGATAGATTTAGAGTTAGCAAGGGGGTTTAGAAAAAGTATTAGGATTATGGGCTAGATTTAGAGTATTACTATTTAATTTTATATAATTTATTTTCTTTATTTTAATTTTTAATTTTATAATAATTTATTTAACTAAATATTTATAATATTCAATATATTTATTATTAAAAATAATTTAATATTATATAATAAATAATATATAATCTAACTGTATAGTCCCATGGGGGAGCTCGAGCTTCTATTTCCATGTAGTAGAGGTCCCATGGGAAAAAAAAATTGTGCTACGAGATTAATTGGAATTTTTGCAATCTTTTGCAAAAAAATAAGAGCCCCAAATATTTTAGGGGTGAAATTGGGGTGGGGCTACAAATTTCACCTACATGTTAGGATATTTTTATGCCACTTGTCTCTCATTTAAAATTAGAGAAATTTGATTTATTTATTATTTTTTAATCAAAGCACTACAATTCATTCCTTAAATTTTGGAGCATAAAATTTTAAGGCGAATTGCAAGCTCTCCATGGGACATTACCCTAATATAATATTATATTATATATTTATGAATTATAATATATTTACAATATGAATGATTTTTCCTTTTTAAATGTTTTCAATTTTTTTCATATTTTATTTTTATTTAATTTTCTAATTTTTCAATTTTAAAAACATTAATTTATACTTTTTTAGAAAATATAATTGATTTTCATCCCTTTATAATTTTATTTCTATTTTATTATAAAAGATATTTTAGAATGAAATCCAATATACTTTTCTTTTTTAAATATTTTTCAACATTTTTAATTTTAAGTATACTAATTTAGAATATTTCTTTTATATTTAAGTGTTTAAAATTAGAAAACTCTAATTATATTAATAAAAATATGATGTTGAAACATAAAGCCTCGAACATCTAAATGATTCATGTTTCAAAAAGTTAAAATGCAGGGGAAAGAGCCTAAAATTCTAGACTTTAGTTCTTAGATTTTAGAGAAAAATCTTTACTCTAATTTGTAATTTGTTGGATTCTTAATGCACAAAAATATGCAGTCAAGAATCGAAGCTTTGATCGGAAATTTCCAAATAGAAAATATAAAGCTCCTCCTTACTAATTGACTGCGCATGTAAACCACATCTTCGCGCCAAGGCATCAGAAAGCTCCAATGCAAACTCCTTCGTGTCTCTCATGCCTGTAAAAGTAAAAAATCAATGGCATAAACAAAGGGACCAAAATTCGATGTCTGAATCACATTGAATTCATGAAATCCCAAAACCCCACACACACACAATAAAACTATAAGCTATACAATATTCATTACCAATGCAAACCCTGAAATTATCTCTAGAGACCAATCCATCGAACAAACTAAAACCGCTTAGGGTCAAGCGCATCTCCCCATACCCTGCTAGTTTGGTGAAATCTGAAGCAAAGATATAGATAATGAAATGTGAAAACTCACTACCGATCACATGTGAAATCTATTCATAAAATAGATATAATAGAAATGGCTAAACAAATAAACAAAATCTGAGTTAAAACATTAGATCTGCTCGCTTAAGCATAACCCAGAAAAAGGTAAAATCAGGAAAGCAAGGAAAAGAGTGAGAGGGGAGGTTTTCTTCCGCATGTTGCACCCTTGTACCAGTGACTCCCAGGTGGCCTCTATTCAACAAAACCCTCAAATGCCATGAAACCAATCCAGATGCCTTTGCCAAACACCCTGAAGTGGCCACTTCAAGTTAAAGCCTTCTAAAAAAAAAAAGTTACAAGAAGAAATGGTTACAACAAAGAAGAAACCTACTGTAGTTTTATGTGAGAAAATTAATTAAAAATAGACGCCTCGAAAAGGATATCCCTCGACATATTTTATCACTAATATATTTGATTGCAAAATATGATGAAACTGTCTGACGAAATATGTAAAATTCGATGTTCGTCGGGTGCTTGTAAAATTAATGTGTAATTTCCAATTTTTTGAAAGTTTATCCTCGACGTTTGTCAAAATTTTGACAAATCTGGGGTTCGTTGAAATGTCGGCTATCATTTTCGTCGAATTTTCGACAAACATGAAAAATTAAAAAAAATCAAATTGTGGCTGACATAAAGAAAAGTGAGTTCATGCCTAATTTATTGTGACAGTGTTTTGCTCTACTTGAGACAGTTTGTGGAGAACTAAGGACAATTTTCTTGAGAAAAATTAGAAAAAATTCAAGAAGATATCGCCAGGTTGAGGGTAGTCATTGCCTTTTTGTATAATTCAGTTGTGAAGTCAGATTTGTAATTCCAAGTTTGAAAATCATATTTTAAAGCAACATCTCATCAGATTTCATTTTCAGAGGTTAAGGGTTTTGAGAATTTCATGTCCAGATTTTGTTGTGTTGAATCACCATAAGATCACAACCGAGGAACATATTCTTGTGACTGTAATTATGTGATCCATAACTCTATTGGTCATGTGGCACAGTTGTGTTATAACAAATACATGATGCATTCATGTGTGACCCAAGTTTAATGTGGCTATGTTGTGATAGAAATGGAGGAACTCATATAATGTAGTTAATTCAGGTTGTATAATATAGGTGTCAATCATCATTGGCTGCATTCAGGTTGTCTCAAGTTGAATAGGTTAGAATGTAATAATAGCATGATGGAAGAGTGATTACCTCTTGCTGCAATAAAGAGCCTATAACTCTGGTTGATATGCAGAGTGGTTGTGTTATATCAATTATGTAGTGCATTCAAGTACAACCCATGTTTAATGGGCTATTCTAGAAAGTGATCAAGATTTTCTAAACCTTATGAATGTTACTTGACATATATTTGGATAATCTCAAATTCCTTCAGAGGCTTTTGAAGTATCAATGTATCCTATATAGGGTTTAGAATGATCTCTTTTAATTAAATAAATACATAAATGATGTATTTCCCTGTAATTAGATAATGTGGAGATCTCTTAAATATTCCCTAGCACACTATCCTCTTTGGCACTGTATTCATTACTCCAGCTACTAGGTTTTTGCATGTTACATCTTTAATATCTTCATGACTGTGGCTTTTAAATAGATCTGAGTCTTTTCTTTAATCCTTTTCATGGTAACCCTTGAGTTTCATAATCCACCTTCAATCTCTTCTAAGAACGTTGTCTTAAGCTAAACTGCATAGTATGCATATAAAGCAAGTCCTTCATACCTGCCATTGTTCCAAACCACCACTCACTACCTTGCTTAAAATATTTCCTCCATAAGCACAATAGCATGTTTTAAAATCATGGTTGTCAGTGATTGACCATTAAGGTCACCACTTTCATCATGAAGATACAATGAGATTTTTGTCTTCAAACTCAAGGCATTGTGAAAGATAACATTGAGAATTGTTTGTTGTGTACGATTCAATTTTCTTGCACATTTACTGCTTTGCTAACTTCCTTTAAGGGGTACGTGCAGGATCATTATGGAAAAAATAGGCCCTTAAGTGGCAAAAAAATTAAAAAAATCAGAATTAGGCAACTTGACATAAAAATTTGAATAAGTTATCTATATTATTTCAAAAATATGTAAAAATAGAATCTATAGCAAATTGAATGTAGTTTCTAAAGTACTAGGTTTGTCTAAAAAAGATAAAATCTATTTGGTGAAAATTTGAAATTTCAATGCAGTGGTACTTAAATTTCAGGAAAAAAAATAAGTAGGTGTTTGTCTGACCACCCTAACCACAATAAAATGATAATATTTTTTTATAAGAGTTTAGATATAAGTAGAGGACTCATGCCCCGATGTGATGCATATTTTTTTGTAATATTTTTCCAAATAAATAATTAATTATGATTTTTTTATTACAATTTTTTTTAAAATATAAAAACTCATATGTCTGACCACCTTAAGTTAGTCAAAACTTCATGAAATTCAATCCTTATTTTTTTAATCCTATAGTATACAAAGAATAGAATGTGACACATGTTTTGGATTCAAAAAATGTGATATCGTTTGAAAGCTATAGCTATTTTTCAATCAACCTATCAATCAGGACTTTAATTGTAATTTGAATAGAAAATCAATAATAATTACTTATTAAATTCAAAGTAAAGAATAATTTATATCGGTGGAAAGCTGAAAACCTCTTTTAAAAACTCTTTTCATTTCATCAATTTTGGGTAAAAAAAAGTCGTCAGCCACATACCCATCATATTGCCACCTTTTGGCCCATCATGATCCTACACATACCCTAAGACTGGCTATTGCATCCTTAGATGCAATCTCAAACAGCTCACTCATTATCACTTAAAGATTCCTTTCATGAGCATCCTTCTATAAAATCAAACTATGCCCTATAGACTACCTACTTACTACAAGGGACTCATTGTTTCATGATATTGTAGTTCTTAAGATCCTTCAACCTTATTGACACTACTTCACAGTCCACAAGGTATTATTCACTATTCTTCCATCTTTGGTGAGTCTCAAAACACTGCTCAAACATGCAATCCATTACCTCCATTATACAATATTAATGGCTAAGAAGAAACGTTGAACCTATGATTACCACTATAACTTCATTTGGACAGTCATTCCCTGATTGCATTTGCCTTGTCTAACACTACCAAAAGCATTTGAAAAACCCTTAAGGTTAGCAAGGGGGTAAGGAAACTCACTGTTAAAATCTCAACTTGATTATGCAAGGTTTGAGTTTTATTATCTTGTCACTGCTTAGCTTGTTTTTGACTGTCACATCTCAAGTGACTATCATTCTTCTTACTGTAGATTGCATTTACAAATGTCACTAAGCTACATAGTGTGCTTGTTATTGGCTACAATCTTTAGATTGCAAGATTTTGTTATTACCTACAATGTCTCAATTTTTCTGGTATTGCAACCTCACTAATCCGCTATAGTTATTGGTTATGTTTCTACGGAGGCCTAGGGTTTGTACCCTAATCATCCTCTTACCAATGCTTCTATTTTTTTTTATTAGGGTTCTCTCAATGTTGAGGGCCCTAGGGATAAGCTCGTCATAAGAAGTGACACATTGCATTTTTAACTAAAAGGATAAATCCGTATTGACATTAGCAATGATGATTCCGATTTGTTGCTCCTTAGGAATGGGTCACTTGCTCTTACTAGCTCGCTACCTCCATTGTTGTAGGAATTTTGTGATCAAGTTCAATATTATGATTTTAAGAGTCTTAACGGTTGGAAATCATAGTAAAATAAAAATTTAATAAGTTTTAGAATTAGCATTGTAAAGTGTTTTTTGGGGTCATTAACTTCAGACTATCTTCTCTTTTGTAGGGGTGGTTGCATGCCAAAAAATTTTGGTATAAAATATCGGAATTATTAGATTATGTTACCTATCTATGAATAAAAATTATTGGAGTGTGAGTTTGATATTTTTTGAAGATCTAAATAGTCAAGCTTGGTAAAGAAAAATCATGTCAGATAATATTAGTCCAGAACAAAATGAAGAGACACTTGATAGATTATGGGCTAGATTGAAAAGAAAGGGTGATGACAAATTTTATTGTCCTTGCAAGAATTGCAAGGGCTTAAAGATGAGATGAGTTTTAATCACAACAACTGAGAAACATTGTAGGCAGCATGGTCACATTGAAGGGGGGCATGATTATCGTCCATTGGTAAGTTGTTCATTATATGTGTTTATATTGATTGAATTTGTAAATGTTTATATTGTTTTAACATTTTATATGTATAAATAATCACTTGATCATGATCATGGTTTATTTGTGTCTATCATTATTATAAAGGTGGGGCACCCTAGGGAAGATGATATGGATTATCATGGCTCGGAGAATGTGGTTTTGCAAGCGGACGAACATGTAGCTGTAAATATCGAAGATGAAGTTAATGATCCTATGGAAGAAGATGATCATGCACTAGAAAATATAGTTGAAGATGATGGTACGAATACATTGATCCATGCCACATTTAGTGGCAGAGCTAATCATGATGATCAAGATGACTTTGATGATGTTCATGATTTACCTGTACATGACAAGGCATGCGAGCGCCTTTATGAAGGCTCTGAAAGAACTCTTCTCTCTGTTGTATTGTTGTCGTTGAACTTGAATGTTATGAATGGTTTATCAAACATAGCAATCTCTGGATGTTAAGGTATGTCATATATGTCATCTTTTTCATCTATTTTAATTGTTGTTAGTTCATCACTAATGCAATAAAGGATGAAATATGTACCATTAATATTCTTTATATGAACAAATTATTTTTGTTGTAGATTGATTGGTGAATTTTTGTTACCACCATCAAATATTTTACCTCACTCATACCGAGATTTATGTGCCATTATGAAAGATATCAAAATGGAGTATCAAGCAATAGATGCATGTCCCAATGATCATATTATATATCATAAACAACAGGAATTTGCAACAGAATGCACAAAATTTTATAGTAGTAGATATTGAATAGATCAACTAACAAAAAAGGTGTCTTGCAAGGTTCTTCATTATATTCTCATTATTATACGTATACAACAATTATTTAGGTGTGAAAGCTTAGCGCAATTGATGGATTACCATGCATAGAATAGAAGTGGAGATGACATTCTTTGAATGCCTGTAGATGGTTCTGCATTTAAAGACATGGAGGAAAAATGGCCACACTTTAAAGAAGAACCTCATAATCTCAGGCTTTCATTGGGAGCGGATGGTGTCAATCCATTTGGAGAGCTGAGATCTATTTACTCAGTGTGGCCTATTTTTGTTATCAACAATAACATTCCTCCATGGATGTCAATAAAGAGCACATAATGTTGTCAATGATTGTTCAGGTATTTATTTACATCAATTTTTTTTAACATAGTAGCATCTCATTTGTCTTATTTGTTGCATAATGACTTATATTTTTTTCATTTATAGTCATGTACATTAATTTATATATATTGCAATAAAATGGTTATAATAATTATGTAATGTTTATGTTCATTCAACTAGGTAAGTACCAAGTTAAAGATATGAATGTATATATCAGCTCTTATCGATGAGTTACTAAAGTTATGGAATGGTGTCACTATGTATGACGTCTCTAGACCAATAGGACAAAGACAATTTCAATTCCATGCAATGCTTGTATGGACAATTCATGATGCCCCACTAACACATTTTTGTGGTATGTTATATCATTTGACTTTTAACAATATTTAATTTGATGAAGTAGATATCATCAATGTTTTTAAAATAATCTATTCATTATATATAATTATAAAAATTGAAATATTTAATCAATTATATATCATCTTGTAGGTCTTCAAACAAAGGGAAAATTTGCATGTCCAATTTGTGGTCCAAAGATGAAATCTCGTCATTCAACAAGTTTAGGAAAGTAGGTGTTTGATGAGTATAGGCACTTCCTCCATAGAAATCATAAGTATCGAACTACTGAAAAACATTTTTTCAATGGGAAAGAGGAGACTGTACATCAGAACCACGAAGAATGTCACCTTGCCTATAGAAGTTGGAATATAATAGAATTAATCGTCAAAGTTATACATCGAATCAAATTGTTTATCTATCATATATGATATGTTTTGAATTTATATTTTTATATTCTGTTGTGTTTACTCATGTTGTAATTGACAATGATTGTCGTTAATTTGTTTAACTTATATGTTTCATGAAGGTCGTCAAGGCATTAATGGTCGGCTTCCACAGGGACTGAAAAGTTATTCCAGACAATTTAGTAGGTTTCCCTACTATGAGAAGCTACAAATTGTGCATTTGTTTGATACAATGCATAGTGGAAAGAATATAATAGACACGTTATGGAAAATATTGGATGGAAGACTTGACAAAAAAAAATTTGTCACATTTGTAGTGACATTCAGGAAGCCAATCATGCAATGAAAAATGTCATTCAATTAAATAGTGATGGAGACCAAATTAATATAAGTTCCCTTCCTTGGTTATTAACAGAGTAGCAAAGCAATGCTATAAAAGAAGTCATACAAAAAATTCAATTTCCCAGAGTTTATAGAACATAAATAATATAATAACAAAGAAGGTGAATTTGATTCGGGGATGAAAACACATGATTGGCATACCTTCATTAAGGTAATTATTCTGGTATATTATATACACTTGTATTTAATGCATGTACTATTCAATGTATTGTGTTTACTACTTTTGGAAAAATAATGAAAAGATAATTTTATAATTGTTGCGATGTTCTACCTCTATCTCTCCCAAACAATTTTGACAACAATGTCAAAGAAAGTTATATATGATCTTGGAAAATGCATGAGGTAAGTAGCGAGATTTGTTCAATTCATTGTATACATCTTATAATTGCCATTTGTTTTACTTGTTATGTAATATCTGTATATTTTTGTTAAATATCGTTAATATATTTGTGCCTTGAATCACTTGTAGATGGCTATCATCAAAAGAAATCCATAAAGAAGATATAAATTATTGGAAGAGAAAAATTCCTCGTCTAATGTGTGAAATGCAAAAGTGTCTACCTTCAACATTTTTCAATGCAGAAGAACACTACCTCATACACCAAGTTGAGGAGATTGAATTGTGTGGACCTGTACACACAAGTTCAATGTGGATGGTTGAGAGGCACTTAAAATTTTTTAAGGCTTTGGTTAGACAAAGAGCACATCCTAAGGGTTATATGGTGGAGGGATATATGGTATACCAGACCATGGTGTACATTAGTGAATATCTTCCTAAGTTTGCAGCAAAGATCCATTTAGATCACATTTGGGATCCCAAATCTATTAACAAATTTGAAGGGGAGTACCTGTTGGGGAAAGGTAGATTGAGGAAAGTGAGAGGTAATTATAAGATGGTCATGGAGATTAATTGGAATGCATTTTACATATGGTTTTTATGTATATTGTACTTATTTAATTTTTAATCTTCAATATACATCAATTATAAATTAAGTTCGTATACCGTGGTATTTAACTAATTATACATCTTTTGTGAATTTCAATTTATTTTGGTACAATTGGTCAAGAGTGGGATGCACTACATTTGTACGTCGCCAACAATCTTGATTGGATGATGGTATGGATTGAACGATGTCAACAATCTGTCGCGCATTAACATGGGAAGGTGTGGCTTCATTGGTTAAAGAAGCTCATCGTAATGGAGATTCCAATGTTACACAAAAGGAAATTGATTTAGCATATGGTTTAAGAGATAAACAGGTACGTATAAATATATTAATCACCCATATTATTTAATTATTTTCAAATATATTTATGTATATATATTTTGAGATTGTTTTCTTTGCATACATTCGGCCAAGAATAAATATGTTTATCAACTGACGATATTGCAATAATTTTTACATTTTTGACATATTGCAGGTGAAACACCACAAGGCTATGTGGTGCAATGGTTGTAAATTTCGAATCAAAATTTTGGATGACATGAAAAAAACTCATGATTCTAGTATAACTGCAGTCTTTCAGGTGACTAATGTTTCATCTAGAAGTGGCATACATCCAGAAGTCTCAAAAAATTGATACTATTGGATTTTGGATTATATACTTGAGTGTGACTTTAAGTTCTTCATATTAATTTTTTTCATCATCCTATGGTACAGGCTACAATTGAATGAAAATAATCCTGAAAGAACTGTTATTGAACATGATAATGGATTTACCATGGTTAATACAAGGTTGATCGAGCGAGCTGGAAATGAGCCCTATGTTCTTCCAAGCCAATGTGAGTAGGTATTTTACTCAAAGGTTCTAGGTAAACCGGGTTGGTAATCTTTTGTTAGACATGATCCAAGAGGAAGGTCGGTAAAGTATAATGTGGTGGAAGAAGAAGATACCAAAGAACTAGAAGATGATGTAGATGATGATTAGGATCAATGGTTAGTTGATGATGTCCCTGACGAAGATGTCGAAAAGGAGGAACTAGATGATGATGATGTAGGAGTTAATGTTCATGAAGATGACATCCGTGTGGATGATGACATTATCAAAATTGACATCGATGATGATAATGATATGACCAATCCTTACAATGTTGAATCTGGATCGGATGATACAGACAAAGAGTTGGATGAAGAAGAAGATCAATAACATTGAAATGTATAAGTGATTTGAATATATTATCTATTTGATATTAATTTCTTGATAGAATTATATTTGACTTATGTGGTTAGATAATTAATTCATGATGTTTTTAATTTTTATGCCATTACATAATTAATTTAATGATGTACTTTTTAATGTTTGAAAGGTCAAAAAATTAAAACATTTCAATAGTGATGTTAACAACCTTTGAAATTAGTGTGTTTTATGTTTCATGTGATCATAAAAGATTAAAAAATTAGTTGTAGAGGTGGTTGTTCAGTTGTTGACGTGTATGTTGGTTCTTTTTACAATGTAACTGGGTTTGTCTTCTAATATACCTATGGAATTGCCAATTCCAATCGAAGGCAACTCAAAGGACCTGGACCAACTGACGAGGACTTTAAAAGCCTCGTGTTAGCTCTCAAAAATGCAGGTAAGAATACCTCAAGAGGTTTCCAATCTCTTGGAACGTTTTAGGGTAATAGACAAAGCCAAATGGTTTAAGCTTTCTACTCTTTAGGTGCTGCTAGAGCTAGGTAGGTGTACCTATGTGAATTGGGCAGACTTGACTTTTGATCTTCTCTCTTGTAGTGATTTGTCCACAATGGCAGATGGAAGTGGAAAAATGAAATAAAATTTGGTATAGATCATATAGAAATATTCAAAACTAAATCCTAATATGCTTAGTTAACAGATGTAAAGAAAAATGAATGAATCTTAATGATGAAAATACAGAGACTAGTGCCTTATTGGGTATGCAGAGTCAAGGGAAATTTGAAACAAGTACTTCATTCTAGTAGACATTCAAGTTGTTTAGCATTTGATTTAGTTTATAACTTGTATAAACATGCAAGGTTATGATTACTAAGTTCTTCTTAGTGATCCAATTAACATTCTCTAATTACTACGATCAATTTAAAGGGTTTAATCTTTACTGGAAAGAACCAATCAATTGACCATACAAATGCAGAAAATGTGCACTGAAAAATTGAATGTAAACTTGTTACACCAATTTAAATAACCAGAAAACACCATATTGGAGACAACTTTAATAATACTTTCAACAAACACCATAAACAACTGATACCAGAAACAACTGCACCATGATTCAAAACATGCAGAATAGTTTCATATTGGCAAAACATTGTATTACAATCTATATTTTCTATCCTCTAACCTATTCTACTTATCACTCCTTCATTTCATTTTCAAAATGGATATTTATACATTGAGAATACGAAAGGATGCATCCTTTCAGAAATTGAAATGTCACATGTTTACAAAATAAAAGATTAGAGGATAATTAAGCTCTATTAAGTCACAAGTGAGTTTTAGCAAGATAATCCAAATAATCCTGGTGCTCATATGCATCTGCATCTCCAACCACATTTTGGATCGTGATTTCCATCTTTATCATCTTCTCATTTTGCTCGCTCACTTCTTCTAACATTGTATTCTCCATAGAAGCTATCCTCATGACTTCATTTAACAATGTTCACTTTCATTCTTCCATCTGGAAGCTTCTTCTAGTTCCCCTTTGTCATCAGATAATGCAATCAATGTTTTCTTGGAAACATTTATCAAACCCCGTTCATCCCCTTGCAACTCATTGTAGAAGTTTTGATGTCGATTTATAATATGATTTGTAGCTTCAATTGCTACACTGTTAGAAGCATCTCTTTGATCTATCTCATGAAACTTCTCCATAATCCGTCCATCCATCCTTTCATGCTCCTTTAATGCAGCAAGAGTATGTGAATGTTTTCCCCAAAGTTTATTCAACCAAGGTGTTAAACTATCCTACCTTTTCTTGATTATTGTAACAATTGCATCGTGCTTTCCTTGGGAATAAGCACTTGATCCAACCCAATGATCTTTTTTCTGAGAGCTTTCTCCTTGAGTGAGCATCCTGGGTGTCTTCATTGTAACACCAACTAAATCCTTTAGTTTGTCATTTTCTCTCAACATTCTTTCATTATTTTCTTTGTACATCTACCTTTACTTTATCAACATCTAAATTTGGGCCTTGTTCAGCTTTACAATATTCACTCCAATTTTTGCAGTAGTCACAGGATCAGCTTCCCCAACCTTTAGGTTCATGACATGGCCAAATTCCTTTTCAATTTCAATGACCATTGATTTCCTGTGGGGTGGGTATAAGGCCCAGATCACCAATGACCCTTCATCAGTATTGTATTTTGATCAAGCATACACCTCTGTTACACTTTAATTGTCAAGCTTATGTGTAGCATTGATGTCCCTCAAGAAACTATCAAAAACAAGGGCTGAATTGAGATATAGCCCGGGAAAGATCATGACACTAGCATCTTGCAACATTTTCCTCCCCTTTTCAGGGGTCATATTTGTCATTTCATCATCCACACATTTCCTCAATTCGTTCAGCAATTGTTCTTCATTTCCTATAGTGACATCATCAACCTTTCAACTTATTTCCTTCCCCTTTTGTTTATACAAAAATGCTTTGAATTATGGGGAGTTTATGAACTCATCATCTAAAACAAATGATCTATAATCAATATGCCTTGCATTTGCATCACCACTCTCAACACGCAGCTCTCTAGTTGGGCAAACATACTGCCTAGTTCTCAATCTGGACACCTTTTATGGTTGGCTTTGTGGCACATTATCTTGTGGTGTCTCTTCCCCTGAAGACAATTGCTCTACATCATGCAGCCCTTGGTTATATCTTTCAACCACCATCTCAACTTCATCTTCCTCCAGATTCCAAATCATATCATCAAAGGGATAGGGCACATTCTGATACTTTCCAAAGTGTATCTTCTCTTTGGCAGAATGATATATCCTTTTGGGTCAAAGCTCTTCCTTGGTGATCCTCTCTTCATGTTGTACTGAAGCAGTTTGTCAAGGATCAAATTGTATCCTTCCTTGGCCAACATAGTGAAATCACCAAAGCACAATGAGCTAGGCATAAAAGCCTGCTTCCCAAAAGAACTGAAATTCATTACACTGCAATAATCCATTTGCCTGACAATCTCCAGATATGCAATCCTATTTGGAACTGTCTTTGGCAGAATGAAAGGGGCCTCTTCAAACCCATAGACTCTAATCATTGTAGCTCCCTCCAAACAATACCAATCTCCCTGGTAGTTATGATCAATTGGCCCATTGAAATCTTTTGGCTGAAGAAATCTCTTAAACTCATTTGATAATGAATAATTACAGGGATATTTATACAATCTGTACAATGTTTTCACAAAATATTCTTCAAAATGAATGAAACTAGCATTAGCAAACCTGCTATCCCAAATAGCAGTCCATAATTGAATAGGTAATGCTTCACCATCTTTACCAAGCTGAGAAATTCTCATTTCTGGAGGCCATACTCCCAACTCCTATCCAAAATATAGTACCAGGTGCATCAACAATGAATAATTCCTGAGATAAAAAGTAGATGATCCACCTTTTATAGCCATCAGTCCTGAATCAAGCCCCCTAGAAATGTATGAGGCATAGTCAAATGGCTGAGAATTATGATACTAGATATCTACTGTGATAATCATGGGCACAATTGACATATACTCTAGGGCATCCATTCCCAATACCTGACACACTAAAAAATAGGTGTATTTTAAATAGGGTTCAAACAAGTCCACATGATAAGGGGGGCCCTGACTATCTTGGAGAGGATCTGGCTTGCTTCCGTGTTTAACTTTGTGAATTGGCAACCTCCAACCCTTATAGATTGTATCCATTCTCAAGAATTCCTTCTCCAATTCCTCGTGTATGATCTCCTCATTGCAAAACCTTTCTAAATTGAAAACCTACCCAATTGCCTCTTTTGACATATATATTTGTGGATTTCCAGATGGGTCAAATATAGCTTTATGCTTTGGGTCATAGTCATCAGCCACAATTTTACCAGTTCAACATTCACAAACACATTGGGGCACACCATTTTTCCCAAATTCAACTTCCATGGGTTGCAAACTGGTTGAAAATGACTTCTTCTATGATAATCAAAATTGAACAATTCATACCCCCTTATGGTAGTCCAGATGTCTCCTATGAATTTGCATTTGTCATCTAGTTTATCAATCTCTGCCCTAAGTTGTGTAGACCTTATGGCTCTAGGCCCTGAACCAGGCAACTGATCAATGAGATCCTGGTTTAATCTTTGTTCAGTGCTCTCATGTTCTGTATCAATTTTCTTTTTGTTCCCTTTCAATTGAGTACTTTCACCCTATTTTTTACTTTTTACTTTTCCAGAACCAGGGGACTCCATTCTTCAAGATTTCAGAAGTTAAAATTTAGAAGGCTAAGATGCAGTCACTTACAGTGTATTGCTCAAACTCCTTAGGTTGGAAGATGTCCTGGTTCTCTGTTCACACTGCTGACTCTTCTGCAATCAATTCAACACAAATGTGTTTGATTACACTTACCCTGTTATATCCTATTGTGCCATTAATATGTCAGTTGAAGCATGAATGAAGAGTTATTTAAAACTTGCACTGTCGCATCAAATGTCTTGTCGGTGAGAGATTTTCAAATCTGGGGCGAAATCTTTTTTGCAATGTTCATTAGATCTTTCGCTGAAACATCTTGTAGTCACATCGAAGGCCAATGTCTCATCGACAATCATCCTTTAGTTCTTTGTGTTTCACTGTGACCTTTAGAGTTGGGGAGAAGTCTCACAGACAATACTTTGTCTCACTAAAATGTATTCTTTTATCTCATGTGGGTCACTGTAACATTCTGTTGTCGGGGAGACATCCCATAGATATCCTATGTCTCACCGAAAAATCTCCTTAAGTTTACTTCTTGTCACTATGACAATATCATTCTCTTACTGATGAAAATAATCTTACCGATGAAATAAATTTCATCGGCAAGACTTACGAATCTTTGAAAAAGACTCATACTGATGCCAAATGTCTCGCCGAACCCGTTCCTCTAAATTACTTTATTCAGTGAGACTCTCCCCGAAGTATTCTTTCAGTGTAACCTTCAATTTTTGATGAAACTCATACCAAAGACTTATTCTCTCACCGATGCAATTCTCTATCAGTGTGACATTTGAGTCGGCAAGACTACATAGCTTCTTCCTGATAGCTTTTTGATGAAACCCCCCTTGTGCCTTATCGGCAAGACCCAACGGCTTCGGTAAGACATCATTCTGATAACCTTTTGTTTGGCTAATACATCATTCCCCGTGCTGGTTGGTGAGACATACATGAGTTCGTTATGACTCATCCCGATAGCAATTCTCTTGCCGATATGACTTTCCTATCTCCAAAACAATAGATGTGTCCCACCGATAATCTGCAACAAGCATACATTAGTGAAAAATATAGGTTGGGGAGACCTTCACCCTGTCTTGCCAATATGGGTAATACAATGAAATATCAAAGACTAGATGGATTCAAATGAATCATATGACAAAATACAAGCAATATGCCATAAGGAGGGAATTTTATGCTTATGATGAGGACTCAATTTGGAAACTCATGAATGCAATTGATTGTGAAAAATTCAAAATTTTACAGTTCTAACACCTTGTACACTTCGGGCTCTGCAAGACTGGGGAGGGTGATCCATTAATGTGTTTACAACCTCTGCATAATTCTTATAAACAACATTAAAAATAGCAGATGATCTCACTTAATAGCTCAACATGATAAGATAATATCAACTAGAATTGGTTATTCATAGACAATATCAACTATTTGGAGTGTGAGATAACTAAACACAATTCATTGTATAAGATATTCAATGATTTGCAATTGGTAGCAAGCTCTAGGCAAAGACAAACAAATACTAAACTACACAAATAATTACAACTTAGATCAGTGCCATATATCCATTGCAGGAGTCAAATTCATAAGCATCTAGAGGTTTATAACAGATTTAATACATCACATATAAGATCCCTAACAATATTGCATTACAATTTCATCATTGTGCATTCTAACCTAGGACTACTTATCAAATCCTTATACATCACATATCTGCCTATAATCCCATTCAAACATTTTGATTAATTCCTTGAATTAAAGCTAAAAAAGAATCATACACACCACAACAGTGAGATGGATAAAACAACCCTTAGTTATTTCATTGAAAGTTCAGATATGCATGTACAATGGAGACATGAGCTCAAATTTTTATTTCAACTCAAATGCTAGTACTGTTATACAACATTAAATCTCTATGAACTCAAAACCTGTTACATAATGACTCAAAACCTAAATTGCATTTCTCTAAAACCATCAGACTTTACCATTTGCTCTGCAACTTCACCTAGAGTCGACAAAAATTATCTAACTTGCTAACCCATACTTCTAGCCTTGAAATCCTTCTTATAGAAAATGAAGGAGCAAACAAGCACTGGGCTAGAAAGTACACCTGTCACCAGTCAATTGGAGCACCTAGTGATATTCCAAAATTTGTTACAACAGCCACCACCTTGAAAAATATTCTTGTTCAAAAATCGTTACAACAGCAATAATCTTGGAGCATATTCTTGTTCATCATGTCAGTAGAGGAAGGTTGATGCAATAACAAAAAACCACGTGAAACTCATGCCAAGAAAGTCATCCATACAAAACTGGAAACGTTGTAACCACAACATATAATTTGACACCTATTGGTATCCCACTCTTTTTACTCATCATCATTCAAATACTTAGCCACCCACCTCTGGTATTCTTTGTCAGTTGGCCAGTCAAAATTAATCACCTCTTTTACCTTTGTACTATAAGGCAAATACTTTACCGCTACCTGATTAGCATCTCTTTCAAAAGATTCCAAAAATGAGCTAGTACCAATAATCTTATCCATACAATTTACCAAAAAATCATCATCTTAGTCATCACAAATTATTTTAATTTGATTATTGATGACTTCACTTGCTTGATCTTGCCATTGTTGGAGTGTTCTGATTCCCCCGTACTCATCAGTTATATTAGGTAATAGTGTGTCACCCCAATCATTGAAGTTCTTTACCTATTCCCTAATATTTCTACTTAGATCATCTGGTAAGGTCTGAAACCATTGCAATGATTTAACTAATATATAAGTAGGCTTCAATGATTGGGGCTTGTTATTTACATAAAACCTTGAGGCTTTATTCATAACATCTAGATTATTTTCCCTAGGGATCCAATTTTAAATTATTGGAATCACTATCCCTTGATCCCTATCAATATTATTTATTGCTTCAGATAGCAAAGAATACAAAGAATGTATAGAGGGTAGTTTATTATCCACCTTTTCATTTAAATGCTCCAAAAAAAGAGTAACAATTTTATTTTTTTTCAAAGAAAACCATCCTCTTTTACCCTTAGTGATGTCTGTAATTGATCAATTTTCTCCATGAGCTGCCTCTTTGTTGGATCAACAGAGCACTCTGTTTCTTCATCAACTTGTTCTAGAGGAGAGGTAAGAGCAGGATTTTGAATGGGAGACCCTAGTGTAGAAACATTTGGAGAAGCAGAAGGCATTGACCCTGATGTGGGAGGTGGTGTGCTGGTTCCTGGAGCATTGGATGTTTCCCCACTATGTCTATACTTGAACCTTTCTACTTCAGTTTGCAACTCAACATTCCTCTGTTGCATTTTACTATATTCTTCAATTAAAATGTTATAATTCTCCGTTAGGCTCTTTCTTTCAGCCTCCTCCCTTTCAACAATCTTTTGGGCCAACTTGGTCACATTCAAAGTTAAACTAGTGGCTTCGGTTGTTGTAGTCTCTGAAGCCCTCTTTATTATTAATCCTCCTTTAAAATTTGGATTAATATCAGCAATGTCTGGCTTTCTTCCTTGTGGAGCCAATGCCCAAATTGTCAAGGTCTCATATTCTTCACTGAAGGCAGAGTTTTGTAATGCTGCCTTAATTTCTTCTTCAGAACCCTGAAAAGGATTCTTGGACTTCATAATGGAATTAAAAGTCACTACATCAACGATGTCCCATTCAAGAAAAATCAAAACACTAGCCTAATTCACTAGTTTTCTTCCTTCTTTAGGAGTGATGTTTTTGAACTCTTCCATTAGTTCAGCTTTCACTTCAGCATTCTCTTGATCTGACCTGTCGGGCCTTAGTTCTCTTCTCTCCTTGCATTTATTTTGATATTCCTCAAATTTCATCCTCCATGTCAATTGCAAGAATATAGGAGTCTTTACAAATGTATTTTCATCTAAGAACTCCTTGCAAGCCTCCATTCTTGCATCCCGCACTCTTACCCTTCATATCCAAATCAGATAGAACCAATTCAACTGACCTAGGAGGGGATGACATACCAACCTGCATGTCTTGATTAGTTACAATAATATCATCTATTACATCCTCAGGTAGGTGATTAGTTATTTGCCTCTTAGGGCTTGGCTCAGGTGGTGGTGATGGGGGACTGCGCTCTGGTGAAAATTTTAATTCAATGATTTTGACAACCCCAGGTACTTTGAATTTTGGGCCTGGTCGTGAAGGCACCTTCATTATTTTATTCCCTTTTCTGTCTACTTCTTCCTCATCACTACTAGTATCCCTTTTCCTTATATAGATGGGTTGTCTTTCTGTAGGCTGACATACTGACCTTGTTTCAATTAGCATATCACTTTGTCCTTGCATATCTAGACTTGGCCTTAAATTTATCTTTTTGGTTGTCAAGGTGTCCATTATCTCCTTGAAATTCTTTATTAAAAAATCGATTCTCTTGTGGTATGGAGTGAATTCCATCAATGGATCATACGTCAGATCCATTTCATGCACAATATCTAGTAGCTTACTATAAGCTATCCACTTTTCCTTGTTCAATTCCTGTCTATTTAAATCAATTCATTCCTAATCAGGTCCTCAGGGAAATTGAACTCATGTGCAAATTTTTCACCTTTTATTCTTTGTCTGAAAAGAGCAAAGAAACCTTCAGGATCATGTTGTCGCCTTGGACCAAATCTCAAATGGTAATCAACAAAGAATTTGTCAAAATGTGTCCAGGCTCCCTTTGAAAATGTAAAGTCAGACACAACTGTATAATTAGGGAATAATTTAATGTTCCCTTCCCCTTTCTAGTTAGGTTATCTTCATGAATACACCCCATCTTCCACATAACTTCTGCAAACCCTAGTCTTGGTGGCACATTGTATGGCAATATGTGAGGGGTTCCTTGAAATCCATATATTCTCAGGACAGTGCTAACTAGATATGGGATAATGTCACCCCAGTTATATAAAACCCTCAATTATGTTTTCTTCTACTTCAGCCTAAGGAAATCATGCACTTCCTGAGGGATCCTAGATATATTTACCATCAATCTAGCCCTCAATCTTGCAGCAAAACAATTATCAAATTGCACATAACTGGTGCTTTCCTTATTACAGGACAAATCTAAAGCCCATATCTGTACTGGCAATCTTTCTCCATTAATTGATTGTCTTATGTTCATCTTCTCAGCAAAGAAATCAGCATTCCTAAACAAGAACATATGCATCAACATGGAATACCAAAAGAATTGAGTACCAATATCACCATTTTGCAACTTCGACAGTCCTTCACCTATCCTCTCCACCAAAAAAGAAGCAAAGTCATATGTTACATTGAAGTTAGGGTGTTGTATTTGCACCCCCATGAACATGTATGCAATCGACATTACTGCACCAGGGCTAAAACCCAAAATCTGACTTTGTGAATAGAAAATAGCCAGGAAAGGCTTTCCAAAACAATTCAATTTGAAGGGTTCCTGGTCACTAGGGATGATGTGAAATTGTGAACCCCCTGCCTTAACCAGATGAGGTGGAAGCAGCTTAACCCTAAAAAGAGATTTCAATTTTGTATACTCCTTCATTTCTTCAAGATTAATAGGAACCAATTCATCACTTGGTTCACTCAAATCAAAATTATATTGGATAATATCACTGTTAATTTCTAATAGAACCCCTCCATCATTATCTCTGATTACTCGTGTGATAGGGTAATATCTTTTGGCCACTGCTCTAAGTAAGTCCACATCAGGGAACACATTTGGAACAACCAGCTTTCCCATGTCATACATCCATCCATTTGAAAAAAGATGAGGCAAATTCCTCCATCCATACCATAATCTAAACATTTCTAAGCCTGTGAGTGAAACCCTAGCATCAACAATGTTGAAATTATTACACACCAACCCCTCCCCTAGGATTTTCCCTCGCATCAACACCAAACCTTTCCTTCTCTCATTTTTTGATAATGGAAATTGATCCAGGAAATCATCGTACAAGTTTCTTTTCAAATACTAAATGTGGCCAAAGTGCTGCTTGGTTGGTGCCATTTTAGACAAACTAGGGTCTCACTACAATGTTACACTTCAAGTGGCTATGACTAAGTAGAGATAGGAAATTATAGAGTAAAAATACTGCAATTCCTCACAATTTATGATTAAACAATAGCCCTAACAAAATATTTTAATGAACTCAGTGACAAGCATAGAAAACCCCCCTTTGCCAAATTTAGGTGCAGAATGACTGGGAAAAAGAGAAAATTAACTCACGGCTTTTTTCGCACAAACTCCAATTTCTGGTTGCAGCTGCTCGCAATTTCACCTTTGGCTCTAAAACTATTTTCACGAAATACTTGGATGCTTTGTGATACAAATGAGATGAGTAAATTGATTTTATGTCTATCAAATCCTGCTAGTAGATGTCTCATCCGCCATTAAAGCCCACTTGCGGGCTGCACGAAGGGCTCCAACCATAATTTGATACATATTTAAATTTGAGTCATTGATCCTTCAGTTTGATCAATTCATCGATGTCCATCTTCAAAATAGGCTGACCTAATCACCAACATGGCAATAAAGGGGCCCACTATGTCATACACCACGAAGGAATGCCACGTTGCGGTTGCCTGCAATATCGCAATCCTTTGATTTACCATCGCGGGATGGCGCACACCGTCGATCTTTTTACCATAAATCCTACTCCTTCAAAAATGATCGCCATTCTTTTCCTTTAATTGTCAAGTAGATTTTCTGTTAAAATCATAACATCCGCGTTGAAATAAAACACGTGCATCTTATAAGTGCATTAGTAATCTGCCCTGTAATACATTTAAAACTGGCAAATGCTTTCTTCACTCCTTAGGCTTCATTGGATGAGACACGTGGCAGGCACCCGTGACATTGTGATCCCAAAATTCTTAATCATGGGATGGTGGGTACCGTCAATCTTGAAGAGAAAGCTCATCAATGGTCATGTAGATTTCATCATTTAGGAAGGGCGCACGACATCCGCCCGTGATATCGCAATCCCTATAATCCCTGATCACGAGATAGCGGGCGTCGTTGATCTCGTTCCTTTAACACAGTCGCCAGCCATGTCGTTAGCCTTCTCATAGCTTTTCCAGTGAGATTATAACATATCTATCGATTTAGAACATGTGCATCTGGAGAACACTTTAGTAATCCGCCCCTTAATACATTTAAAGTCGGCTAGAGTTATGGTTGCAATAATAAAATTTTCCATAATGATATGGAAAGGCATTCAATTGGATTCATATACAAATGCACAAATAAGAATTGGTAATTAAGAATTCTCTAGATCTAAAGTTATAACAACAAATACAATACTTAGCTTAATCATTTTTTCTTTGTTAGGGTTGGGATAAGAATTTAACGGGGCCAACTGAGACTTGGGAAATAAAACCCTGTGGAGGAAATAAAGTATTAAAATCAAAGTTGGGTTTTAATTTTAATCTGGTGACATAAGCCTAAGCCATTAACTCTAGTGGTCATGTCACCGACGGCTTAGCCAAAGCTTTTCATTAAATACTAACCGTGCAATGTGTAGGTTTTCTAGATTTGAAGATATGGGAGAAGACCTCGATTGTACCCCACCAACTCGCAGACCTAAGGTGTCACCCTGTTATTTAGCGCGAGGTCAGCAAAAGGCAGATGTATGTCTTGTATGGAATGTGGGGCCCAATCTCGACTATTGAGCTCATAACCCATGGTTTTAAATTGACAACCAAGATCAAAAGCTAATGTAAATCTCTGTTCTTCCCTGCTAGCTCGTAGGATGAAGATGAAGGTTGGTGAAGCATTAATGAATTATTCCTTTCTTGTGTAGTCATGTCGATCTCAATCTGTGTGAAGATGTTATTGTTGGCAATCATGAAGGGTGATCTTTGGATTCTCATCCAGCTCTAGTTAAACAGTGACAGTACATATGCCACCAAATTACCATGTTTGCACATGCATATTTACTAAGCATTGATGAAGGTTGCCATTACCTCGCACAAAAAATACAAGAGGAATTGACTGCTAATAGTGTCATTCTTGTAGCAGTGAGAGTGCTTTGTGGGCTGAGTCTAATCAAGTTTGAGAGCTTGTCTGAGAAGAGAAAATGAGTAAGTCAGTAAGGAGGTCTGTTCATTTGAGCTCACAAAAGCTCAGTCCTGCTATTCAGGAAGGTGCTTCGGTTGAGTAGAAATGTCCTAGAATTGCAACCTTCTACTGCTTTGGTTGCAGTAGAAGGTTGGAATTCCAGGAAATTGCTACTCAACTAGTAGATGACAAAGGCAAGCAGTCGGTGTGCTCTGGATGTGGCCAACACTCGCCCATTGACCTTACGAGCAACACTTCTGATGATGTAATTGAGACCGACTCATACTACTGTCAGTATTTAAGTTGCTTCAATCATGGTCTGCCCTTTGATGAGGAAATGATATTTGTGGGCACATCAACTGTTAAAACCCCAAGTGGATGGACTAGAACTGTATTGGGCAACGACAAGAAAGAAGAGGAGGCTGAGGGTCTACCGTATTGGGCAACAACTAGAAGCGGGCGTGTATACCAGTAACCGGAAAAGTTTGGCGGTGAAAAGCGGTAACAAGAAGTTGTTGTGGCGCTCGTGGCAATTTGGTTGCCCCGGCTTTGGCGCGATAGCAACAAGGGGATTTTGATGACAATTCTCGCCCCTATTCTTTTTGACGTTTCTACCCCACTATGCACTATATATGTTTTGTATATTCAACATGTCAAGTTTTGTAATGAAAGTCAAAATGCAATGGATATTTTTCAAATAAAATTTGTGGTGAAATTACGCTTGAGCCCGGCTTGTTGCTCTTTGTCATATAAAGGAATTCAAGGTCATTTTGTAGGGAGAGAACTGATGAAAGCTCTAGCTAGGTTTTGAGTTGAATATACATGGGTAGAAAGATATCTGTCCTCTGATGAGGAAGTGATATTTGTGGTGCCATTGGCTGTTAAAACCCCAAGCAGACGAAATATAATAGATAGCCTGTTTTGAGTTTTGGATGAATATATGCAAATTATCTTAAATTGTATGCATATATGACTTATAAGCATGAATAAATGTATAATTCTAATATATTTTCTCTCCTTATGTGGATTTGAGTGAATTTTGAATGAAATGTTAATGAAATTGTCATTCTTCTTTTGAGAATTTGTTCAATTGTGTGTCTATGCTTTTGCTTTGATTCAAGAAAATCAATTAAATGCTTAAATGGAGTCATAAGTTTACAATTATTTACAAAGGATTTGATAAATAGTAATATATCAGAGAATTGAGCTCCATAATGCAAGGTATTATGTGAGTAGTCTATTCTATTAAATTCTTGGGTCATTTCTGCTAATAGTAAATGGGTAACTAAATATTTAACTGACGAAGAATAAAAGAATAATATGTAAATGGGTCACTTAGTCACTCCCTCTATCTCTCTCCCCTTAACCCTAAACCCGTAACCCTTAAACTCTAAACCCTTAATATTAGGTGTGTATTAAAAAAATTATTTAAAAGTATAAATTTTTGGAGTTCTATTAGGAATTGAATGATAAATGACGATGAATGGGAAAATCTAAGGCACTTTAATATTTTCAACTAAAAAGTTAAGAGTTCAATTAGGATGAGTGTTCACTTAGGGTTAGGTTTAGGGTTCAATTAATGTTCAATTTGGGTTAGGATTGAGGATGAGGTTGGGGTTTAATTAAGGCTATGAATTCAATAAGAGTTCAAATAGGGTCAAGGTTAAGGTTAGGGTTGGGGTTAAGGTTCAATTAGGATAAGAATTAGTGTTAGGGTTAGGATTAGAGTTCAACCATAGTTCAAAGTTAGGTTATGGCAAGAATTAGGACTACTATTCAACAAGTGCCCCTTAGGGTTATGATTAGAGCTATGAATCTCACCAGGGTTCAATTACTGTTCACTTAGGGTTTCTTTCTTGGGAGAAGTTTATTGTATGGTAAGTGTATTTTATAAAATTAATATTTCAAGAATTAGTTGTAGATAATACTACATGTTATTTTTCATATGGTATTAAATTGTAGATTAAAATTGATAATAGATTTCCTTCCTTCTTTTGCATTGTAAGCTACCATAATATATGGCCTTAAAATCCTATTCATATTTTGAGCTTTTCTAAACTATACAACACGACATCCAACAAAAAAAATTGTTATGCATTTTTTCCAAGCACAAATCCTTAGAAATCTTAATGTGTTACTTAGGTTCATTGTTTATTACAATAAATAAATACACACTAATATATATATATTATGGATTTGAGGGAAAATATTAAAATATTTATATATATAGAAAAATTTAAATGCAAGGGATTCAAGTACATACCTTTGCTTTTGTTAATGTTGATGAAGATACAAATGTTGATGAAGTGCCAAATTTGATGACACGATGATATAAAAAACTGGAATATCTTTGCTCTATGTGGCACTTGAAATTTTGTACAAAACTATAACTAACTCTACATCAAATTTGTGACTTTGGACCTATTTTGCATCAACAAATATGAGCTTTGACACATGCCTCCTAATCTAGTATACAATATGTACTTTTTAAATACCAAAATAGTTGTATAGTGCCAGATTGGTGGATCTTGGGAAGGTCCAACAGCCACTTTGTATTCTCCTATAGATAGAGGTAGAGATGAATATAGAAATGAGAGAGGCAAGGATAAAATAGATAGAGATATAGAGAGAGATAGAGGGAGAACAAATATAGAGAGAGATAGGGAGATAGAGGGGATATATATATATATATAGAGAGAGAGAGAGATATGGCAAGATAGAGATATAAGGAGATATAGAGAGAGGGGAGAGAGAGAGAGAGAGGAGAGAGAGAGAGATGGGCAGAGTAGTTGATGACACATTTTATTTTTGAAAAGTATGCACTTTTTTAACCATTTTCCTATATATTTAGTATTAAGATTTTTACATCTTTTAACAATTCAATATATAATACAAATAAAATATAGTTAATAATTTAATTAACTAGCATACCTATATTAATTAATAATATATGTAAAACATGCTGAGAATTATCTTTATCAAGATGCCTATTGACTTGAAAAAATGCTTACATTTTCATGAAAATGAATTTGGAAAGTAATCAATTTGATTTCATTATTGGTATCAGAGCCTGGCTAGTTGTGTTATCCTTGTGGGTACATTGGGTTTTTTGTGTCAATTTTGTTCAATGGGAGTCTTGTAGAGTTTGTTATTTCTAATTATAGTTTAAGATGGCTAGTACGTCTGGAAAGTTTGAAATAGAGAAGTTCAACAATAGTAACTTTGAGTTGTGGAAACTCAAGATGGAGGATCTTCTTGTTGGTCGTGATCTTTGGATTGCTGTGGCTAGAGTGAAACCTATAGGCATGAAGCAAGAAGATTGGGACCTTGTAGATAGAAAGTCTAAGGGGCTGATAAGGCTTTGCTTGGCAGACTCAGTGCTTTTGAATGTGCATGAGGAGAAGACTGCATCTTCCTTGTGGAAGAGACTAGCGTCTATTTATTAGGGGAAGTCCTTGGTGAATAAACTATTCCTGAGGAAGAAACTATACTCTTTGAGAATGCAGGAAGGAGGGTCTATAGCTAATCATTTGAACACATTTAATATGTTGCTTACTTAATTGAAATCTGTTGGTGTGAAGACTGAAGAAGAGGATCATTGTATGCTTCTATTATGTTCTTTGCTAGACTCATGGGATCATCTGGTGATGGCGATTGGGAGTACAACATTAAGTTTCAAGATGGAAGATGTTGTTGCATCTTTGCTGTCACAATAGATGAGAAGGAAATCTTCTGAGATGGCGAAGGAAGCTCTTGCTATCAGAGGAAGACCAAAGGAGAAAGGCAAGAAGGACAAGAAGTCCAAATCAAAATCAGAGGGGAGATCAAATTCTCCTAGTAAGAAGTCCAAGGTGAAGTGCTGGAACTGTGGGCAACCTGGTCATGTCCGAAGGGATTGTAAAGAGGATAAAAAGAAGAAGAAGGGCTCTTCTGATAATGGTTCTTCTCATAGTGATGGTGACACCTTCGTTGCAGCCTTGGCAACTCAGGCATCCGATGATGTCTGGCTGATTGATTCTGGAGCATCATTCCACATGACATCTCATAGAGAATGGTTCACAAAGTATGAAGAATAATGGTGGAAAGGTGTACCTAGCAAGTGATTCAACTTTGGAGATTGTTGGTCGGAAGAGTCGGATACAATTCCCTGATGGTAGAGTAAAGGGAATTAATAATGTTATGCACATACCAGGTTTGGCTCGAAATCTATTGTCTGTAAGTATGCTAAATGATATTGGTGTACAAGTTACGTTCTTTGGAAGTGGCTGTAAGATGACTAGAGGTTCAATGGTGCTGGCTAGAGGTGCTCGAATTGGTACCCTATACAAGCTAGATGCACAGGCTATTCAATGTAATAGTGTCTCTGGAAAGTCACTGAAAGCTGCTCGTGAAGGTAAAGAGGGAAATATCCCTAATTTTGTAAACTCTATGGAAGTAAAACTTCCTGCAGAGAAGACTATGATTTGGAATCATAGGTTAGGCCACATAGGAGAAAAAGGTCTAAAAACCTTGAAGAATAAAAACCTAGTTGAGGGGCTCGAAGATTGTAATCTTGATTTTGAATTATGTGAACACTATATATATGGAAAGCAACACCGCGTTTCATTTTATTCTAGTCCACATAAATCTTCTGATTTGTTAGACTATATTCATTTGGATGTGTTTGGTCCAGTAGATGTTCCTTCTTTGTCTAAATCAAGATACTACATGTCGTTCATTGATGATTATTCAAGAAGAGCATTTGTTTATTTCTTGAAAAGTAAATTAGAAGTGTTCAGTCGATTTAAGGAATTTAAGAACCTTGTTGAAAATTAGATTGGTAGAAAAATAAAATGCTTAAGGACTGATAATGGCGGTGAATTCTATTTTGATGAATTTGAAAGATATTGTAAAGACTATGGAATCAAAAGACATAAGACTACACCTTATACTCCATAGCAGAATGGAGTTGTTGAAAGGTTCAATAGGACAATGATGGAGAGAGCACGAAGAATGCTCAGTAGTGCTGGCTTGGAGGAGAAATTCTGGGTTGAGGCTGTATCTACTACATGTTATTTAATTAATCGTTCTCCAAATTCTGCTCTTGTTGAGAAAACACCTTTAGAAGCGTGGTCTGGTAAGAAGCCCTCACTTAGACATGTTCATTTTTTTGGCTGTGAGGCATATGCTCATGTGCCAAATGTGAAAAGATCTAAATTGGAGAACAAGGCTGTTAAATGTATTTTCATTGGCTATAGCACTATCATAAAAGGATACAAGCTTTGGAATCTTGATACAAAGAAGGTTGTATATAGCAGAAGTGTAATCTTTCGTGAGTTGAAACCTTCCACTTTGGATCTGCAGTTAGAGACAAAGTAAGATAACAATAAGGATGTAGCAATAATTCCTCCTACACCTGAGAAAGAGGAATTGGAAATTCAAAATGTACCTGAAATTGAGGAGAGCTCGAGCAGTTCTGAAAGTTCTGAAGAAGAAGAACCTTAGCCTCAGCAAGTGAGGAGGTCAACTCGAGAAAGAAAACAACCAGATAGGTATGGGTTCTAATTGATTGATTCTACTTGTGCCTATGCTTTGATTTCTAGTACTGATGAGCCTAGGACTATGAAAGAGGCATTTAAAATATCTGATTCAGATTCTTAGTTGGATGCCATGGAAGAAGAGATGGCATCTTTCTAGATAAGAATGAAACCTAGAGTCTGGTGCCCTTTCCTAAAGGAAAAAAGGCTGTAGGCTGTAGATGGGTATTTAAGAAAAAGATTGGTCTAGATGGTAGTGTAGAAAAGTACAACTCAAGACTGGTTGCAAAGGGTTATTCCAAGGTAGAGGGAATCGATTATGGGGAAATATTTTCTCCTGTAGCAAAGCTAACATCCATTAGATTTATTTTGTCACTTGTAGCAGCATATGACTTAGAGGTTGAACAGATGCATGTGAAGACAACATTTCTTCATGGTGATCTTGAATAAGAAATCTATATGTCCTAGCCTAAGCACTTTATTGAGAAAGGTAAAGAAAAACTAGTATGCAAATTAAAGAAGTCTCTGTATGGGTTAAAGCAGTCACCTAGAATGTGGTACTAGCAATTTGATGCATTTGTATTATCTTTGGGATTTGTGAGATCAAAATCTGATCACTATGTATATTATAAAGCTGAAAGTGATCAAGTACTTGTTATTGCTCTTTATGTTGATGATATGTTGTTTATAGGACATAGCAAGCTAATGATTTCTGATCTTAAGTCTCAGTTGTTTGCTAAGTTCAAAATGAAGGATCTTGGTGCAGCAAGGTATATTCTGGGGATGGAGATAACCAAGGACAAGAAGAATAGAAAACTATGGCTCAGTCAGAGTAAGTATATCAGAACTATTCTTGAGATATTTTGTATGAATGATTGCAAACATCTAGTGGTTTCAGTAATGCATGGAATAAAGCTATCTATTGAGGACTATCCAAAATCTCCTATTGAGATGGAGGACATGACTAGTGTACCTTATGCTAGTGCAGTAGACAGTCTTATGTATGCAATGGTCTGTACAAGGCTAGACATTGCCCAAGCAATGGGAGTACTTAGTCAATTTATGGCTAATCTAGGAAGAACGCATTGGGATGCTGTGAAGAGAGTGTTTAGGTATTTGAAGGGAACTTTAGATTTTGCTTTGTGTTACCATGGTTATTTGGTTGAATCATAGAGGACTCTCAATATTTATGGTTATGTTGATTCTGATTGGGCAGGGGACATTGAAAGTAGGAGGTCCACTAGTGGATACATTTTCATCTTGAATGGTGGTGCAGTGAGTTGGATGAGTAAGCGGCAAGCTATAGTCGCTTTGTCCACTATGAAGGTTGAATACATGGAAGTTGCTCATGCTTGTAAAGAAGCTGTATGGTTGAAACATTTGTGTTCTAACATTGGTTTTGATGCAGGGGAAATAACTATTTTCTATGACAGTCAGAGTGCAATTTGTTTGGCAAAGAACCCTACTTTCCATGCTAGGATGAAACATATTGATGTACAGTACCACTTTGTACGTGATATGGTTGAGGATGGAAAGGTCAGTTTGGAAAAGGTTGATACTCTGGAGAATGTTGTAGATTCATTGACAAAGCCAGTGAGCATACACAAGTTTAGGTGGTGTGCTAGTTCAATAGGCCTTAGTGCCCTTGATTTTCAGTAAGTTATGATGTGCTCTAGAGGTGCATGTATGATCTTCGTCAAGTGGGAGATTGTTGGAAATATGTGCCTCAAACTATATAGGCTGAAACCTCCGTTAGAGTCAATTGGGTGTGACATTCTAATTGTTTGGCTGACTAGTAGGTTTGTCTTATTCAGTTCTGAATAGGTCGCTGTGACCTTGTTATTGTCTTGCCGAAAGGTTACACTGTGGAGTCTATCGGTGTAACATGGTGTATTCATTATGACCTTATAGCGCTCGGGAGACCTCTGGACGGAAGGCCATTAAATCATGTATCGGCAAGACTCTTGGCGACTATGGTCTTTGGTGGAGCTAAAGGTTCTCGCTAAGATGTCTCAGCAAAGTGTTAATGTCTTGCCGACAACATTTACTCTATGGTCCTCGGGGTAACTCATGTTGGCTCGGTGAGAAGTCACTGCGAAAGCAAATGTTATGCTGACAGTGTTTGGTTTGTTTCATTGGGGAGACTTGGCCGAAGGAAGTGACATCGATAAGATGTCCTACCGAAGTGAATATGTCTCAGCGATGAAGACTCAAGTGTTAGTCTTCGGTGTAACTCTTGTCAAATGGTGGTCATCGGTGGAACACTGTGTTTTCTGTAATAAGTCCTAGTGAATCTGATGAGTCTTGCCGATATTGAAGAATCTTTGAGGTAACTTAATGATCATGAGGAAATTTCTTGGCACTAAGCTCTTGTCTTGCCGACTATTCTTCAGAGCTCATTATGACTTAATCTCATCGGTATAATGTCACACCGAAAGCTATGAGTTTGGGTGATAGCAATACATGTGGAGAACGTTGGCGTGATCTCCTAGCGAAAGTGATAGGTAAGGGCAATTGCATGATGACTTGGTGTATCTCTTGAAGCTTGATAGAACATCCTGGTGACTACGATGACTCTTGGCGACATCGGTATGAAGTATATGTGGCATCGGCGAGACACTGTTAGTGTCTGACCAAGATGCCAATACAATACGAATTTTTTTGACTGGTTGACATCCTATGTGGAGTCTCGTGGACGAATCAGAGGAGCCGAAAGTGAAACCATTGGGAGTCTATTCGTTGCGATGGTTTTGTGAGGAAGCTCGATGGACATGGAACAATAGAGATATACTCTATGATTACAGTTAGCAGTAAGGTTGGTTCGATCAACAGTGGAGAGTGAAGAGTTTGAACTGTATCAGTGTGGATTCGATTCTGTAAAGACTGTAATCAGAAAAAGTTTCTTGTGCAATTTGGTTAATGGTGAATGCTGCTATATAATGACACCAGAAAGATAAGTCTGGAATTTGTATGTAATTTCATTACTGTAATACAAAGTGATTTCTCTTGGTGTGGTGGGTTTTTCTCCCGTAAGGGTTTTCCCACGTATATCTGGTGTTCATGTGTGATTGTCAAATACTCTATTTTTGTTGTTTGTTTCATAGTGCATCTTAATTGAACTGTAATTGTAAATTTTAAAGTGTATCTACATTCTTTCCTGAGGTATTGACGTTAGGAGAATTGTTTTCCGCATCTAATTTTTCCTTTCAGGGATTACATACATGATTCTACAAGAGGTATTTAATGGAACAAGGTTATTTCTATGAAATGACCCTTTCATCATACAAAATAAATAGTTTATATGGTCATGGTGGCTACTCATTACCACATCATATACAAGAAATGAACAATAATGTTAAAAGAAGGTGACTAATGATATTATGCTAAAATTTCCTAGTTAACTTAGAAAAATTTAGGGATTTTATGTTTTGGAGCCCTCCATATTAGCATGTAGTAGGACATGATATATACTTGGAATGAAGCTAAAAAAAATTATTTTTGAATGTTGAATTTTATAATATTTTCCAAATAAATAGGGCATGTTCCGCAAGATTTTAATTCATTGAATATATTGTTGTATGCATATATATTTGTAAAATAATTTATGGAGATCATAAATGAAGTGAAATGTGACACTACGCTATTTTTCTAGGTGAAAAACAACATAATTTTGTATGCTCTGAAAATTTGACCCTCTTAATTTTGATGATTTTTTAATATTACTTTAGAAATTGAATTCCAAGCACTATTTTTTTTTATTTTCATATTGTCAAAATCTTAGTTTAGGTAAGTCAAATAACTTGCTAAAGTTTTTTTTTTTATCATTTAAGGGAAAAAAGTGTTCACTATTGATGCTCTTTTCACCCTTGATTTCCATGCACGTAGATTTACACTAAGCATGACAACTAAAAGTTGGTCTTTAGAAAAAAAGATTCATCATCATGTTTAAACATTCCCACAACCACTATGCCAAGTCATTGAAAAGTCTAAATTTGTAGTCCCATGGATACTAATGATTTACTATATGGACTCAAATACCCTTGTTGAGTTGTTTGGCCCTCCTCATCACTTATATCATGTATAAGTTCAATCTAACTTTAATCAAGGGAATTTGTGAGATAAATAAATAAATTAATAAATCAAATTAATTCATAATTATTAATTGAATTATCTATGTTTTACTTTTGAACAATATTACATTTATATGCTAACTAGTTTTAGATAAAACAGTTTGAATACAAATGTAACCTTGTATCCTATTATCAAAACCAATGTTTAAGTGTTTGATCCTAACATGGACAATTGTATTTCAACTATTTTCTCCCCACAAATTAAAATATATGAATAATTTAAAATGACACTTTTTAAATCTTTAATTTATAACCTAAGCCACCTTAGGTAAAGGAGTCTTTGGGGTGCTATGTCTTTTGTGGAATTCAATGCATTATGTTGTTGGAAAGATATACGGATGTTTACTATTTTAAGTATTCTAGAAATCTTATTGCATACAACTTTAATGTGTAAAATAATAGTAAAGGAGGTCTTAAAGATTTATTTAACACTTTATTTATTATGAAAAGATAATTTGACTTGTTGAAAATCTCTAGAAATTTGCTTGTGAAGGGGTCTTAAAGAGTCTTTTACAATTTGATTGTTAGGAAGACATACTTTATCTATTTAAAATCTTTAAAAATTGTTTGTGAAGGGATCTAAACAAAATAGTTAGGAAGATATAAGTTGACATATTTAGAATTTCTCAAAATTACTTGTGATTCTTCTTCTTCTTCTTCTTAAAAATTATTAATAAATATTTAAGCAATAGAATCCCTACCATAACTTTCAAATTTTGAAATATTATAAGTTCTTTATAGTAATTTTGATAATTTCAAAGATGATTAAATGGTTTAAGTTTTACTAATTTATTGAAGTTGTATTGCGAATGTTTTCTTTATCAATTCTTGTGATAGATTTTGTATTTATTAAATTTTTTTTGGATCAATAACTTAGGGCCTCTCATTTTCTGTTGAGGTGCTCTATAACTTAGCTGCAAGTTCTTTTGGTGACTAGTCTATCTTTTTTTTAGGTATGGCTCATTTTCCAACACCTCATTTGAATCCCACTGTAGATGTTCAGAGATCGCAGATTGGTGTAGCTTTGATACGATGTTAAACTTTTCGTGGACTAGTTAGAATCTAACTTAAGACCTTCCATTTGATGGTGGAGTGTTCTACCATTAAATTTCCAACCTTAATAATGATCACTCTGCCTTTAGTGCAAATTTTGAACTCATTTTCTGAATAATACTTTTATCATCTACATCTATTATAAAGTCAAACTCCATTAACCGAATTTGTTGTTCTGGTTTTATATTATAGCATAATCCATATGCTACTTTTTGAAAAGATGTGAAATATAGGAAGATATAAAATCATTGAAACTCCATTGACTGACTTCCTACTCACTTCATATGACATGTATTGTTTAAAATATAGAAAGATACTAAATTGCTTGTCAAGGTAAATGACTATTGAATTTGTCTAGTTCATGATGGGAATCACAACAACAATTATTAACGTTGAACTGTTTATGTTCTTTCTACTTTGCTTTCTTAATTATAACCTGATGTAGAAATCATAGGAGCATAGTAAAGTGATTTATAACTTAATGTAGAAGCCATTTCCTTTTATGTTTTTTCTTCACTTAAAATTCAACGACGTGTGAAACGAGATTTTAAGATCACAGCTGATCATTTTGATGCTGGTTTATCATTGTAGTGAGGAAGTTGCTTTCCTTTTTAAATTATCATTAAGAAAAGGTGCACGGTGAGATATTTTAAGCTCTTACAATCCAAAAGGAGTTGTCTGTCCAAATATGATATACAATGAACAAGGTACAATAAATTGGGATGGAGCTTTGCATATTATATTTGGATTCATAAAATCTTTTCTATTTTATGATTCTTCTTGGGTAATGTGGATGGATTGATTAAGGGATTTAATGAGAAATATTATAGCATAATTAATATTATTAAATATTACTACTTGATTTTTTTTGTTGGGAATAGAATAAATAAAAATAATCAATATAAAATTATGGTGTTTTAATAACTTTCTTTTTCTAGAATCTTATTGATTGATATGAATATATTCATGTTTTTTGAGATAATATATAAAGATTGAATAATTTTTTTATGTTAAGTATGGTCAGATGTTCGACACAATCATTATGCAATCTTCATTGAAAGAAGAATAAATAGAAAGAATCAACATAAAATTATGTTGTCTTCCTATTGTCTTAAAGACTTATATGGTTAGAAATTTGCTCTCCACTTTCCTTTTGCAATCTTATTGATTCAGACGAATATAACATTAGAACAATTTAAAAATATATTCATGAAAAAAATTGGGAGAATACATATTTTTATAAGATCTTTAATTTTCTTTAGTCCCAATCACATTGTATAAATTGCTGGTCACATTTTTGTTGACCACTTCCGAATTTACATTTTTTGTTTGTTGTCTATTGAACTTTGCATATAAAAAATGAGAATAAAGTTTCAATATACTTGGTTATTCCTTCCTCTACCCTTAGGTATAGAAAAAAAAATCTTCCTAATGTACGAGTTGTTTATGATGCTTTGGTTGTATGTTCACTACCGTAGTAATGAATATATTCATGCCTTTTTTTGGGTAATATTTATGGATTGAATAGAGATTTTATTACAAGTATGAGAACATGTCTGTTGTGCCTATAACACACATGCCTCATTTAGAGTGGGGACCCCTTCTTCCCTTTTCGCTTTTGTCAAGTCGTTTTGGCATTTGCCTCATTTTGTGTGCCCCTATTTCTAAGCTTAGCTTGGTCACATGCAACAAAGTCACCAAATCCTTAGTGACCAAAATCACCCACCCTAAAATTTACTAAGTTTTTTGCCTATGCAGATTTGGACCTGTGGGTTTCCCTTTGCCTTTTGCCATTGCGTTTGCCAAACCTCATGGGCCCACATTTGTGGATCTCCCTTAGAGAAAGACTATCATTACCTCGCCACTAAGTTATGGATGGACCCAACCATCCACCCACATGGTAGGTTCCACATCCTCCTTTGTTGCTTGGATCTCTTGAATAGTCATGCCAAGTCAGGTTTCCGCAACCCTATCGGCCAAGCTGTCGCCATATTGGGAATTAAATGTACATCATAAATGTTGTTTTTCCTATAAATAGAAGCTCTAAACCTATCATTTTCACCCTTGGCTTTTGCGATTTCAATGCAGAATGAGGAGTTCTCACTTGCATGAAACTTCCAGTTGGATTCAAGCTAAGTTTCCTTTAGATTTCTGCATGGATTCCAAGTAGGTCTACATTCAAACTTTTGAAAATTGCTTATTTTCATGAATTACGGTTACCAAATGCTGAAACCTTTAAAAATAAAGCCCTATTTTTCCCCAACCATCTCGCCCAACCTCTGGAATCCCTGACTCCACATGGGAAATTTGCATCAAACATTCTAAAAACCCACGGTGTTGGCCTAAATACTATTCTCGCACTTGTGCAAAACCTGGATTCTCCATCGTGATTCTTCATGCGGCGGATAAACTCGTATGGCCCACACCATCACCATTTTTGTCTTGAATATCATGGGAAAATATCAAAGAAATGACAAAGCCCTTAGTTCTACATCGCAAATCTCATGCGGGACTCTGCTTGCAAATTGCCCCTATCTCATTGTCATTCCTTAACGACAGAACCCAAATGTTGTCCCATGTTACGCGCTCCACTTGCATCATTTCCATTGAGTGAACTAAGCCCAACACTTGAAAATTGACTAAGTCCAAGCTGGCTTGTAGATCACTACGTACGGTTGGCCATCCTTCACTTGCTATTGTTTAGCAAAAAATTCACATCATCCGCTTGCAATGTGGTCTTTGTGCCCTCCATCGCCTCCTCCATCTTCAGGAGTCTACTTAAAAAAATGCTATGTCAAAGCTGCATGTGGCTAAACCTCTATGGGTGGCTACATGCGGGTGGCCCTCACTCCATCTCCATTCCTTAACAGCCAAGTGCCTACGTCTTCTCGTGTTGTGGACTCCACAGGATGACCTTCCTTCCCTCAAAAGTTTGAAGAATCTCGGCACATAACTTAAGTTTGAACCCTATTCGCAGGTTCGATTATGCAGACTACCACATGCAGATTGTTGTCCCATCAAAGCTATTCTTCAAATGGAAGACACTTAGCGCCTACCTGGTAGTTTGCTTCCACATTTTTGAAGTCGACAAAACTCTAAGGTATGCACCCTGACATCCAAAGCACCTACGAGTTCTGCAGTGTAGAATTTCACATGCAGATCACTGTCCCTTGAATGCCGCTATGTAACAACCAAACTTCAATTCCTTTCAACCTCATGGTGTTCGCATCCTCCAAAGCTACAAGTGCCTCATCTAATGACTTCAACTATATCATGGTTTGTTTCCACACATACTTAATCATTTCTTAGGGGATTTTCCTTCCAAATAAGCAATGTGGGGATCTCATTATGGATGACCGTCTACAGATCTCCATGCCCCTAGCACTGTCCTGCATCCAATTGCTCTTGATGATTTTTTCCCAGGGGAAACTCGCACTCTTGAGCCCGCATTTTCCTAAAAGACACTAATAAGCTCTAGATGATTAATAGTGATGAATTTTATGATATTTTAAGGATGTATAAATGGATCTAACCTTGGTTTTGTAGGATCTAACTGATGATTACCTCTTTAATATGTAAAACACTTAAGTTGCACTTTGAATGTGTAGGATTTAGGGAACCTACTAAGGGATCATCAGTAAAGCCCATGGGAAAAGTAGACAAGGGAAAGAAGCCTGCAAGAATTCTGAGGGGAAAAGAGAAAAAAAAACAAATGAAGTACCAGTTCCACAGGGTGGAGTGCACCTCCAAACTCACCTCCACCTAGTACACAATATCTGATATAGACTTGGGACATGTAAATATAGAAAAATTCAAGCAAAGGGTGATAGTCAAACCTACCATAGAGGATGCCTAGAGAATTAAATGAAGAGACCTCACAAATGTAGCTTCCCTCCTGCACTAATTGCCATTGAATTAGTCATGGCTTGTAGGGAAGTTTACCACTTCATTAGAAAAATAATTGACCATGATGGAAGAGTACTAGTAGACTTGTTAGCCAAGAATATTGGCAAGACATTTGGCATTCCTACATTTGATGAAATGGGAGAGGTTGAGAACGAATTCACTTAGAATATATGGAAACAAGATCCCTTGGGATGCAAGAGAATGATCAACTAGCATTGATTGAAAGAAACGAGGGGCAACACCAACAAAGTTCCCAAAAATCTGTTCAGAAGTGACTTCTTCAAAGAATACCATGATCTAGTTACTCTCCTAAGCAGGGTAATGGGCCTTCCAAATGCTTCCTTCTTCGAGGAATGGATGTTCTACTTTGTTGAGGAGATCATCTAGGGTAAAACTAAATTTCACTAGGAAAAGATGATTACTGATAGCATGCACAACCAGCTGATGATGGTGAAGAAAACCTTACAATTTTACATGACATCATATCTAGTATACCTCCTTGCAGAGAAATTTCCATACAAGGCACTCTTTTGTGTGGGCTTGCTAAGAACAAAGAAAGGAGAGCTTAAAGTTTATGAATTATATCCTCAACTAAAATATAGAAACTTCATGAAAGAATACAAAAGAGTAAATGATGCCTTCATTGGGCACATAATCAGGTCCCTAGGAGGAGATTTCGAGGGGAGGGTGTCGCATAGCACAAAGGCCTTCAGCAAGGATTTGGGTTTCTATTTATCCAATTCCTGAAGTTTTCCTACATCAAAGTTGAAGGGTTCTTAGGAAGACCCTACCAATTACTGGGCTATCCCAATGATTGGATCATCTTGTTAGAGGTTTCTCAATAGTTATAGAATGCACACACAGTATTGAGTGACAAGCAACAAGCTGGGATTCCATCTCCCTTGACCTTCAAATAAGCAATGCATTCTTGTCCTACTGCCCAATGTGCCAAATATTTAGATAAGGAGTTGACAAAGTATAACCTAGACCCCCATACTAACAGAGGAAGAATGGACCCTCATGGAAAGTTGAAGAAGTGGGTTGGAAGGAAATACGCCCACCGACATCATGTTGCAGACTTTTGGGCCAATTTTGGAGATGATAAAGAAGTGAAAATGAGGCACTATGTGAGAATGACAACCCATTTTGTGAAGTCATAAATCTATTCCCTATGCTTGATCAAATAGTTGAGGAGGATGACAATATTATTGATGATAGATACAATGTTGTGGCCAACTTACCCCTATCTATCATTGATTGGAATGAAGAAGGGGTCACCAACCTTGACATCCTCACCAGGACTATTAAAAACATAACAAGGAATGGGTAGATGCACAAATTTCTCAAATCAAAGAGCAAGGCACAAAGCTAACATATGGCGAGCTCAAAGACGAGATCAGGAGTGAGATTGATAGTGGTGCCATTTCTAGATCCTCAAACAAAGCTCCCAAGTCCCCACCAGTCACAAGGTCTATAAAGAGGAAGGATGCACCCGAGCATAAGCTTAAACAAAAGGTGTATTATAGGAAGTTGAATGAGGGGAAATTTTCTAAAAGGGCGAAGAGAATGGGGACGTTTGTACTTGAGATGCCTACCATTCAGGAGGAGGAACCTCAACATGGAGAAGAAGAAGAAACCCAAAAAACCATCGAGTAACGAGAACATCTTTGATCTAGCCACGGTCTATAGAATCTACTCCATTAACGGAAATGGGTAGTGATCTTTTAGTGAAGCTTTGTTCAAATCCTTGAAATCCATTCAGAGCTTAATATCACCATTATATTTTGCATTGGTACAAGATTGGATACCTAGATGGAATGTTTGATTTGTTATATGATCCTTGATTCAATTAATTTGGTGAGCTCTTGTGCCATCAATGCTCCGACCTTCGGATTGACTGGCCTTTATTTTTCTCAAATGGGCTTTGAGCCTTCACCAAGTTAATATTATGCAAAATTATGCTTGGATCGTATCCTCTAAGATCATCATAGGTCCAAACCACGAGCCCTTCATATCTAAAACATAGCCCTTTTAGTCTCTATTTATCCTTCTATGGAATGTCTCTTATGACTTTTAACTTTCTACCATTTTCAACATCGAGATCTTCATAGTCTTTTGCATCGGCAGTAAATATTTATTTTCTATTCCTCGCATCCTAGTAGTCAAAAATATTTTCAAGAGAAATCAAACCTTGTGAGAGCTTATTGCCCTTTAATTGGATCACTTTCCCTTTCGTAGCTCTTCTAGCTTTGGACTACGAATGGCCAGAAGTTTTTTCTAATTTTGGTAAAAAAGTGGCAATCTAAACATTGTCCTAAAAAACCTACCAATTCTAATCATTGTTAGGAATTGACAGTTAGACAATGATCTGCACTACATTCAATTTTGTTGCTGATTTAGAAATTGGTTCAAACTGTGAACCAATCGAAGCCATCTGATCAATGACACTATTCTAGGACCACATAATAACCTGTATGTTAAAAGCTTCAAAGCTCTCAATCAAATCCCATTCTTTGTGTCTATAAGACTTCATTCTTACATTTTTGGCAGTCGTTTGCCCACAGACTTGGATTACAACCAACTCTGAGTCTTTGAACACTTGTACTTTCTTCACGCCCATCTATTATGTGAGGAACAAACCATGGAGAAAGGACTCATACTTAAAATCATTGTTTGAGCATGGGAACTAGAAATGAAAAGCTTTGAGGGTCTATGATCCAGTTAGGGATACCAATTGAACACCTACTCTAGAACCGACCTTGCATTTTGTACCATCAAAATATAACATCCATAGATTGTTGTTTCTTGGTCCGTTAGGATCTTCTTGTTCTTTCACCAGTTTTGGGAAGACTTGGTCATCGTCAAAGATCACATAATTACCATATCCGGTAGCATGGAAGTTTCCAAATGGGTTGGATTCGATAATTGGTTGAGGAGGACCTCCTCTTCAGGGGTTTTGATCACTTGTGTCCTCATCTTCTAAAATTTCTACACAATATGTCTCCCTTTTTGAGAAGGAGGTATGTGCTGCTTCAAAACATAGGACCACATTGTCTGCTAAATGTTCTAGGTGCATGGATTCAGAAAAATTATTCATATTTTCCCCATTCTTTGTCTGCAATATTAGATGAGACTAATTGAGCACTAAATATCCACCAAGCTTTGTTGTAAGGTCCCTTGAAAGGAACATCTCGAAGATTGGGGGAATTTCTATCACAACTATTTCTTGCATGACAATTTGGCTTGGACACGAGAAGAGGGTTAAAGATAGATCCTTGATACGACCGACAGTCAGGACCTTCTTCCCATCTAATTGTATAATCCCTTTCTCAAGAGGCTCATACTTGAGTTTCAGGGCGTCAGCTAGTTGTTTAGGCATGACCATAGTACTAGCTCCCAAATTAATCATGTTATTGTGTAAAAGCTTTTCTCCCACAATAAGTGTTAAAAAGAAAGGTGTGGACTTTGGTTTGCTTACCTATTTCACATTTTCATTGTTTGTAACATTCACATATGTCATGGCTCTCAAAAATTGGAGGTCTGACATGGGCTCTTTGTCTCTAACTTGATCACATGATGGAATCACATCTGTCGACAATATTTGTTCTTTTTTTAATGCATCTTGGAGCAACGTCTTTTGTTTCAAAATTGATATAACATCCCATGGAGATACATTATTAGGTTTATTCTTCAACTATTCAACCATGTTGAGCATTCCAACTAGTAGGACCTTGGGCCTGAACGATGGTATCTCTTTCATCTTCGGGAGAGGCCCATCCATTGTGGGTGAATTCAATGATTTTTTTATCTCCTTCCTTGGAAATGGCAGAGTTTATGACTATTGAGTGGGTTGGTCTTGTACAAATTTCTTTACTTGTGGCTGTAGTTGACATGACTATGGACGGTGTGGAGCTTGTTGCACATATTATCCAGTGAGCCTTCTTTTGCACCTTGTGTTGTAGTTAGACTATACTTGTGGGGGACTAGTCATTAGGGCATCATTTGCAAATACTGCATCTTCTTCTTCCATCCAAGAGAAGAGTACTTGGTTTGGTGCAATATCTAGCTCTTTCTCTAAGGACTTTCCTTGTGTTTGCTCTATGAAGTAGGCATTATCCATTTGGTGAGATTGATATTCTTTTATGTTTCAGAACACACCCTCAGTTATTTGCTTCGTTATCTTGAGCTATAGATTTTCCCTTGGACAATTTTGAGGCATATGGCTATCATTGTACATGTGAAGCACCACACATTCTCATCCTCCACTAGGTTGTTCTAGCCTACGACTAAATCTTTTCTTTGACTTTTCCTGATGGTCTGAAGTGGCATGGTAACTTGGACTATTTGGTTTGCGGGTGTTGGTTGCTGACTTCCTCCTTTCGAAGCTCCTTGATATGCATTATATTGATATAATGGCCTTCCTCCTCGATAGGTCTACATGGGAGGCTTTAGAGGTGATTCTTTTTGTCATCAGATGAGGACTATCTCACTCACAAAGGACCACATGAGGTTCTTCATATCATTGGCATCCTTTGCTAATGAAGAGGAGCTCGATGTGCTTGGCTACACATTGGGCTATATGTACATGGCCAGTGGTACAACTGATGTGGTTGCTTGTAGAGCAGAGGCATTTGATGTTGTTTCTTCTTAGGGGCCACCAAATATTTCCATGAACATGAGCATCGATAGATGTGGTGGAAGCTTCCCGACATCGATCAGACTATTTTTTGCATGCACAACTAGATCGTATGTATTGGTAAGAATATCTCCTCCCATAGATTGCAGCATGACTATGATATCTGAATTGAAAGCCTTGAGATAAAACATGAATGCCATAGTGACTAGAGGCTTGGTAGTCATAGGAATCTTTTGCTAGGTTTTGTGAAACCTAGTGTTGAAGTCACTCATGGCCTCTTGTGGGGCCCTTTTTATGGTGACTAATTATTGCAATAAAGAGGAGCGATCTCCCTTTTCTGAGAAGCACTCGAACAACTTCTCTCTAAGTTGGTCCCAAGAGAAGATAAAAATGAAAGCCAAAGAACTATATTAGTACTAGGATTTTCCTTTGAAAGATGCAACCAGTAACCTAAGAGCAACATTCTCCTCCATGATGTTATGTACTCTACATACCTCCACTATATCTTGGAGATGTTCAGAGGGGGTCTTAAAATCCTCCCCAGAAAACTTTTGGATTGCCTTGAGAGCATTAGCGGGTATGGCGAGCCATACATCTAGGGATGTATGTGGTTGTAGTGGACTATTGTTGTCCCAAGTTACAAAATTTCTAGGAGTGGGGGTGCCTACATGAGCCATTGTAAAAAAATTCCTATGGGCAAGGTAGATGGGTATTCTGATTTGGAAGGTTCAGCCTCTTAGAGGAGTAGATACAGCTCTGGATTGTGGGCTAACACTTCTTACCCTATTGCTTCTTATAGGTGATACAAAACCTGTAAGTCTTCTTCTCCTTGATATAGAGGTAGGTAGTTGGGAGTGCAGGAAATAACATCTTGAAGATGCTCTTGTTTGAACTTTGGGCATGAAATTTCTAGCCTCTTTTCTTGATCTAATTTAAAAGAAATATTTTTGACTTCTAATTAGACGTTTCAAAAACTTCGCTCCCACCGGGCATACTAGAAAAATAACTGTTGATCATCAAAGCTTGTGGTTCTTTGACAGCCTTATAGGAAATTCAACGAGTGGGGGACCAATCTACGTCTCACTGAATGACCTCCAAGATTTTTATAGAAAGATGACTCTTCTTTGTGTTTAGGGGAAAAGGGTAGAAATAAATATGAATAAAACATAAAAATGATGATGCACCAAAGCTTTTATAATATTTCAAACCTTAACTATTCCTTATAAATGATATAATGGGCACAAAATTCCACCGACCCTTCATTATCGGGAAGAGAATGAGTGAGAAAGACTAGAGATAAGCACAATGTAGTCTTTCAAATATTCATGTGGGAAGCACCCATTAAGGTCCAATTAGACATAAGAAAACTCTAAAGACTAACAGAAATATTGAGAAATTTACAGAATCCTTCTTCCTTTACATCATAATATGGAAAATGGCATACCCTTTATAGAAAATGGAAGAGTTCAATAGACATGATCCCATTTTCAAAAGCTAGCATTCAACATAGAAGCTTAATAGCATGTAAATTAGTTATCTGAACTACCAATGCAAAATTTTAACAAAATGCTTTCAATATGAAAAATAAATTTGACAAAGGCCATAGCATGCACAATTTTAAATATTTCTCCCAAATAGATCAAACTTCCATGATACATAAAATGAAAACAAAGGTGAGATGACAATCTGATGGTAGTTTGAATTGAAATATAACATGCTAGAGAGAATAGCAGTATTTTGTAAAGACCCTCCTACTTTTGAGAAAAATAGAACTCCTTAATAATATCTATATTCTTCAAAAAAAAATTTGAAGCAATAGCTAAAATCTAAAAACCAAACTTCAAATTTTTTTTAACTCAATGGTGCCAACCCCTATTTATAGTCAAAAGAAGAGGACAATGCTACAAAAATTCCAAAAGTAGAAACTTCCAGATGCCAAAACTTGATAGCTCACAATCTGATCTTAGATCTTGATTAGATCACAACAATCTTCGCTCATTAAGTCTCAACTGCTTCATTAATGGCTTCACATATTTTAGCGAAGATAACCATAAAAAACAATCAGATTTTAACATAGCCTGACAAAAATCTGATTAATCTACTATGGAGGTTGATGACATCGACTCAAAGGTTCCATATCAAAAGTAAGATTCTCATTGTTCTTCTCGATAAACTTTTCCAAAAGATCATTCCACCAAAATACAAACCTCTCGATGCAAATAGATGATGTTTCAAGTAAGCGAGTGATCTCAGACTTGTGAGAATAGTTTTGAAGAAAATCCTTTAAAGCTGACACGTACCTTGGTTCACGCCTGAAAGGAAAGTGATATGTATATAAAGTCATGCATCCACCATGTGGCATATTGCACGCCTTTATGTAGAAGTAGTCTTCATCCTTTGGGCATGGATTCATCCCAAAGCATAAAAGAGTAAGGGCCAAAAACCAAAGAAAAGTTTAAAGATAAATTGCTTTATAGATAACATCCTAATGAATGAGAAATGAACATCTAAAAAAAAGAATACTAGGTTTTAGTAACATTATTGAATGATTAGACATATTTTTTAGTAGCAACAACTAGCTATAAGCCCTAGTCAAATTAAAAATCTCGATTCTTCCCATTTTATGCTTAAGTAATTACACCTTTAAAATCCTTATTCAAAATATTACCATCCAAAAAGGATAAATTTTGAGATTGAAAATATGTCATGGATGTGAGGTCCCACATTCATTCCCTTGGTATAATATTTAGGGAAGGTTTATTCTATCCTCAAAGGGTTCAAGATGCTATTATGAAAAAGGCTATGCTCCCTAAAATAGAACCCTAAATAGTGGAACAAAATCCTTTTTAAGAACATATTCCTAGTGATAAAAAAGAGTATAAATTGAATTAGGGTCTCTAAATGAAGAAATATTAGAAAGAGGAATGAATCAAGAGACTGTGGTGTATAAAATTAGACACTCTTGAGAAAAGAGAGAATTTCACGCTTAATTTGGACCTACTTTTGAGTACCACTATGTTATTCATTCTTCAAAACAACATTTATAAGCCCCTAAGACCCATTATTTTTTATCTAGAGGCCTGTTTCACTTAAAAATCACTTAAATCTCGACAAACACCACTCAATTCATTCCTATCCCAAAAACTCACCTTCAAAAACCACTAGTGGGACCCATTCACCACCTTGGGTGAATGAGTCCCCTTTGGTGAGACCCATTCGCCAAGAGTGGTGAATGAGTCCCTTTTGAGGGAAATTTCAATTTAAATGGGAATTCAATTAATTCAACTTAATTTTTTAGTGGATGTTGGCCTCTTAGGTCTAAATAATGAGAAAATTAGGTATTGATGCCTATAAATACACATTTTAGGTCATTTTTCACATCTCTTAGTAATTTTTACAAAGCAAAATCAAAATTCAAGTATTAGGAGTCTTCCACAATAAGTTTTATTTGCATTTTCTACAACAAAGTTGAAGCTTTAGGGTAGAAAACTAGGGTTTTTGCAAGTCTTCAAGGTCACTTCTCATCCAAGATACAACATTGAAAATGGTTGATGATGGATGCCTATGGTGAATCATGGAGAAATCTAGGTTGAGGAGTGTTATGCCCTTACTTCCATAGTGCATATAGTTATGAATAGTCGGCCTGTGGCTATCTTAACTCTTAATTAAGTCATATTATCATTAGTATATTGTTATTTAGTTGGTTGGGTCAGCCTAGGTCTTATATAGGTGTGTAGAAGTTGGACTAGGTGATATCCTAGGCATAAATAGGTATATATAGGAGGTTGTGAGTCTTATTTCACCATCATGTTGTGAAGTGTGTTCTCATTAGAGATATTTGGAGGTTTCCCCCCTTGAAGTGGCTTGTTATTCTCAGTTATTATCAAGTAATTGCAGAATATTTCATATCATATTCTTCTATTGTGCAAGTTATTTCATACCAAGTGGTATCAGAGCATGATCTTGGCACTATAGAGGCAAGGTTTTTTCTCAATTTTGGACGCGATTTTGGGAAGAGCATATCTTTCAGATTTTGAAAAAAAAAAATCTTATTTTTAAAGGGTTTTTGAAGAACATATTAAAGAAGGTACAATCCATATTTCAAAATAATTGGAGTAGAATTAGGCTAATTATTGGAGAATTAGTTTTTTTACACAATTTGTTTAGGACTTGCATATATCTCACATCTTGCCGAATTGGAGTCTAATTTTTATTGGGTTTTTTAAGAAATACTAAAGGATATTACAATACAAAATTTGTAGGAATTGGATTAGAAATAAGCAAGTTATTGAAAAATTAAATGTTTCACAAATATCACTCACAAGGCTACAAATCTACTTATTCCTTGGAAATTTTTCTAGGTGAGAGTTATTTCGGCCCTAGTAAGTTACAGTAAAATTTTTAGAGAATTTAAGTTTCATTTGTATGATTTATTTCAAAATCATTGGTTCCCATCATGATGGGACCTGTAACAAGGGGCAAAAAGAATGTTGTCACATCAGGGAAGACTCTTGATAAGGATTGGGTAACAATAGAGGATATTAATCCTTATGAGGAAATCAGTAAGGTGAAGGAAGACATTTCATCAATGAAGATGGATATGTGTGACCTAAGAGGAGATATATACAACATATGAAGCCTATTGAGTGCCTTTATGAATGAACCAAGAAAGGATGCCTCAAGCAACAAAGAACAAGAAGAAGAAGTAGAAGAAGACAAAGAAGAAGAAGTAGTAGCAACAGAAGAAGAAGAAGAAGAAGAAGAAGAAGAAGAAGCAGAAGGAGAAGAAGAAGGAGAAGAAGAAGAAGAAGCAGGAGAAGGAGAAGAAGAAGAAGAAGAAGAAGAAGAAGAAGAAGAAGAAGAAGAAGAAGAAGTAGTAGTAGTAGTAGTAGAAGAAGAAGAAGAAGAAGAAGAAGAAGAAGCAAAAGATGATGATGATGAAGAAGAAGAAGAAGAAGAAGCAAAAGATGATGATGATGAAGAAGAAGAAGAAGAAGAAGCAAAAAGAAGAAGAAGAAGAAGAAGAAGAAGAAGAAGAAGAAGAAGAAGAAGAAACAAAAGAAAAAGAAAAATACAATGAAGAAGAAGAAGTGAAAGAAGGAGAAGAAGTTCCTAATCAAGTTATTCAACCAATGCAAGAGTACCATGTACTATTCCTCACCTCTTCCTCTATGCCACATCAAAAGGTTCAAGTAAAGGAAGAACATATTCATCACCATCAATAGCTTGATGCAAAGGGAAGACACATCTTGGAGTTGAAGTTAATTTTCCAGACATGTGCATGAAGAAGTTGGGGACATCAATAGTTCCAAGTTACCTCATTATAAGAAAATATTTTCTAGTTGAAGTTACCACATGGGGTGATGAAGGTTATATGAAGAAACTACCACAAGTTTTCAGCATTGAGGACAACGCTTTTGTAAAGGTGGGGGCATGTTATGCCCTTACTTCCATAGTGCATATAGTTATGAATAGTCAACTTGTGGCTATCTTAACTCTTAATTAGGTCATATTATCATTAGTATATTGTTATTTAGTTGGTTGGGTCAGCCTAGATCTTATATAGGTGTGTCTAAGTCATACTAGGTGATATCCTAGGCATAAATAGGTATATATAGGAGGTTGTGAGTCTTATTTCACCATCATGTTGTGAAGTGTGTTCTCATCAGAGATATTTGGAGGTTTTCCCCCTCAAAGTGGCTTGTTATTCTTAGTTATTATCAAGTAATTGCAGCATATTTCATATCATATTCTTCTATTGTGCAAGTTATTTCATAACAAGTAGATGCAACTAGCCATCAAATCACACCTAAAGACTTGTTTTCAAAGTGGTTCAATCTTCCATCTTCTCTCTATCTTTAGAATTAAGGTTTGCATTATTCTTTGCATGACATTTACATTCATTTGATATGATGTAGGGTTTCTAGGGTTGAAGTCTTGCATCATTCAAATCACATTTGAACATCTTATTCTAACACAATAGAATAGGGTTTTGTCATACTTCATATTTTCCTAGTCTTTAGCACACTTAAGCCTAGGGTTTTATGCAATTTTTTATCCCTTCAAGGTTTAATTACCCAATTAGGGGTTTGACCAAGGAAAACCCTCCATTAGAAAATAAATTTTAGGTTGTTTTGCAGGTATTTTTTGAGATGTCAATCCAGATTCTCGTCAAGAAGTCTTGTACAAGTGACAAGGTACAGTTCTGAGATTTGAGTTTACAAAAAATTGAAAGTGGAATAATTCACCATGGATGGCGAATGAGTCCATCATGAGGTGGCTAACAAAGTGAACTGTAGATTCCAGTACCCAGTAAACATAAACTAGTTTCTAGGTAGAAAACCCTAACCTATGACTGATTCGTCTAGGGTGGCGAATGAGTCCCAGTCAATTTAAAAGTTATATTTTCCAGATTTCCATAGTGATTTCTAGTCTTCATCAGCGTTACAGGTGCACACATTCTGAATTACAACTTTATGTTTAGTTTCATTTGCATTTTTTATCATCTTTTTAAGCTTTTTGCAAACATCACTGTGTTTTCAAATATTGCATATTTCATTAGTTTTGCATTCATAATTGATCAATTTAATCACTTAGTTGCATTTAGATAATTGAATTTAGTCATAATTCCATCATAAAATCCCTCTATTTGAGTGAACCACCTCAATTTTAGTGTTCTATCTCTCTCCTTTTAGGTGAAAGATCGTAAGAGTGCACGAGAAGTCCATAGAACCACAAAATTGATGGTTCAAAGACATAGAAAAATAAACACATTCTCAAAAAATATGTATAATTTTAATTAAGGTAAGAAATCTATTGGAGACTAATGTTTAGGGTGTATTGGCTATTTAATGGTGATAAGAACACAAAATAATTTCATAACTCTGCAAGATTAGGAAAAAAAAATCATCCACTAGAAGTTTCAATGGTAATACTCTTAATGATCAAAATAAAATTCATTTAGATTTAACATGATATTTCAAATAACTTCTCAATAACATAGAACGATTAGATTTATGGACCCAAAATACATTTTTAAATACCATCATGAGGCTAGGAATGAAGTATAAAAATAAAATGATAAAAAATTAATTTATAGAAGAGGAAATCAACTAATATGCAACCAATTTGGGATCAATTAGATTCAAATTTAAGAATGTATCAAACAATAGGGCAGAAATCTAAGACATTCTATTTATACTAGAGGTATGAAACCAATTGGGAAGCAATTACATAAAAATTGAAATAAATCCATAGGTTATTGTAATTGTAACAAGGAAAACTAATCACCTAATGAGAAGCTAAAAAACATACTAAATATCACATAAGAGATACTATATATTATTAGACTATTCAATTAAACATGTTTATAGAGAATCCAACTATGAAGTGGACCTTGACAAACTAAATATTCAATAAAGAGCTAGGATGTATAAAAAATTTTAATGTCGAGTCATGGGGAGGACTCATATGTATGTATGTATGTATGTATATTCATATGTATATGTATATGTATATGTATATGGATATGGATATATACATATACTTATATAGCTATATACATATACATATACATATACATATACATACACATATGCATACACACACACACATATGTATATAAATATACATATACATATACATACACACATATACATATACGCTAACTAGTTTCACATAAAATAGTTTAAATACAAATGTAACCATGTAGCATATTATCAAAACCGATGTTTAAATATTTGATCCTAACTGAAAATTGTCTTTCAACTATTGTTGCCCCAAAACACAAAGATATATGAATAATTTAAAAACATACTTTCTAAATCTTTAATTTATAAACTAAGCTCCCTCAGGTGAAGGAGTCTTTGGAGTGTTACATCTTTTGTGAAATTGATTGATCCCCTCAATTCATTGTTTGAAAGATATAAGGATGTTTATTATTTTGAGTATTCTAGAAATCTTATTGTATACAACTTTAATGTGTAGAATAGTAGTAAAAGAGGTCTTAAAGTGTCCTCAACATTTTATTTATTATGAAAAGAGAATTTGACTTGTTGAAAACCTCTAGAAATTTCCTTGTGAAGTGGTCTTAAAGAGTCATTGACACTTTGATTGTTAGGAAGACGTATTTTAACTTTTAAAAATTTTAAAAAAATTGTTTGTGAAGGGATCTTCACAAAACTATTTAGGAAGATATAATTTGACATATTTAGAATTTCCTAAGATTACTTGTGATTATTTTTCTTCTTAAAAATTATTAATAAATATTTAAGCACTCTCTAAACCAATAGAATCCTTACCATAACTTTAAATTTCCAAATATTATAAGTTCTCCATAGTAAGTAATAATTTCAAAGATGATTAAATGGTTTAAGTTCTACTGATTTATTGAAGTCATATTGCCAATTATTTATTTATTTATTTGTATATTTATATATATATATATATATATATATATTTATCAGTTCTTGTGATAGATGTTTTATTTGTTAATCTTTTTATGGATCAGTTAGGTATCAAACTTAGGACCTATCATTTGTTGTTGAGATGTTCTACAACTGAGCTATCAACTCTTTTGGTGACTAGTATATCTTTGGTTCAGGTATGACTCATTTTCAACACCTCCATTTGAATCACATTGTAGATGTTCGGAGATCTCAGATTGGTGTAGCTTTGATACCATGTTAAATTTTCATTAACTAATTAGGAGTCAAACTTACGACTTTCCATTTGTTACTAGAGTGTTCTACAGCTGAGTTACCAGCCCTATTGATAACTGCTTTATCTTCAATTCAAAATTTACTATTTTTTTAATAGTACTTTTAACATTTAAATCTATTTTAAAGTCAAACTCCATTAACTGACTTTCCTACTCTCAGTTCATATGACATGTATTGTTTAAAATACTGAAAGATACTAAATCGTTTGCTTGTCAAGGTAAATGACTATTGAATTTGTACAATAAGTCCATACCAAAGCTTCTCGAGTTCATGCTGGGAATCACAACGACAATTTTAAAGTTCTGTGTACGTTATCGAGCAAGGCACAACAGACATCTAATCATATTCCATCTAGGCTGCTTTGCTTGATTTGTAACTTTGAACGGTTTCTGTTCTTGCTGCTTTGCTTTCTTAATTATTAAGGAAATCTAATCATATCAATTTCCACTGGTAAATGACGTCTCAATCAGGCTGTGATCAGGTTACAACTTATGCCCTATGGCCACTATGATGACACGAACAATATGCTTTTGTCCTGTGTCCAAATATTCTTTGCCACCCTTCCCTCAAATGGAGAAATCATAGGAGCAGAGTAAAGTGAATTATAACTTAATGTGGAAGCCATTTCCTTTTATGTTTTTCTTTCACTTAAAATTCAACGACGTATGAAATGAGATTTTATGATCACACTTGATCATTGTGATGCCGGTTTATGATTGCAGTGAGGAAGTTGCGTTCCTTTTTAAATTATCATCCAGAAAAGGCGCACGGTGAGGTATTTTAAGCTCTTACAATCCAAAAATAGTTGGCTGTCCAGATATGATATACGAGGAACAAGGTACAATAAATTGGGATGGAGCTTTGCATATTATATTTGGCTTCATAAAATCTTTTCTATTTTATTATTTTTCTTGGGTAATGTGAATGGATTGAATAAGGGATTTAATAAGAAATGTTATAGTATAATTAATATTATTAATTATTACATGATTGTTGAGAATAAAATAAATTAAAATGGTGTTTTAATATTTTTTTATTTTTTTCTAGAATCTTATTGATTGATACAAATACATTCATGGTTTTTGAGACAACTCATAAGGATTGAATAGGGATTTTATGTTAAGTAGGGCCACATGTTTGACACAATCATTATGCAATCTTTATTGAAAGAAGAACAAATAGAAAGAATCAACATAAAATTATGTTATTTTCATGTCTTAAAAATTTATATGGTTAGAAATTTGCTACTCCCTTTCCTTTTACAGTCTTATTGATTGAGACAAATACAATATTAGAACAATTTAAATATATATTCATGAAAAAAGTTGGGATAATACATTCTTATAAGATCTTTAATTTTCTTTAGATCTCATCACATTGTCTAAACCTATTACATTGTATACAATTGGTGGTCACATTTTGTTGACCACTTCCTTATTTGCATTTTTTTGTTTGTTGCATGTTGGATTTCACATATAAACAATGAGAATAAAGTTTCAATATACTTTTTTATTCCTTCCTCTAGCCTTAGGCATAGAAAAAGTTTCTTCCTAACGTATGAGTTGTTTATGATGCTTTGGTTGTATATTCACTACCTTGGTAATGAATATATTCATGCCCTTTTTGGGTAATATTTATGGATTGAATAGAGATTTTATTGCAAGTATGGGAACATTTCCAACACCATTATTATGTAATTTTCATTAAGAGGAGAATAAATCAAGAGAGAATCAACATAAAAGTATGGTGTTTTGCTAATGAATTTAGATTTTATATGGTCATAATTTTTTTAATCTATTTTTATTATACAATATTAGTGATTGATATGAATATATTCATAACTATTTTGGTTAATATGATGGAATGCATATGAATTTTATGAGAAGTATGATTTTTTTTGACACCATTATTATCTAATCTTGATTGGGTGTAGAATAATTTGAAAGAATCAACATAAAGTATGATTTTTCTCTACTGACTTTAGATTTTATTTGGTTAGATTTTTTCCCTTTCCTTTTGTTGTTTGACACAAATATATAATTAAAATAATTCAAAAATATATATTGTGATATCTTTAGTTTTCTTTATATTCCATTTACATTGTCTACTTATTATATTGTGATCAATTAGCATTTGTATTTACTTCCCCTTTCTTGACCACCTTATAATTTACCTTTTTTTCCTTATTAGACTTCATATATAGGCAATGAGTGTAAGTTTCAATATGCTTTGTCCTCATTTATTCTACACTTAGGTCTAGATAATTTTTCTTTCCAATTCCTGAGATCTTTATGATGCTTTCTCTTATGCATTCACTAATTAACCAATGGATACATTCATAATTTTTGGGACAATGTATATGGATTTTTATTAGAATAAGACATGTTCAACATTATTACTATGAAATTTTCATTTGAATTAAAATAAATTGAGAGAATTGACATAATAGTATGATATTTTCTAATAAATTTAGATTTTATATTATTTGAAATTGATTCTCCCCTTTCCTTTTGTAATATATTTTTTTGTTTGATAAGGTGCAACAAATGTTGAAGAGGATTTTATTACCTGGTTAAAATAATTACAAGAGATTTCCAACTACAAAGCTGATTAGAAGATGTGGTTGTTACTTTTGAGATCATACCTTTTACACAATATTGAATTTGATGCTACAATTCCAACAATAGACATAAGGATTCCAGACCTAAAGTCTTGCCCATATGAAACTTGAGTTGACCATGCCTCTGTGAATGAACGAGCAAGGGAGTTTGGATTCCAATTATAGTGCTTCCCCACCACCCTTCATAGGAAAAATTTAAGATCATGCCTCAATAGCAGAGGCATATGTTTGATGGGCACAAACATGTGAGGGCTTGACTTAACCGCCACAAATTGATCCCATTGGGGTTTCATCCGCAACCACATTCTCCAAGGCATCAACTTCCTTATTGGCTTCACAATAAGTGTGGTTGATGATGAATTCATCAAAATTTTTTAGCAATTCTAAGACTTTCCCCAAGAAGGCATTAGTTTCCAGTTTGGTGTGGCCCTTGTTTTGATCGCATTTACTATTATGGTTGAATCCTCTTTAATATGCACCTTTGGCAAGACCGGGTCCTTACATAAGAGAATCCCTTCTGCTAGCACCTTAATTTCTGTTACATTGTTCGTGTCCTCATTTAAAGGAATAGCCAATTTTTCCACTACCAAAGCATCCCATAGATGGATAATGCAACCTGCTCTTGGAGGACCTGGGTTCCCATGAGAAGCACCATCAAAATTTAATTTAAACTAGCCAAACTATTGAGAATTCCAAGTGCACTGCTCTCTGGATTTATTTCTCTTCATGCCACCTTCTCCGATAAATTGAGGGGCCTTTAGGCCACACCAATTTAATTTCATTTTTCTATCCCATACTGTGCAATAAGTTTTTTTTTTTAGGGAAAGCTACCAATCAGATATTGATTACTTCAACAATTTCCTACATTTGTCTTATTCAAAAACTCCTCCAAACTCATTCTCCTCTACTAAAAGATCCTTCTATTGTGCCCTTTCCAAATTTCCCACATTAAGAGAGAGGGGCTTGCTACCCACAACCCACCAAATACTCTTGATTTGTAAATTATGGTCCAACCTTTGAATAGACTTAGTATGTTGTTTGTAAGTGTTGAAACCTAGCCTAATTTTGTGCACAACCACCTCTAGCAAGCTTGGGAAAAGGGACATCCAAGGAGGAGGTGGTCTACACTCTCTTTTGTCTCTTCACATAGTACACACTTTGAGGGCCCCTCAAAGCCCAATTTTTTGAATCTTTCTTTTGTGAGAATCTTACCCTATAGGGAAGCCCAAGAAAAGACTCCCACTTTGGGCATGATAAGCTTATTCCAACATAGTTGAATTGAAATATCTATACTTTGAAACTCCTCCTTTTTGAAAATCATTTTATATCCATCCTTTACATTGAATTGGCTAGTCCTAGATTCCAGCTATATTAGATTGTCTTGACCTTTATGAAAGGCTACCAATCTTGTTTTAAAAATATTCCCTAGAAAAGATAATTATCCACTTGGTAATGGTAACAGAATCATATCTTTCCATTCCCATCCCATGGAAGGAGCTTCATTGGGAAACTTAACATAACTCTTGACCTTTACACCCCATTTCTATTTTAAAAGATGCTTGATTCAATATGTGTCCATTAGGTTGTTGATGCTTGGATAACCTCCCCATGAATATTCCTAGAACATGGCTTGATTCCCATCCATGATGTCCCAAGATAGGTTATCCATGATGAATTTCTTACAACTCATCATGAAGTTCCATACTCTTGATCCTCATGGTGGATTGAGGGTCTTGAAAACATCTGATGGGTCATCATTCTACAAGTAGTTCTTCTGGATAATCTTGACCCACTTTAAGTGGGGCTTCTTACACATCTTCCACAAGAGTTTGGCACCTAAATATTTGTTCTACCAAATCTGATTTCTAAGCCCTACACCTCTAAACTCTTTTTTCCTACAAATTGTTTCCCATGAGATCAAAGCTACTTTGTTCTTCTTTTCTAGGCCTTGCCAAAAGAACTTTCACATTTTCTATACTAACTTGGAATTTTCTCCAACCAAGAGGGAGAGGTATGAAAGGATGTAGATAGGGATCATTGATCCGACTACCTTCAACAGATCACTAACTTCCTAGCCCAAGAGAGCCATCTTCCTTTCCAATAGGAAATACTTTTGTCCATTTTCTCCCCTAGAGGGCCCTAGAGTTTGGAAGTTATTGTTCCTTTAGCTAGGGGAAGCCCTAGATAGGTACAAGGGAGTTTCCCCATTCAGAATCCTAAAACCCTCAAAAATTTTACCTCTTTCCTTGGATCTACTGAGAAGAAGAATACTTATGATTTCTCATGGTTGATCATTTTCCCTGAGGTTGTGGCATAGCATTCCAATATTTTCTTAAACTGAGCAACTTCCCTTTTCTTACCTACCCCAAACAACATAGTTTCATTAGTGAATTACTGATGGGTAACTATTGGGAAAGAGGAAGTGATTTTGATCCCCTCAATCTATCCATTCACCTATGTCCCCTTGAGAGCTCTACTCAATGCCTCTTCCACAATTATAAATAGGAAGGGGGAGAGTGGGTCTCCTTTCCTTAGACCCCTAGATGATTCAAAGAAACCCTTGGGGGATCCATTCAGCAAAACTGAGTATCTTGGCCTAGAAATGCAAAATAATATTAGATGTATCCATTGTTTATAGAATCCAAAATCCTCTAGTGTCTTACAAAGAAACCTCTAGTCAAATTTATTATATGCTTTTTTGATGTCTAATTTGATGAGAATACTCAAGTTCTTGTTACACTAAATATAGTGAATAACTTCTTGAGCTTTAATGAATCTATCCAAAATTGACCTTCCTAGTACAAACCCTATCTGATCTTTAGAGATAATGACTGGAAGTATCTTCTTCAATCTATTTGCTAGTGTCTTTGCCAAGATTTTGTAAAGGGTATTACACAAGGAGGTTGGCCTGAACTCATCCAAGCACATGGCATTTTCCTTCTTCAGAATCAAGGTGATGAATGTGTTATTTATTTCTTTAATAAATCTTCTTGAGTTCCTTGCTGCTTCTAGAGCTTCCATCAGATTCCCTCCAAGGATATATTAGAAAACCAAGATCTGATTGCAAACCAAAATAGACCTTCCACAGAGGAGAAAAATAGAAAAAGCAGAGATTGCATAAAAACATGCAATTTGATATATTTGAAAAGACCAATTAATTACAAAAGATAATTTGCTTTATAAAAGCAAAGATTTCTAAACCTAATCTTATCTTGAGGAACAAGATAGCTCGATAGGATAAAGATGAAAACCTATAACTTAGGAATTAAATAATTACCTCAGTAAACTTATGCTAATGTGTAATTAATAATTAATTACACCAACAGGATATACCAAACATTTTTAGAAAAACCTTGTCGAAAAGCCATCTGGCCTGAGGGCTTTATCTGGATGCAGTTGGTTGAGGGCTACCTTGATTTCTTCCTTGGTGAAGCTTTCCTACAAAGCCTTATTATGTGCCTCTAATACTAACCTTGGGATGGAATTTAGGAATAGCTACTGATTTTCTATGTTCGATCCTTCCTAATTATTAACGATATTAATGAAGAAGGAGAATGCCTCTTTAGTGATGCCTATTAGGTCCTTTATGAGAGAGCCATCCATTTTTCATAGCTTAATGATTCTATTTATGTCCCTTTTTTGCTTTGTAACATTTTGAAAAAACTTTGTATTTTTATCACCTTCTGCTAGCCAAGTTTCTCTCAACTTTTGTCTCCAAACAGTTTCTTCTTTTAACAGAATATCATCATGTATTCTTTAAGTAGATATTTTTATTTTAGGTAACTCTCCTTATCTATCCCTTGACAAGGCACTTCCTCATGTAATACTATCAGGTTCTCTTAAAGATTCTATTTCTCGGTGGAAATTTTTTTGAAGTGGTCCTTATTATATGCCAAGATTTTGTGTTTTATTGATTTCATATTTTCCAAAAAGTAGAATAAATTTCATTCCATAAATTGCTCTTTCGACCACCATGTTTTGACTAATTCAAAGAAGTTCGAGTGCTTCATCCACATATTTTCAAATTTGTAGGAAAAATTGATGGGTTTCTCATCTCTTGTTAGCATCAGAAGGTCTGGATAGTGATTTGATCTAGATCAAGGTATGATGGATGCTTTAATGCTAAGGGGTAAGGTTTCCAAAATCTGCCTAAAGAAAAACCTATCTAAAGTCTCTGCAATGTAGCTGAAACCTAATCTTTTGTTATTCCATGTGTAGGAGCTATTCTCTGCTTCAATCTCAAGAAGGTTTCACCTACCTACCCAATCCTTGAAGTCTACATGTGCTTGGTTCATTCTTTGGGAGCCATCACTTTTATCTTTTAGATGCATAATAGCATTGAAGTCTCCCCCAATAATTGTATGAGGATGCGGTTGCCTTCCAAGAAGCTATCCAACTCTTTCCAGAGATCTCTCTTCTTGATGTAAGGGGTAGGGCCATACAAATTAATTAATAATAGACCCATGTTCATTTTTATGTTTCTTAGGATGCCCCCAATCCAGTTTTTCTCAAACCTAATCACTTCAAACAAGGCCACCCTAGGATTCCAAATAATGGCCAAACCCCTAGAAGCCCCTTCTGATTGGATTGCCTCCACTTTCTAGTAGCCTACTTTCCTAATAAAGAGATCCATTTCAATTTTGGTTAGTTTGGTTTCCTGAATAAGTATAACTTCTGCCTTATCCAAGAAAACCCCACACTTGATCAAGTGTTGCATGTTAGGGAATTTAAGTCCCTAACATTCCAAGTAAGGATCTTCATGGCCCCTTGGGAAGGGGCTCTCCCGTCCCTGATTTTAACAGTGTTGTGATTTTGATATGATCCTCTACCTCCCCTGCTATAGATCTTAATTTTTTTAGAGATCTTCTTCCTTGTTTCTTCTCTACTGACTTAGCACAATCTAGTTTGTCTTTGTTTGCAAAGGATTGAGAGATGCCTGAGCCTTCCATGATTATGAGATACTCTTCATTTCTCTAATGAGGTTCTTTTCCCCCAAATAAGAGTTCTTGATCTACTTTTTCCTGTTGAATACCCAAGATACTGAGAAGGGGGGTGAATAAGTATCTCCTTAAATTTTCTGAATAGATACCATCCAATTATTCCAATACATATAACAACAAAGATAAGTAAAAGCATTAAAAAAATATGAAACAACAAAACACATGAACACTAGGATTTTTATGGGGAAAACCCAAAATGGGAAAAACCACGGTGAGTGTTAGCTCACAATATAGTATAACCAGTTATAAGATATTAGAAAATGGGGTGGCTCACTATCAGGACTCACTGTCCAAATACAAAGGCTCATTGCTTACAAAGTTACAATGAAAAAATGGCTTACAACCATAAAATGAATTGATAAGGTACACCTAATGAGTGCTGATTTAGTTACAATGAAGCTTAGTAAATAGACTTGGCACACTTCATCATATTCACTCTTTTTCACATTCACTTTCACAACACTATCATCTCATCTCCATACTTCACAAACTATGCAATATATATACCTGGTCTATCCACAAGCATCAATTAGTTTGGCCTAATTAGATGCACTTCATATATATCAAGAATACCAATTGTCAGCTACAAGCTTTCAAAAAATATTCCCAAAAAGTAATTCAAACACTCAACATGCTACATCATGTTAGCATGGACCTAAGATAGGTCACACATATATTTTCAAAAAAAAATTGATTAACCATTGCATTATTTACCCATTAGGTTGGCCAAGGAGAGACCTAATAGAAAAATTGGAATCAACAAAATAATGTTGATACACCATAAGAGAATATGCATACATGAGATCTTGAATGTATGTGCTTACAACATCCATGCACCATTTCCAAAAATCTCAAGCAATAGTAATCAACAACAAACAACCACATACCAAAATACCCGAGGATGTACCAAAATACTGGTTCAAATACCAGACCAAAATATTGGAACAAATTCAGACTTAGTCTTACAGTTGCAACTCATATATCATGGTGACATCAATGACAACACAAAGCAACAAAATGAGATGTTTCTCTTTATTTTTCCAATAATCTCCCCCTTTTTCATTGATGGAAACATGTGCCAAAATTTCAAAACACAACTTGTAAGTACTTCCAAACTCTTATTTACAAAACTCTCCCCCTATTACCAGTATTCACTTTCCACTATCACTTTTTCTCTCCCTCTTTGACATCAAGGACAAAGGGTGTTCCAAAAAAATTGAAATATGAAAACAAAGAAAAAAAAGAAACATGCATCAACTGGAGGATGGCGAGCCTTGAAGCTCCTTAAGAATACCTTCCCATACTGATTTACCATTATCCCAACTTTCCTTTGCAAAAATCAACATCTTGTTTAGGGATTCCAACTCTACCAAAGTTTCTTCTACACCATTCAGAGTATCAAGAGTCAAATTTATCTTTTGAAGATTTTCTATACCAGCCAAGGCCTTAACAACTAGAGTGTATTCTACCCTTATAATGTCACTTAATTGGCCAAATTTTCTAATAATCTCTTCCTTCTGCTTCTGTAAAACAAATAATTTATCTTTATGCATAGAGATGGCATTCCATGTTGATCTATCTTTGTCTTTAGATATACTGTAAGTACTAGAGATAGTAGTCAACTGAGACTCAATAGAGTCCATAACAAACTTAATGTTCTGGGTAGCATCTGGCCACTTCAAACAGTAAGCAAGAAGTTTTTTTTCTTCCAATTCATAGATATTCACAGCTTCCAAGTTCTTTTCAACATTTGAGTGTGCAAGAGCACACTTGTCATGCAATGCCAGTAGCCTTTTCTCTGCTATTTTCTCCTCAACCTCTTGTTTTATCTTTTAACTAAGCTCTGAGTTATACTCCTTGAAATAATGAAACAAAAATCTCAAATTTTTAATGGGAGTGAGGGATGCACCAATAGATGCACTAGATGTGACCTCCTACAATGCCTTAAGATCATCTTCTATGAATTTTGTTCCTTTTTGATGAGTTTCAACAATCTCCTTCCTTTTGAATGCCTGCAATGTATCTCCTAACACCACTTTATGAACCGAAGACATATTCTCCACATCTACAAACCCTTCAATCATCAGAAGTTGTAGAAGCTCTTCAAGAATTATTGGCTATAATTTGATTTTCTTAGATAGCAATCCTTTCAGTACATTATTATTGGAGGACGATTCTCCGAGATGCTTAAGAGATTTTACAATTTTCTTATGACTTTCATTAGTTTTCCCAACAGATTCCTCATTTTTCTTTTCTTCCTCTACCTTTTCCTTATTTTATTCTTCCACTTTCTCTTCTTCTTCTTCTTCTTCTTCTTTCTTTTCTTCCTTTTCATTTTGATCTTTATCTTTATTCCTGTTGTCTTCTTCATTATTTCCATCTTTTCCATTTTTATTTTTATCTTCTTTTAGATTATCTTTTTCTTCTTCTTTACTACCTTTTCCCTCTTCAATATTACCTTTTTCATCATTTCATTTTTTTCCTTTAATGTGCTCCAGAGGAGCATCATCATGCTTTTTAGGCTCAGTTTCACCTTCATTTTGCTTCTCAATTTCCAGAGTATCATTTTCACCACCAACTAAAGCTCTCTTCTTAATTTCCAGACGATCATTTTCACCACCAACATCATTTGAATCCAACTTATCTAAGCTTCTTTTCCTCTCTTTCTAATTATTGGCTTTTGGTGCTCCATGTCTAGATCTCCATAGACTTTTCTGCATAAGTACCAATTCTGGGTTCATTGGGATCCTTCAGACTTTTCAACAACATTTGTACATAACCCTCGGCTTCTTCTATAATTTCATATCCAATGGTTGAATCCAAATGGTCTAGGGTTCTACTGCTTCAATCATGCATTCATTAGAGGAAACATGAAATATGTTGTCATCTTGATATTTCTCAACAATTTTCCTTGAAATCCTATCTCTCTCATTCATGTTGCTCTTAAATACAACAAAGAATGTTGTTAGAGCATTTTCTTGAGCCTTCAGATCACCCAAAATATGTATATAATCAAAGATTTGATGCGCTGCCAGTCTGGATGAGTCCCAAAACACTTCATCATTCTTTCTAGGAAGTCTCTTCATGAAATAGAATAACATACATACAATCAATGAGCCAAATTTAAACAAATGCTTCCTTTCTTTTTTTGACTTCAAATTCTCAGTTCATTGTTGCCGGAGAAGCTCACATAATTCATAGTCTACACCATTGACTGCCATATCAAAACCAATATAAATAGTTGTGGCCGAAACAAAGTTATCTTTGTTGGTGAAGTATATTTTATGACCAATCATGATAGCGGCATACTTCACAGCTGGATTGGTGATGGAATTTTTTGTTAAAGCTCTCTTGTCATATGTGGCTCTTGTGAGTTCCAATAGCACCTCATTATTCATGGATTTCAATACAAGTACTGATCCTTTATCTGAAAGGCTTGTAACAACCCTAATCGCCTCCTTAGTTATCAGGCGAGGTCGGTCAGTCCACATGAATTTATCATGTATTATTCTTAGGATTGGCTTCACAAACCTATCATAAACCACAAAACTGAGGTTGGGAAAGTTTTTCCATCTGTCTAACTTCTTTGCAATGAGGTTTGAGTATTTAGGTTTTATCAAGAAACTATCTCCAGTAAGCTCATTTTCCCAAATGCCAATCAATTTGTTGTGATTGAACTCCTTAGTCCTCACTTGAATATACATTCTCATGTCCTCGATCGACATAACCCCATGAGGGATTGATGAGAAGGTGCCCATAGGGTCATATTCAAAAAATTTCAAGGAATATTTCCTATAAGATGGTCTTGGTCTTTTCGAAACTCTAATGACCAAAGGGGTTGCCATTCTACCCAATTTCGAATCCAAACATCTCAAAGAACACAAACCCACAACTACACAAAAATTAAAATACCTCTTTCTTCACAATGAACCAGAACTAGGGTTTACACGGCTTGAACTCCAAATCACTTCAAGAACACTCCAAGAAGCTCTTTGATTTCTTCAAATGCACAAGTTATTAAAATTCCTTACACATTTTCTTTATAAAACCATGATTTTCCCTAACTTCCATTAAATGCGTCAGATTTCAAAAAGTAGCTAAAAAATATTCTTCTTAGCTCAGAAAAACCCTAATTCGCTCCACCAAAGATCATGCCTTCATATTTTCTTATGGTTCCACTTGCATAACCTCTAGTAAATCATTTCTTACAATATATCTTCATGTCAAGGACTGACATGTCAATCATCAGGGGGTTCAAGTGATTTTCTGTAAAATATCCCCCCTAAGACCTTGTTAGGTCTAATTCCTAGAGGAATTGTCTATACTAGATGAGGGCACAAATGCATCTATCATCTTAGAATCTTCTTTCATCCTCCAAATCTTATTCATTTTTTTTCTTGATCTCATCTTTTTCAATCTTTTTCACAGGTTCATTCTTTTCTACTGGATTGGTCTACTTACCCTTTTTTCTTCTATAAACTCTTGACATATGTCCTAGTTTGTTACAATTATAGCAGACAACATTTCTCTGATTATTTTGACTTCCACTGACTCTTGTTCTGCATTGATTAGCTTTATGTCCATACTTGTTGCAAATATAATAGTAGCCATTAAAGGATTGATCCACTCTTCCTCCATTAAACTTATTCATCATCAGGGCTCTGCATTCAATAGCCCTATGTCCAATTCCTTTGCATGCTAAACATTGACCAATGAAGGTCCGACTAGGAAAATGATTCATCTTACTCCTACATTATGTTGCCCTGTGACCAAATTTATTGCATGAAAAACAAGTGCCATTAAAAGATAGATAACTTTGTGCATTAGGATATCTCATAGGTGGTCTCCTAGAAAAGTTCCTAGAATTTCCTTTCTGATTTCCTTTATTTTGAGTCATCTGGTTATCCTTAGAGTTTTCACCTCCTTCCATTCCCAAGCCACCTTTTTCTTTACTTGGTTTCTACCTTAAAATCAATTCATCAAGCTTGTCTGAGCTAGATTTGAAATTGTTTTCACAAATTTTCGCTTTCTCCAGAACTACTTTCAGATTCACCACTTCTCGTTGAAGCTTGGTGTACTCATCAGACTTGCTTTGTACCAATTTTTTCAGATATTCTTCAATTCTTTTCTTCTCTTCTACTTGCACCTTCAAACTAGTAATTTCTTCATTAGCCTGCTTCAACTAATTAGTCACTTCCCTATGCCTTTCTTTGAACCTTTTCAATTGCTCTTTTAATTTTTAGACACATTCATTTGCATCTTCAAGATTCTCTTTCAGGTCTCTATTTTCTCTTTCATCTTTGTCAAGATACTCAAGTGTAGTCCCCAGAGCTCTTCTTTATCATTCATTTCTTCCATCTTCAAGATCTCCTTCAAGCTGTTAGGCTTTTCTGGAGGAACCGAGCTCTAATAGGTCAATTTTTGAATATCCAAGATACTGAGGGGTGGTGAATCAATATCTTCTTAACTTTTTTGAATAGATACCATCCAATTATTACAATACATATAACAACAAAGATAAGTAAAATCATTAACAGATTATGAAACCACAAAACACATGATTAGCTAGATTTTTATGTGGAAAACCCAAAATGGGAAAAACCATAGTGAGTGTTAGCTCACAATATAGTATAAACATTTATAAGATATTACAAAATGGGGTGGCTCACTACCAGGAATCACTGTCCAAATACAAAGGCTCACTTCCTATAGAGTTACAATGACAAAATGGCTTACAACCAGAAAATGAACTGATAAGGTACACCTAATGAGTACTAATTCAGTTCCAATGAAACTTAGTAAAAATGTTTGATAGACTTCGTGATATTTTCTCCTCTTCACATTCTCTTTCACAACACTATCATCTCATCTACAAAATTCACAAACTATCCAATATATATACCTGGTCTATCCATAAGCATCAATTAGGTTAGCCTAATTAGAAGCACTTCATATATATCAAAAATACCAACTATTGGCTACAAGCTTTCACAAAATCTTCCCAAAAATCAATTCAAACTCTCAAAATGCTACATCATGTTGGAATGAACCTAAGATAGGTCACACATATATCTGCAAAAAAAATTGATTCGTCATTGCATTATTTACCCATCAAGTCAGCCAAGCATAGACCTAATAGCAAAATTGCAATCAACAAAATAATGCCGATACACCATACAAGCATCTAAATACGTGAGATATTGAATGTACATGCTTACAAAATACATGCACCATTTCTAGAAACTACAAGCAACAATAATCAACAACAAACAACTATGGACCAAAATACCAGAGGATATACCAAAATATCAGTTTAGATACCAGACCAAAATACAAAAACAAATTTAGACTTAGTCTTAGAGTTGCAACTCATATATCATGGTGACATCAATGACAACACAAAGAAACACAATGAGATGTTTCTCTTCATTTTTCCAACACTTCTTCCTCCTTTATATCAATTAGCTTTTGAAGGCTCCTACTTTTTAGTTGTCTTGGCAAGGTCTAAAGACTGATTTGAGTCTATCCCCAGGATCTGTGCATTGGTTAACCCAAAAAATAACACATGACCTCCATCTATAGAGAATATATTTCTTCTCCTAGGGGTTCTAACTCATCTCCATCCCAATGTTGTTTGGGGTCCTCAATGGGCTCTTCAGCCATGCACCACATGTGGTTATTTTTTGCACAAGGTGTCTCACCCAAATCTTCTTGAGTCACAACTTCATTAATCAGTAGCCTTCTTCATTTTTCTAACTTATGAGTAGCACCCATAGGATTGAACTCATCATCCCTTTTTGGAGATGAAATTTCAGTGGATATATCTATCAATTGTTGGCTAATGTCCTTCTACAAGGCCACAACTTTTACTAAGAGCTTGGATAGTTCTTTTTCTTATTGCTCGAACCTTGATTTTGTTGGGTTCCTAGGATCTTGTTCTCCTCTTAGGGACTGAGTTCTTTTATCTGAGTAGGTCCCTTTCTAGGGACATGCTAGTCTCAACTCCATGCTCTTGATGTTGGGGGTATGTAATAGTGACTTTATACCTACCCCAACTTCTATCAATGGTGCTTTACCTTTACTACCCTTTTGTAGCCACCCATTATCCAGATTTTTAGCTTGAGTTTCTACACAAACCTCTAAGCATTATATCCTGCCTTCCCCTAAACTTTTACCTAGCCCCGAGCTTCCTGCCACTAGTTTTTCACTTAGAAGGAAATAGCCTGACATACTTCCTTCCAACACTTTCACTTTTTGGATCCATCTTCCAAAATTCAATATTATTTCTAATTCACTATAGACCTCTATGTTGATTTCAACATATAAACTAGCGACATCCACCAATTTTCCATTCAGGAAATCCTCTTCCACTCCCAAGAAGGATCCTAAGGCATCTTGCATTGCAAATATGTGCCTAACCGGTGTTGTCATTGATGTCAACACATCTATGTTGTTATTAGTTTCAACTGTGCTCCGGTATGTGCTCCCCATTTTTTTTGTGTTGATCCCATGTTGGTGTTGATTTGGAGTGTTTTTTAAGGACATCATTGGGTGATACATCCTAGATTGCAGCTTCTGGTTTGATGAAGAGTGAAAGTTGTGATCACCAGTTTGTGAACTTATTTGACATAGTTGGTTATCTGTGGACTGGGAGAAATGTATATGCTTTGTAGTCCTCCGCTAGTTTTTTTTAGGTCTTATGGATCTGGAAGAAGGTTTATAATGGTTTTATCTATGTCTCTTCAATATTGTGCATGGTTTGGTGCTTTGGTATGAATATTTGAGTGAGCCTTCAGTAAGAATGGTCTAGTAACTTGCTTCACATTTCTTGCATATTCAATATATTTGTCTACAGATTGGAGGTTATTTACAGGCATTTCTAAAGATAGTATGTTCCAAGTTTGAACCTCTGGTATGGATATTTGAGGGAGTTATGTTCACCTGAGTGAAAATTTCTTTTTTTGGACATTTGGTGATGGCTGTGAGAATGTATTTTGTTCCACATTCCTCCATGTTTAAGCTTTCTAGTCTACGGTTCTGGAATTAAGTTTACAGTAATATTTTCATGTGCTTGCAACTCAAATGGTTCTTGATTTGATGGTTTGGAAGTGATCTCTTCTTTCTGACAGTGTTTTTTAAAGTACCCTAGTTTGATAAAACCTATAGATAATGTTGTCAGAGCTTGTGTTGAGATTCTTGGTGATTATAGTGAGCTTGTGGATGCCTCTTGATCACGTTTCTACCTTTTTATTGGTCCACAAGATGTTTGATGGCTAGTGTTCACAATGGCGGGTTTACAAATGGTCTTGTCCGTGTTAATAGGGGTTTCAAGTTGGTGACTAACATGTGAACATTTAATGAATATGATGCTAAAAAGGTGACATGATTGATCAAGATCAAATTTGATCGAATGAACAAAAGAAGAAATTAAATGCATATCAAATTTTTGGGACTTGGTAAATTATTGATAATGAGGTTGATTGGTGTGCAGCCTGATGTGAGATATGGAAAATTTGATTGGATTCCATCATTATTGGATAGAATATTATGTGGGCAGCTTGATGATCTAACACTTGCTGATGTAGGTTGCAAGTGAAAAACCCTAACATAGGGTTTGACTCATATGAAATACATGAAGGCATGAGTTAGAAGAAAGTGTGTGTGATTTCTTGAATGAAAAAGTGAGAGAGAATTGTAACGGAGAAGAAAAATCATAAAAAATACAAAAATATGATTATAGTAGTGTGAGAGTGAACTGAGAGAGAAGTATAATGTGTTGAATTGATGTATCATAGGTTGAGCAGAACCATGTTATGCATAGTTGATTGAAAATACTTGTAAAGAGGTTGTAGCCTCCACTAGTAGTAAGTTACAACTTAGTTTAGCATGTTGTTGCATCCTTGAAGTCGATGCTTCTAAAACGAGGAGTCGAAGCTTCCTTAGGGTTGTAGCCCTTAAAACCTGTAACAAAAATTTGATGCTTGTGAGGCTAGATTAGGATGGTAGATCCTAGCAACATTTGTCACCATGGTTTTCCCCATATTGGGTTTTCCACGTACATTTTGTGTTATGTGTTTGTCTCTCTCTTGATTATGACTGCTTTAGTTGTTTATGCTTTGAATTCCTCATTTGAGTTGTTAAGTTTAATTTTGCTAAAGGTCACTCTAGATTCAAAAATTTATAATCTATTGATTCACCCCCCCTCTCAATAGAGCATTATGTTCTAACATCTCCTATTTTAATTAGGGCTCTCAAATTCCAAAATTATGTAGGGAGCACTACTAGACTGAGCCACATTGGGGAATTTTTCAATTTGTATTTTGTTGGGTTAAAATTAGGGGTCCAATTTATTCGATGAAAGGTGGATCCTTTGAAAAAAATTAGATTTCCATACAAAATTTCTATCTTCAGGTTTAGATCTATACACTCTATTAGAAAAAAGATGTTTTGAAAAAGTTGAATGCTTAGCTTTCCTATATATACACACCTCCACTAGTCTAGAATTTCCTGACTGTTGCATCCATTCTTGCACCATTTCACCAATAATGCTCTATCCTTTAGTTGACTAGCATTTGAGGAGATAAGGTCTGATGGCATCATGAATATAACTTGTTGCGAAGGCTCTTTCTAGGATTCATCTTACCTTCTGTTGGGTTTTTCGCCCTCATAGAAGCCTTTCAATTTTCCTTCCCCCAGTCAAAACCCTTCCTTAGATACCACCTAGGGTTTCTGTCCATAAAAATTCATGGGGGATCCAATCCATTCAGGGCCCCTTTATACTCCAACCTTTGTGTATAGGATGTAAAATTCATCAACTTCACTTCTTGTTCCCCTACAACCCTATTCTACAAAGGGACCCCTAAATCTTCTTTCGCTAATGGGTATTTCTACCTCCTATTGCAAATACTAGTCTGTCATTCAATATGATATGAGGGGGGAAGATCTGATTTGTTTCACCACCAATCTATCCTATGTCTTTTCCCTCAAGCCAAAATTGACCACACCACCTACTAGTAGCACCGTTCTTATTGTCATATTTTGCAAAACTACCAGTATTTCATCGCCCCTGATTTCTTTGCAAAGTGTTCCACTCCAACTATCCCATTTGATCTTTCCATCCAAACTATCAATGCTTAGGGCTTTGAAGAAATTCCTTCGTTTCTATTTGCTTGTATCTCTGCCATTCTTTAGACTCTCCTCTCCTTCCTGCCATCTGAGTTGGATACATGGAGGCACATTTATCAAATCATTTTCCATGTTCAAAAACACACTACGAGATGTGGTTACTCTTGTCTAGATTCCACCTTTGTGTATTTCCCATATCTGGGAGTTCCATTTCTACAACATCTCCCCTTTATCTAGATTGGTATTTTCATTGAATTGTAATATTTTAATATATATTTATTTAAAATTTTGGAATACAATTGGGAGAATAACATTTTGTGGACATGGAAATTGTACTCCCTTGGACATAGTACAATCTATGGTCTAATTTAGTCATATTTTAGACATCCTTGCATTAATCACCCTTTAAAACAACATTAATAGGCCCCTAAGACTCATTATTTTGGACTTTAAGGCTTATTCCACCCACAAATCATACAAATCCTGACAAAAAAACATTCAAATTATTCAAATTCTAGAAAACCCACCTCAAATTCCCTTGGTGGGACTAAGTTGCCCAGGGTGGCGAATTAGTCCCTTTTGGGGGAATTTTCAATTTTGAGTGGGAAAATCACTGACTTAATTCAAATTTCCAATGGATATTGTCCTATGATTTCAAAATAATGAATAATTAGGTATTGATGTTGGTGTGAATAATTGTCTTGTACCTAGCTAATTCGCTCACTAGGTAATTAAGGGACATATTCACATGTTAAGTTTACTTAGGATATAAGATTCTTTCTAGAAGTCTTAGTTGGATTTTCTAGAACTTATCTTATCTAGCTATATTGCATCATTCTTAGGTAGTTAGTTGTCTCATGTCATAGGATTAAGACACTTTTCATGATCTTTTCTAATCCTATCTCTCTACCTGGCCTTTATAAGTAAGGCATCTCATGTACATTTGAATCATATTCAACCAATATTCAATCTTGCACTGTGAAGCAATATTTCTTGCCATTCTCTCTCTTGTGGAAGTGATTTTGGTCTAGAAACTATTCTTGGGGGTGTTGGGGAGTCACCATTTACTCCCACATGGTATCAGAGCTCTCCAGGTGTTGTGGATTCCTTCCTAGATCTGAGGTATTGTGTTGGCTTGAAGATTTTTGCTAGGTGAAGATTGGGGTTTCAACGACCTCATGGTTGAGATCAGGTGGTTGCACAGATGAATTTTGACTATAAATTCATCTATTTTGGGTAAAGTTGTTTTAGAGGAATTTTTTTTTCTGGGACAGCCTCCCAAGCGATATGATTTTCTCATTTTCGCAAAAGAATATTTCAAAAAATATTTTCTACGGTTATTATCAAAAATTTTGGGGCAATTTTTTTTAATTTCTAGGAAAAATCTTTGCAAATATATTTGGGCTATAATTTTATTTGTATGGGATTTATTTTATAAAAATTGGGCACATTCAACATATTCCGTAGAGTATATACTTTGCACATCAAAATTCATCCCATACGTAGGGTATTGGCATATCCAGCTTCATTCTACACCTGTGTCATCACTTGATCGATGCTTGCACTATACAATAGCCAACGTACCACATTTTTCTTTGGTCGATACCTTCCATTGGCGTCGACGGTCGCTCACCTTCAATTGACAGTTTGAATGCGGCATATTCTTCAGATTTGTCACATCTAGGCTTTTGCATCAGGTACTTTATCAGTTGTGTTGTCTCTACCCACATGGATCTCCATTAGTGGTCAAATCCTACGCTGAGCCTAATCCTTACTTGGTCGGTGTACAACCATTCATTGCCAACAGTATAGTTTATTCGCAGGTTTCATACATATACATTTTGTTTTATATAGACAATATTACCCTAGGCAACAGTGTATGTTTTTTTTCCCTTCTTTTGCTTGAGGTCACATGGAGGACCACATTTTCAGCCCCCAGTGCTCAAAAATTGCACCAACTTAGTCTTCATAGTTTGTGTATTTTCCCCCATAGTGCCTTTTATAGGGCTTTTTTTCATTTTCTCATAACTTTTGCAAATAGAGGCCATTTTTTCAGAAACGAGATATCGTCGGAAATCTAGAAGTGTCAACTTTTCATTGGTACAAATATTTTGTAGATATTTTTCAGTTTTGTACCATTTTGTTAGGCTGAAGACAGATCTCTATTTTTGGATTCCGAGCTCATATATTTGTAAATGGGTTTCTTAATTACTTTGGAGAAAGGGAACTATAGGAAATGGAGTGATTTAATTCTCACTCATTTTGGTGAGTGGAATATATTTTCTTATTTGTTTAATAGAGTTCCTTGTCCTAGCACAGATGATGAGTATTACATTTGGAAAGGCTTTAGGGCTAGAATCTTTAGAGTTATTTTTGAAAATGTAAATGATGAAATTTTGGAGACACTTATTCACTTCAAATGTCATCATGCTCTTTGGAATCACATTAGAGAGGTATATGGAGACCATGATTCTTCTCCATCTCTTGAAGATCCTCTTTCCAACTCAAATGTGCTTCTTCATTCTTCAGAGTTGATAACCCATTCTTGTGATCCTTTGGAGGAGATTGCAGATGCTTCAAAGGTTCCTAATTCTTCATCTTCTGTTGTTGAGTCATTTAGTACTACTAGTGATTCATTTCAACATGTATCTGATAGTCTTCCTGATTGGGATTCGTATTTGATAGATATTGCTTCATTGTTTGTGGAGTCTCACATGTTTCAGATTTGGAAGACCAATTTGAGGGTTTATCTCTCCTATTTGATGATAGTCATGGATCAACTTCATGTTTGTTTTTGGAGCTTGTTCAAGATCAATTTCCACTTGTTCCTAGTTTTTCACAATTTGTTGTGATTAGGCATGTACCTGATTGGATTGTGACATCATCTTCATCATCCAAGAACTGGGCAACACATGAGAAAATTTTAGATACACAATCTACATACATATGGATTCCTCTTCCTACTAATTCCTATCCAAAATGGGAAGCATTCTTGAATTTGTACATGTTGTATCTTCTTCCTAAGGGAATAAAATTTATTTTTAGGCATTGGATTATGTTTTGTCTTCAGACATTAACCATATTTGTAGGTGATCACACATTGTGGGGGGATATCTTATCTCTCTATTTCCTTCTTATGGGGGGGTCATTGATTGTATATACATGTTGGATGTAGTTCTTGGGGGGTATCATTGAGTCCTCCATACATCATGTTTTTTGTTTTTTTTTCTCTCTTTTGGAGAGGAGTTTTGTCCCATTGGGTTTTCTCCTTTTCTCTTCTTGTGAGAGATTTTTTTCATTTTCATTTGTAAATGGGTACCTAAAATGGCCTAATAGTCGAGACCCATCTTCATCTTTGCATAGTTTGTATAATAATCTTCTCCCTAAGTTGCACTTAAGGGGGGGGTGTCGGTGTGAATAATTGTCTTGTACCTAGCTAATTCACCCACTAGGTAATTAGGGGACATATTCACATGTTAAGTTTATTTAGAATATAAGATTCTTTCTAGAATTCTTAGTTGTATTTTCTAGAACTTATCTTATCTAGCTCTATTGCATCATTCCTAGGTAGTTAGTTATCTCATGTCATAGGATTAAGACACTTGTCATGATCTTGTCTAATCCTATCTCTTTACCTTACCTTTCTAAGCAAGGAATCTCATGTACATTTGAATCATATTCAACCAATATTCAATCTTGCATTATGAAGCAAGATTTATTTCCATTCTCTCTCTTGTGGAAGTTGTTTTGGTCTAGCAATTGTTCTTGGGGGTGTTGGGGAGTCACCATTTGCTCCCACAATTGATGCCTATAAATACATGTTTTTAGGTCATTTTTCACATCATTTTGGTCATTTTTCAACAAACAAATTTAAGAGTCAAGTGTTGAACATCTTCCACAAGAAGATTTATTAGTTTATCTACAACAAAGTTGAAGCTTTAGGGAAGCAAGCTAGTGTTTTTGCAGGTCTTCAAGCTCACTTTTTGTCCAAGATCTCACATTGAAAATGTTTTATTATGGATTCCTATGGAGAATCATGGAGAAATATAGGGTGAGGAGGTGCAACTAGCCATCAAATCAATTCTAAGGACTTATTTTCAAAGTGATTCCATCTTCCATTTTCTCTCTATTTTCGGCCTAAGGAAGTTTTTCATGTCATTAAGATTCATTTCTAATATGATTAAATATCTCTTAGAATGACTCTTGTATTGTTCTAAATCCACTTATGCATCTTATTCTTGCATGTTAGAATAGGGTTGCATCTTATTTCAGATTTCCTAGTCTTAGACACACTTAGACATAGGGTTTATGCATATTTCATTATATTTTCAAGGTTTAAATACCAACTAGGGGTTTGACCAAGGAGAACCCCCCATTAGAAACCAAGTTATACTATGTTTTCGAGGTGTTTTCGTAGATTTAGATCTGAGTTTCTATTGGAGAATAGAGTGCAAACTATTTTCGTTTCCACTTTCAAATTTTCAGAAATGCCAAAGTGGATTAAGTCATCAACAATGGCAACTTAGTCCCACTACACCTATTTTTCATAATTTTTTATAGATTTGGATACCCATTTGGCTAAAATGGGTTTCAGAGTAGTTTCCAAGATCTAGGACTAAGTCGGCCAACTTGGTGTAAGTGTCCTAGTTGATCAAAAAATTAGATTTTCAAGAATTTCAGAGACATTTGCAGTCTTCATTTCAACCCCTATTATTTTCTAGGTGCACTCTTCTTTTCTAGCCTTTCTATCTTGTTTTATATTGCATTTAATTTATCTTTCTGCATATCATAATGTGTTTTCAAGTACTTTACATTTCATTAGTTTTCATCCATTAATCATTATATTTTATTAGTATATTACATTTAGGGCATTACATTTACACATATTTCATTCAAATTGCATTAGTTTTGAGTGAGGTCATTGCCCATTTTGGCCTACCTCTCTTGTTTTAGGTGAAAAACCCTAGAAGTGTTAGAGAGCATTAGGGAGCCAAAATATTTGTCCACATTTTGGTGAACCTAACATTTGAACATTATACTTCTGATTTCAAGTGCATTTACATCCTAGGAACAACTTGCATCAACATTGCATTAGGTTTTTGCATTTTTTTGCATTCTAGGGTTTTCCAATTTGCATTAGTGAAAAGCTTATTTAGGCTTGCATTATTGCACCTTATTTCCTTAACCAATAGTAGAATTTTGCATCTACACTTTAGATTTGAATTGTATAGTACATAACACATGAAATTCCATCAAAAAATTTAGAAAAAACTTTAAAATACCCCTATTGGGACTAATTTTCCAGCCTGGGCGACTTAGTCCCAATACACATTTTGCATCAGTATTTTCAGACTTCAGTTTCCAATTTCTTAAGTTACTATTTGTTTCAGTTACTTTTTTGTTTCAATTCAGTTATCTTTTGCTACATTCAAATCATTAGCATTAGCATCATTTACTTTGATGGCAATTATGGATACCATTAGATTTTTACAATGTTCATTTTCAGAATTAGTTCCTAGTTTATTTAGATCAGATTCATCAGAAAATGAAAACAAAACATCCAATGAAACAATAAAAATTATGCTTCACTTTAGAAAAACTATATCATCCAAACCTTTTAGTAGTGATGACTTGGATAAGTTGGATGAAGCTCTACATGGATTCCTCTCACTAGGTTCATCCACTAAGGCTTGTGATGAAAAACCAAAACCAACCAATGATAAATTATCTCCCAAAACTTTTAGTAGTGATGAATTTGACATGTTAGATGAAGCCCTTTAGGAATTCATCTCACAAAAGCCATCCACTAAGGTTTTTTGTGAGAAACCTTAAAAAAAAGATGTTAATGTAGTTCAACCCCAACTCGTTCTTTATCCACCTTCACATAAACCTCAACCACCACCTAAACTTGAGTTTACCCTTTACTCACCTAAGCATGATGTTGTTGCTCGCACACATTACACTAGAAATAATCCTCAACCACAACAACCAATCCCAACCTCCATACCTTTTCCCAATTCTATACTACCTAGTGCTCCTCGATCAAGGGAGTTTGATCTTGTCAAACAACTTAAGAGCACTCCCATAATGATCTCCCTTTGGGACCTTCTTCAAAATTCACCAAGCTATCACTTTATGCTCCAAACAAGATTGCAAAAAATAGTGGTTCCTCCTGGTACAAATTTAAATGATGTGCAAGAACTAATACAAGGAATGAACACAGTTAAAGTAGACATTACCTTCCATCAACATGAACTCCCTCCATTAGAATTAAGGAAACAAAATGAGGCTTTTATGATAATTGCTCAATTCAATAGAATAAGCATCAAAAGGACCCTTGTTGAAAATATTTCTTCCCTTAATGTGTGCAGTGTAAAGCTCCTAGATATATTACGTGTGGATAAATCATAAATCAAACCCAATTCCTTATCTATTAGAGGATTTGACAATATCACAAAGCAACTGCTTGGTGTAATTACCTTGCCTATTACAGTCAAAATGGCTACTTTGCAAACTCCTATTCATGTCATGCCCTATGATCTTTCCTACAATCTTATTTTGGGAAGACCATGGATTCATGAGATGTGTGCGATGCCTTCGACCCTTCATAAAATAATGAAATTTGTCTATAACAACAAAGTTTATCAAGTTGAAACAAACCCCAAGCCTAAAATTTTCTTAAAACTTGAAAAAGGAACAAGTCCTTTGAACACATTAATTCCAACATCTCACATTGAACCTATTGAGACCAACAAACAAGAAGAATAACCCATGTCTAAATTGGTAGGTGATGATTGGGGATCATTAGAATTCACACCTTCATTTATGGGTGAATACATAATCTCACAAAAAGAGGATGAAAAACAAGAACAACCCATGATTATGTCCACTCAGAATACATACGAACCTTCACCAACACCTACCTCATCTACTTAGGAATAAAATATAATGTACATAACAAATTTTGATGGGATAGATTATCAACAACCACCAAACTCGAAATAAATGGAAATAATTTATGGACGAGGCTATGAGCTTGTGAAACAATTGGGATACAACAGTAAAGGATGTGGAAAGAACAAAAAAGGTATTCAAGTTCCTATAGAACCTAACACACAAGAGAAAAAAGCTAGGTTGGGCTATTATTTTTCTAAGACAACAAAGGAAACTCAATGACCATCGCTAAACATCAACACCATCACATGTAAACAAAGAATCAATCTCACCTTAAAGCATCCTGAATTTCTTGATATGGATTTACCACCATCATGGGAATACTTTGACGATGATGAAGCTTTGAAAAAAATGTTAGGTGCTTCTGATAAGACATCTTCTAAGATAAAAGTTACCCGTGCTATGATAAGTACCAAGCAACAAGATATTGATACCACTGAGAAAGACACAAGCATGAAACCATATGATCCTAAATTTCCTAAGTCAAATGTACTCCCCTTAGGGGATAAAATTGATATACCAATGGATATAGACAATCAAGAAAAGGTCATTAAGATTGGGAAGTGCCTTGATGATGAAGAACAAGAGGATACTGCAACCTTGCTTCATGATTTTCCAGAAAGTTTTTCTTGGAAATATTCAGTATGCCAGGAATTGATCCAAAGATAGTAACACATAATATTGTTCTTGTTGAAAATGCTAATCCTATTCAACAAAAGATATGAAAAATGAATCCTAAAATAGCCTTTCTTGTTAAAGGAGAACTTGAAAAACTCCTTGACGCAGGTTTCATTCAACCTATTGATTATTCTCCTTGAATCTCAAACATTGTCACATTTGCTAAACCTAATAATCATATTAGGATGTGTATGAATTTTAGTGACTTGAATAAAGCCTCTTTAAAGGATGATTTTACCCTTCCTAATATTGAAATGATAGTGGATTCAACTGATGGACATGCTTTGTTGTCATTCATTGATGGATTTTCTAGTTATAATCAGATCTTTATTAACCCACAAGGTCAATATAAGACACCATTTACATCTGTTTAGGGAACATTTTCTTGGGTTATGATTCCTTTTGGATAAAATAATGAAAACACAACTTATCAATGAGAAATGAAATTGATATTTCATGATTACATACATAAAATCTTGGAAGATTATGTTGATGAAATCCTAACCAAATCGTTAACAAGACAAGACAATGTGAGTGTCCCTCAGAAGATCTTCGAACTGATGCATAAATACAACATGCGATTAAATCCAAAAAAGAGTCTTTGTAGTAGATAGTGGAATTTTTTAAAGGTTTTTCATATCTCATAGAGGCATTGAGGTTGACACAAAGAAAATTGATGCTATAATCAACATGCCACCTCCTAGAAACATTTCTCAATTATGCACATTACAAGGAAGAATTCAAGACATTTATCATTTTGTTGCCTCCTTAGTTGATTGAATGTTACCTTTCACACATCTCCTAAAAAAGGATGTGAATTTTGATTGGAATGAGGATTGTAAGTAGTCCTTTGAGAGTTTGAAGTCATACCTTGCAACTCTACCTATTTTACAACCCGCTATGCCAAATGAATTGTTCATCCTTTATATAGCCACATCTACCCATGCTCTTGCAACATTGTTAGCTCAACAAGATGACAATGGGAAGGAGAATCCTATTTATTACATTAGTGGAACCTTAATTGATTATGAAACGTGATACACACCAATCGAAAAAAATTGTTTAGCTCTTGTATTCACTACCAGTAAGTTGCAACACTATTTATTGAATGCAGAAATACAAGTCATGACAAAATTCAATCCTCTAAATTTTTTTTAATAAAAAAAACTTATCAGGATGTCTAGCTAAATAGGTAATGTTGTTGACTGAGTTTGACCTTAAATTTGTTTCATAAAAAGAAATCAAGGGTCAAGCCTTGACTGACCACTTAGTCGATGCTCCTTCTCCTTGAGCACTACCTAGCAATGATTCTTTTCTTGACGATCATGTGTTGACAGTAGAAGCTAAAACATGGGAATTATATTTTGATGGATCTAAGTGTAGAACAGGCTTTGGTGCTGGGGTTATATTGATCCCACCTATAGGAAAGCCTATTCCCTTGTCTTATCGATTGAATTTCCTATGTATGAATAAAACAACTGAATATGAAGCATTAATTGTTGGATTGCATGATGCTTTGATCATCCAGGGTGTCAAAGATATTAAGATCTTTGGTGACTCAAAATTAGTAATTAAACAAATAAATGGAACATATCAAGCAAAGCATGACAAATTATCCAAATATAAGAATCTTATCATGCACTTGTTAGAGAAGTTTAAGACATTTACCATTCATAACATCCCATGGAAAGATAATTGACTTGCAGATGAAATGGAAAGTGTTGCCTCTCTTATATCCCCTCAAGATCCTTCAAAATATTTTACATTCACTCTTCACCCAATCATGAAACCTCCAATCAATGAAAGAAAAAAAGAACTTTTAATGAAAAATGAGGAGAACTTGAGTGAATGGTATGATACAATATCAACTATTTGAAAAGTGGTACCTTTCCCAAGCCAACAACTAAAAACCTTCGTGCTCAATTATGAAAGCTTACGTCCAAATATATAATACTCATCAATGTGTTGTATTGAAGGTTGTTCAATGGTCTCTTACTTAGATGCTTAAAAAAATCTGAGATACCTATAGCACTTCACCAAGCCCATGAAGGTGCTTGTGGTGGAAATTTTGGAGGGAAAACATTGGTTCAAAAACTTATCGTATTGGGTATTATTGGTGAAACATGAACATGATTGTTTCGATTATGTTTGAAAATTTCATAAATGTCAGGAACATAACAATTTGAATCATGCTACTACTAGTGAAATTAAAACTCAAGTTCCAATATGGCCCTTTGTGGTTTAGGGATAGACATTATAGGAAAAATATCACCCCCTTCTTCTGTTGGACATACATTTACCATCATGACAATTGATTACTTTACAAAATGGGTAGAGGCAATTTGTATTCGATCTACAATAGCTGAGGTAATATGTTGTTTCATCCTAGAACACATTATTGCTCGCTTTGGACTCCCTTCCACATTAATATCTGATAATGGTACCCCATTGAAGAAATGATGTGAATGAATTCTTGGAGACCTTTAATATCAAACATCATTTTTTGACACCTTATTACCCATAATCTAATGGTCAATTTGAATCAACTAATAAAGTGCTTGAATTTTTTGTGAAGAAAACCGTTCATAAACATCATAGGGATTGGAATACACAATTACACTAGCTTGAGATGCTCGATGAACAATGCATTAACGCTCTTGAAAATATTCAAGCTTATTGAAAAAGGAAACAACACTATTATAATATCAATGTTATCCCTCACACATTTCACAAGGGTGACTTAGTTCTATCTAAAAATCATCGTAATGTCAATGCCAACCCAAATGAAAGAGGTAAATTTAGTTCTAATTGGTTAGGACCATACATCATTGACAAATTTTTTGGGTTTGGTGCCTATATGTTAATAGAACTAGATGAAACAACCCTTAAGGAACCTATCAACGCCACACATCTACATTCGTATTATGTCTAATCCCTTTGAATAGTATGAATGATAAAGCAGTGTTGTTAGAGCTATTGGGTCACATCCTATATGCATCCGCATTTCTTCATTCTTAAAAAATAATTACACGCCTATCTTGAGCACTAAAGTGATTATTTAATTTATTACTTTAGGTTTCATACTATTCAAATTCACTTTGTGTGTTATGTTCAATTAACTCATTATATGCATTATAAGTGTATTTAATTTAACATAAAAAAAATAATCACAATGATGTGTCTACGAGAAACTGAAATATATTTTATTAGATCACATAAAATATGTTAAATCATGAAAACATTAATTAAATAATATCACAAAGGTTATTTAATTAATCACATTGCTACTTAACATTCAAACACATTAAAACAAGTAATACAACATCAAATGTTTATATATATATCAAAACATTTTTTGTACATGTCATAAAAATATATAATATCACCGAGGTTTGTGGGTATCAGACCCCTCGAGATCTGGTACTAGTGTTGATCTAGTAGTAGGACATTGGGAAATGGTCGTATGTGATTGTGACTGTGATCCGCCGAATCTGAGTTAAAACTCTAAGCCCTACATCCATCGAAGGGCCACCTACTACTCCCCTACTATCTGATCCCTCTCTGCTTGTATCCATGCTACCTCTTCCTCTAGTCTCTCAACCTCTACTCGGGTTTAGGATGACTGTACCTTTGCTATGGTCTCGGCTCGGCGGACTTTTCTTCTTAGACTCTCATATGTTGTCCGCAATCTCGCGAATGGTTTGAGTGACTCTGGATCCTACTCCACAATAGGTGGGGGCATATAATTTGAGTCCTCCTCCTCATTGATGGATGTTGGCACTATCTCTGTAGCTACTTGATGGTAGAGATCCTGCCAATCTCTCATAGCTCTTGTAAGGTAGAAACAATACACAATCAATACACATCATGATATATATATAAGGAGCATTAAAACTAAGGTACATGCATAAAATCAAATATCATCACCTGTATCATCGATAGGCTCAAAAATATCATCCTCATCCTGTGCAGGGGGCATGGAAGATGTGGTAGCCTTTCCACAACTGTGGGTACTAATGCCTACTACAGCCGTTGCTCGTGATCTAGTCATATGAATGGGAGAAGGTTCTCCCCACTCATGTAAATCCTTAATTGCTACCTCATCACTCTCACTCAAGGGTGGCTCCTCCTCCATCCTCCTACTAGTCCTCTTCATCCTCATACTCCTCTCCTTCATGTCCATCATAATCAAGATCTTCCTCATCATACTCATCATGAATGACATCGGTAAATATGTCTATAGCTCTGTATCATGTCTCCTCGGCCCTATCCTCTCTATCATATCCCTCATTTTGAAATGGTCTTGCATCTCCTATAGGCTCATCAATTAGATATATAGGAGTTTCTCATGATACTATCCACCACTCCTCATAATCCCATGTGGCATCGACATCATCTATGTTGGAGACTGGAGGATGATTGTGATCTGATAAATCAGAGTCACTCTTGACAACATGGTCTAAAGTGAGTTGTACTATATCACCTAGTTTCCGAGCACTCTGTACTGACCTCCTAAAAGAGGACTGTGCCCTGGGTGGCCTTTGAATTTTTCCAAACTACCACATGACTCGATCATGGTAGAAGGGACGTACTAAATGATCATGACGATTTACCAAAAATATATCTAACTATAGTCTCCTCAACTACCTCATGTGATTTGGCCACTGTCATGTTAGTTGATAAGGTCTACACAATATCTCATCCTCCTCCAGTCGGTTAAAAGTGTAAATCCATGTACTGCCATAACCATCGTAGAGGATAGCCAAAGGCCCAAGGATACCCCACTCCTATCGGACATGGGAAGCAGGGATAGCTTTAATAAACCCCCACAAGATGAAGGTGTAAAATCCTGGTGAATCTTGTATGCTTCTAGATAAAAATATTAATTTTAGTGGAAATTTTTTTCATTTTTCAAGAAAAAAATATTCTCAATTAGAAAATATTTTCTAATCAGTAGAAGTTTTTGGAAAATCTTGGTGAATTGCAATTTTTTTTAAATTGATAAAATATTTTCATTAGCAATTAAAATCTATTTTCAAACCTAGAAAATATTTCCATTGGTGAATCGAACCTATTTTCAAAACAACAACAAAAAAAAAAATTGTTGGCGATTAAAACTTTCTTTCAAAACAAAAAAATATATGATTGGAGAATTAAACCTATTTTCAAATGCATAAGAAAAAACATTGGTGAATTAGCATAATCTCAAAATAATAATAAAATTTCAACGCAAGTCAATATAACCATGACCGTTCGATGAATTTTCGATGGACGGTTGTAGTTGCATTCTGGAAGTAAATCTCTGAAGCACTAGATTTTTGAATTGAAGCCTCTAAAATAACACTAGAACTGTTAGATGTAGAAACGTGGTGAGATCAAAGCTCATCGCTCATCACGGTAATGAACCCAATGGGTTGAAGGATTTTGGCAATGACTCATGAGTGATAGAATAACTTAAGTGGAAAAATTATGCACGTGCACAAAGTGTGTTTTAGAAGAGGGACCGTTCAATGAATTTTTGATGGATGGCTATAGTTGCATTCCTAAAGTAAATATTTGAAGCACTAGACTTGCCAATTGAAGCCTCCAAAATAACACTAGAATTGTTAAATTTTTCAGAAATCAATGGTTGAGATTTTATTAATTATTTAGGTTTGTCAGCTATAGTTGCATTCTAGAAGTAAATCTTAATTCTTTAATCCTGAGGGTCAAGTATCGTCAACCTAGTGATGTTTCCATTTTAAAAAATAAATTTATTTGCATGTGCACTATGCAACCATCTTTTCATCTTTCATAGACATACCTCTTAAGCACTTGTTTTGAAGGATTCAAGTGTTGAAATAAATGTTAATTGTCACATCAATGATAGTGGTGAATTTAAAAATGATAAGTGTGATTTCATACTCATTGTGTTCATGCTAACTTCTATATATACTTCACCAACTTGATGTTCTTCATATCATTGATAATATATTTGGCTTTGATTTCTTTCTTCTCCATTCTCAATTTAACTGAGATATTATGGAGTCTTCATGGCTTGTCATGCTACCCAAATGTTTATGGGAGAAAAGAAGGGGTGATGCATATGACCAAAAAAAGTTGGGTATGGTTTTTACAATTCCTTGTGTGCGGGTTGAGGATGCTATGAGAATAATTGCGGGTAAGGAATGGATTCAAAACAACTCTTATGCTCTATATTCTAAAGTATCTTTGGCTTTCTTGTCCAATTGCATGGAAATTTTGCTCGATAAATATTTGGTGAAGAAGCTGGAAATATGTTATTTGTAGCCTTTCATTTACTCTATTTCTTCATTGGAGTTGGCATTGGAGCATTACAATTTTGAAAGTTGGTTAGCACCAGTTGGTGGAATCTTCCGGAAAGTGGAATTGCATGCTTCTATAGCATAGGCTCTTTCCTTGGTTAATATGAGATGGGGTCTACTATGTGATACAAAAACTAAATCATTAAAGAATCTAGAGTTTTGGAGGAAGGTTTTGGGTGATTCACTTTTCTTCTCTATTGTTACTTTGTTAAATTTGATTCATGTTCTACTCAAACACCTAGTTGATGGCCTCAACTAATGCTACAAAAAAAATTAATAATGAATTATGTGATATGTCACATGTCTATATTTTATTGTGTAGCATAACAGTTCTTGTAATATGTACTTTGTGACTTGTTTTTTGTCACAATTAGTGGCTTTTTTCCTTTTGGCCACACTGGTTATGTACTATGTACTTCAGTATTTAGCAATAGCTACTTAAATTAAAATAATTTTCATGGCTCCATTCTTGTAAATCCTTTTTGCTTTGGTTAATATAAAAATGTGTCTTTTAAAACTAGTAGTAATTATCAACATATAGTTCTGATCATAAATGAGTGAAATTTATTGTGACTTATTAGTGGAAATTGATAATGATTAAGGTAAAATGAGACATTTAATTCTCTTTTCAATGTGTTGAATTACTCTACCTTTCATTTATTCTATTGAAATTCTCAATCTTTTTTAAGAAAGTGTGGTTGCGGTACTATGAGTGACAACATAGATTAATGCCATATGATGATGAAGATTTGTAATGATTTCATATTGTTTAAGTGGCACTGGCGTTTTTGAAAATTGATAGCTTGTCAACTTGAGGTATAGTTTTTATGTAGCTAGGGTATCAAAATACAGACATCAATCAAATTAAATATTTAAATTGGAAATGTAAGGCTTAAGTTACACAAATCGATTAAGTTGGGTTTTTGGTTTGCATAAATTTCAATTAAGACTATACCCAACCTCACACATGACACATGTGAGGTGTACACGGGGACCAGGATAGTAGTGGCACTATTGGTGGCACTTTTGTCCCATAAATAAGGATAGTGAGCACAACTGAAATCATTCGTTGAAGGCTAAAGGCTATACTATTGAGTGCAATTTTTGAATTGTCATAAGGGTTTTCATTTTGTAGGGTCAATAAATTAATAAGGGTGTAGGAAGAAGATGATGTGGTATTATTTGGGATACTCTAAATTCTCCTGCCTCTAGTTATGTAGTTACAGAGTAAAAGACCAATTTACTTCAAGTTCAGAATGGGTGGAATTGGAAAGAAGTTAATTTGGTTAACCTAACTTCTCAAACAGGTTTTGAACTAGGATGAGGAGCTTTGATGGAGATAAGTGATATCCTAGTGCATGGAAGCTACAAGTAGAAGACGGGGGAAATTTTACTACCCCTCATCTTCTGCATGATTTTGATTCTCAAAGGGGATAAGTACATTTTGTATCTTCATAGCTCCCGATTCCCCAGCATGGTTGGTCAGGAAAGCCCCATGCATTTATTTTCAAAGTGCATATTTTACATGGGAGAAATTTTATAACCCATCATCTTCTACATGAGTCTAGTTCTAAAAGGGGATAAGTACATTTTGTATCTTCACAACTCTCATTTCCCTAGTTTGAATGGCCCCCTATTCCCCATGCATTTATTTTTAGAGCCCATGGCTGACCTGACAAGTCCCATGCATTTAGTTTTAGAGTGCATGGTTGACTTGACAAGTCCCATTTATTTTTAGAAAAACATGTATTACATTTATGTTTTCACCAGTGGTCTAGCAGAAGCTTGGCGCTTGCACTTACATTTGTATTTGTACTATGTAATAATGTAACATTGTAATTTAGTTGTAATAAAATAAATGGTTGTGCTATTAATGTGACATTGTAATTCATTGTATTAAGGCCTTTGCAATGTTAAGTTATCAACCTCTTGGCCTTGATGTCAATCCTAGTGCATTAAAGTTTAAAGCAACTTTAAAACACATGTTTATTATTTATATCATAAATTACTCAACCGTTCGATGAAAATTTGATGCATGGTTGTGGTTGCATTTGAGAATGAAATTCACAAAGCACTAGGCTTGCAAAATTAAACCTTTGGAATCACCCTATAACCGTTAGATTAACAAAGATCAATGGTTTATAATTTTCTATCAATGGAGTAAATCATAAATGACTTGTTTTAAATGTTTTTCAGCCATGTACTAATTGTGTAGTTCAGAAGTAACACATAGTTGTTTTGGTTTCATTCAATTTAATGTTCGAAAAAACAACACTTTCTATTGCTAAGTGATTTTATTTTGAAGTGAGAGGGTCAACACATGGGGATATTTTAGTCTTTAGTTTGTTCATTGTAGTGCGACACCCTATTCTGGATTCCACAGTTCCACTTCCAACAAATCCATTCTAGTAACATAGTTTCAAGAATCAAAATACGAGTAAGTGAAAGAATTCCTACAGCTACGTTTCATCATTTGACATTTCTTAAAACCTTATTTTGTCAAACTTTCAAGTTTAGGTTTAGGGTTAAGAGGCTTAAGAATTAAGAAAAATTAAGGACGACTAATAGGGAATTCACAATTTCACATTGTATCAACATGTCTACCAAAAGTACCACTAGAACAATGTCAGATAAAAAAATACATTATGAAAAATTGCTTAAAACCCTAGGTTTCACTGATGAATACCATGATATTTATGATCCTAAAAGCTATGGTAGGCATACCTCAGAACTTATATTTTCATCTCAGAATAAGGATGCAAAGAAAATTCAAGTTAATAGTGTCAGTCCACTGTGGGTAACTAGAGTAGGGCGCATGATGTTACATGAGGTTTTCCCTTGCCCAAAATTTATCATGGTCTGTGCCCTAAATTATGATGATAAAAAAAGAGCAATTGTTAATAAAGATAGCAAAGAAGAATTGTTATCCATTAATGTAGAAGAACTTGGAAAAGTGTTGGGGTTTAGAAGTACAACTGAAGAATTTTGAAATGTCCACATTGAAGTAGAAAAGCTTGCTAGTGATTATGAAGCAGTGGATGAAATGGAGAAAAATTCTTTCTTAAATATAATAGTTAGGGATAGAAACAAATTGAAAGCTGATCATAAGCTTCCTTATGATTTGGATATTTTTAAGCCATGGGTTCAAGATACTATTTCCATGCTAGCATTTTTCCTTTGACTCGATGGAAATTTGGAAGTGGGTGCAAGCCTTCTTGAAATGGTATATAATGTCCATTATAGTGTTCCACATGTCAAAATATAATTTTATTGGGAACATTGTAGAATCCATGCATAAACATTTTTTAATGATTAAAGGAGGTTCCAACAAGACATTTAGGTTCACAACCTACTTGTGCTATATTTTTATATTCAAATTTAGGAGAATGTTTCAGATGAACAAGCTTTAGATTCATCCCTATAGTAATTTTGAGGAAAAGAAAATGGCTCCAGTATATGAATGGACCACTATGATAAGGATGCATGATTCTCAAAGGAACTACAATCACTTTGTAGACTACTTTTTGGCTCCATTACATCAAGCAATTAAAATACTCTAATGCCTAGATTGCCTATGTCATGTAGAAACTGCATTCAATTATGAAAAGAAATACAATTGGCTGATTGGTACTTAATCGAAGAATATACTATGCTTAAATTTTATGGATAAGGAGTACAACCATACAAACTTCCAATACATGTGACAGAAATGGTTTTTTCTTTAGAATATGTAAGGCAGATGCAAAGTACTAATGAACTACACTTTACCGGTCAACAAAAGAAGACCTTATTTCCTTCTTTACCTTTTTCATGTGGAGGGATCACATTCAAGAGAAAAAAATTTAGTGGCACATAATCTTTTGATTTTTTTTTATTTTGATGCTATCTGTCACTGGTAGTATGATCCATGTGACACCATTAAATCAATGATTGTGCTCAATATGAATATTACAAGTAGAATTCAACATCAAAGTAAACCCTTGCTTGAAAACTTAAGAAACAAGGAGTCTTGTGATAAGGTCAAAATAGCAATGGAGAAAAGTGTTGCTGAGAATGGTATTTCTTTTGAACAATTGTTAGCATAAATTATGGCATTGCATCAAAAGACAATTAGGAGGTACAACAATTTTTATGAAAAAAATTAATAAAAAATCTAGTAGAGTAAAAATGCTAGATTCTCTAGAGAAGGAAGTTATAGAAAAAAATTGGTCACCATAAAAAAATACCACCTTTTAGTCTATGAGGAGGGAGCTAGGTGATCCAAGAGCTCTTATAGAGTATGGAGATATTGAAGAAGATCGTGAGTTTAGAAAATTGTGGAATATAGAACATTTGAATGAACAAGAAGATAAAGAAAGTGATGATGAATCTAATGATGATAGGGAAGAAGAAAGCCATGTCAATTTCAAACTTGGTTTAAGTGGGGATACAAAATAAGCATACACTATAGGAGCAGCCATAGATGAAAAAATAGGTTATGAAGGTGGTCCTTTGGGGTCCCAAAGACAAGGCCCTTGGACGGTAATAGATGTAGAGCATAGAAAACTAGTTGATAAATCTGGCCTTGGGGCTTGGAGGTGAAAAATTAGACCTAGGGAATACAATTCAATTTGTTAGAGCTTCAAATCCTCATCCTCATGGTTAGACACAATCACAACTAGGACATGCCCATGGTGGAGAGGTTAGTGCAACTGGCACTACCTCTAGTGGTGATGGTATGGGTAGTAGTACTAGTAGTGGTCAACATGTGCTACAACAAAAAATTACACACAATAGGACAACAATACAATATACCACAGAAGCACTAGGTGATCAAGGCATACAAAAGAGACAAAGGATTTTGATAGGTCCAAGTCACACTACTAGTGGATCCACCACAAAGGAGTTATTTCTAGGCACTTCCCCACTGCCAGTTAGTTTGGCTATGACATCATTAGCAACTAGAAGTACTCTTATTCCTTCACCATTCAGGCATTCCATTATTCTTGCATCCCTAGGTTTTGATTACATTAAATAGTTTAAAAATAAATTAGACATGAATAAAAAAGAAAAGAAGGAATTGATGGAGAGTACGTCTAATGTAACTTCAGATCCTACAACAACCATGGTATTACCAACATTTGACACAAATAAAGAAATCATGGAGTACACAATTCTTCTTCCCACATTTCAAAACAAACTAGGAAATCAGATGGCTTGATTTGAATTCCAGGTGAACAATATTCAATTGGATTTTTCTAGACTCAAAAATACTAACAAAATAAATTTATCAAAGAAGAACAATGAATTGGTGTACACATCATTGCTAAAGAAAGATAGAGAGAAAAAAAGGTTGCAAACTTAGATTGCAAAATTACAGGAAGACCTAGAAAATGAGAAATCAAAGAGGAAAGCAATAGATAACAAGAGAAATGAATTAGAAAAAACAATAAAAAAATCTACCTCTACATCAAAAAAGAAAAGAGGATAAGCATAATGAGACTACAATGAATGAAATGAAGCAAAGGCTAGATGAGAGCAACAGAAATATGATTAGGAAAAATCCACTTCAGAAAAATCAAGACTAAGCATTGTGAATGGAAATGCACAGTAGGAACAAAAATTGGAGAAGGAGAGAAAAATAAATGAAATATTGGAGGTAGAGATGATGGAAGAAAAAAATGAAATTAATTCTTGTCAAAATAAATTATCTGTATTTTGTAGAAAAACAATGAGGCATATGAAACAAAAGATTTGGGATGAAATAATGTAGAGGATTGATCATTTGTGTGACATGTTTCAATTTATGGATGCTATCAAAAAACATCATAAGAAGCTCAACAAATATTTAGTGGAAAACAAAAATGTGCTGGCATTAGAGAAATCTACAAATCAAATTCAAAAAATAGTCTACAAAGCCAATGAAAATGTTTTGAAATCAAAAGGGATTACTAATTGGCTTGCTACATCAATGACATTGTCATCTATCATTGAAAGGTGTTTGAGAATGCCTAAAACAAAGGAATATTTTCATTTGGATACAAACAAGATGAAGGTGGATGAAAAGGTAAGGAAGTTCATAGATCTTAGTTTTCCAGAGGCTTTTGACACAAATGAGTGATTCATTGGAAAGAATGATTTCAAAAAGAAGATGGAGGATGCAATGAAGATTGATTTGGCCCAGTTTCCTCAAAACCCAGATGTGGTGAACTATTTGGATTCTATCAAACCATTGCTAACCTTGAATGTAAAATTGACTTAAGATTCCAAGATAGGTTCCAATTTGAATCATGAATTGTTAACAAATATTCAAGTCAAACAACATCAATTAGAAAAAATGACAATTCCACCACTTGAATAGTGGAAGTTGCTAGAAAAGATGTTGCAATGATTTGATTTTTGATGATATGAGAACTTTTCCAAGTTCTAGTTCAGCTCTACAGAGTTGTCTTTGAGCAGGATTTTGCATTTCCAATGCCTCTATGTATTCCTTCATGTGATAATCAATATAAAATCTCAAATTTAGACTTCACTAATGTGTTGATGTTCAATTATCTGTATTATTTATTTTATCATTTGAAGAAATTGTTTGGTAGTAGTTTCAACTACTAGATACGCTTTAAATGATTGCTGATGTTCATTGTTGTATATGCTACTAATACTATTGTTAATATGCTATTAAGAATTGGATTGAGTGGTGAATCACTAAGTACATGTTCAAGTTTTACTTTTAACATAATTAAAATATGAACTATAAGGTGAATTTAATTCCAGGCATCCATAATCTTAGTGAAATTGCATTACAATTCACACATCAATACTCAATCTCCATGACTACTTATCAGATCCACTAGAAATTTATATGAATTCATGCTTTAATGAAGGTACTTTAACCAGTTCATTAAACGAGAGGCAAAATTAAAACATACATTAATGCATAATGAGAAAGAAGATTAATGAAAGATCATTGATCAGATTTCATTAATAATTCATGTAAAATCTTATAGATGGAGAGATGATTGAAACAAAATAAGGGAGAAAAAAAAACTTAGTCACTAGTCCTCCAAGTTTTATAACCTTGTCATGGAGTTCTAAATTTTCATAACTTCCTGAATCCTCGACTTGGTTCACTTTTTTGAGTAACTGAGTTGCAAGTCTTTGTTGGTCATCTTTGTAGTCAGTGGAGGATGAGAGAGTTATTTCAATATAGAAAGACAATGGTGAAGTTCATGCGTACGTAACCTTTGAGTTATAGGGTGTGGATTTATTTTACTTTTGCTGAGTAGTTTGCTAGTGGATTATCTATTATTAGAATTGGAATGATAAATTTTTGGTTAGTTTCATTGTTGTGGTTATTGGTCGCACCCACAAAAGGATATGAAAATCACAGTAAAACCTTTCCTGGGAATTGGACATTCCAACAGGTGACTAATATCTCTCTATGGATGTTCATTTACTTGTCAAACCAGGGGACGTATACTTTAAATGGTGCAACAAAATATATGCACTAAGAACTAGTTTCAGTCAAAACTTAGCAAAAATAAATGCTGGAAATGAATTCTATCTACGCTACAGGAAGGTAATACAAAGTTCTTTAACTAAACTATGATTTGATTAAAACAGAAACCATAACAGCTACGACTAAAACACAAACTATGAACTAGCCTTATGCTGCAGGAACAGGCACAGGGATGGATTCCCTATGCTGCAGGAGCAATACAAGACTGAGTTTGTATGAAAACTTCAAAGATGAAAGCTAACTGAAGATCAATAGAAAAGAACAACTAAATAACTAGCTATAGATACTTACTAAGTGGGACCCCTTAGCAAGCATCTACTGATTACACAGGTGCTGAACTCAGAACTTCATCAAACTTTATTCATGAAAACAGAATGGTATACATTGCTTTGTTGATATAGAAACTAACAACAAATTCTGTCTCTTGTCAAACAGATTCTGCTTTTCATTATCATACTGACTCTTACATGATATCTACTATCACTATGCTTCTATCTTACTCTAACTATCATCTCCTTCTCACTCATGCAGGAGGAGTACTTTATTAAAAATCAGGAGAGAAACTAACTAACCAACCCTATCAAAGAAAGACGTGGAAGTAAAGTGTATCCCAGAATCAAGGAACAAACTTCATAAATGAATTTATTTGTTCAACCTGATTCAGAGAGAATCTAGCTCTCCACTCTTTCCAGATTGACCGTCATTAAAAATATTTCCCAATGGTTTCGGTCAAAGAGTCTTCGCCGGAGCTTCCTCGAAGTCATGCAGGAAATGGACTTTACTGCAAGGCCGAGATCAGTTGCACTTGACTCGATCATTCTTCAACAACTTGAGAAACAAAAGGTAACATATGCAAAAGAAAAGGCATATGGAACATACACAATATATGTTCATTAATCACACATTTAAATATATTTCATCATTCAAAAATTGTATGCGATATACCAATCATTTAGGGAGTCAACAGGGTAATAAATGTAGTCAAGTCAACACAATAAGCTGCAAGAATATGCAAATGTTTTGCTATAGGATATCCCCATAAAAGGTTTCAAAAGAGTTTAAACAGCCATGAATAACAAAAGTAAAGATATTAAAAGTCCATCATAATATCCAAACTATGAGCATATTTTGGGCTCATCACTGCCCCCTACTTAGCCTAATGATGTTCCTCCAGCATTAACTTTTCTGGTAGTTTCTCTGAAATTAGTTGGTGTTGCATGAGTCTGAAATGGAGTTCCAAACCTGTAATAAAATCCTCTGAAAGTCTGGCATCTTTCATACCTTTGGTCTTCTAAATCATCATTAAGATTTGTAGCCTGGTGAGGATAAAGGGGCCACATTAGCATAGGAGGTCTGAATGTCAATGGCAACCATAGTTCAAATCTATTTTGAAGTCCCAATTGTATATATCTGCTTGATCATTTAAGTGCCACTATGAAATTTAGGGGACTGTGAGGTTCTGATTTTTTTAGCCCAATAGTTAATCTTTCCCACCTTTTCTCACTTCTGGTGTATGACAGTCTCCAAAACAAATATGGTTGTGCCTAAAATTCATCATATACCTATTTCATGAGATCAAATATCTTCTCTCTAGCTGTAATATTATTAATGCCATATGTCAGAGCAAACCAGTCTTTCAACATTGCATTGGGGTTTGAACTTTGAGAGCGTAATGGAATAGGCTCATTTCTTTTGGCTTCCTCATATATTTCCCATTTCCTGCCATAATTCGTTTCATTTGCTACCCATGACATAAATGATCTCAAACAGATATCACCAATATACAGAAGAGGGTTCCATCATGTTTCAAATGGAATTAAAAAGCCATGTAAATAGAATTCGCATAGAGAATTTCTTAACTAATTAGGGCCTGCCTGGTATGCCTCGTAAAATTCTTTAGTAGTGTGAAGTATAGGATCTTGATTTCTAGAAATTCTCATTAGTTGGAACCATAAGAACTGTTCCTTAAGGCATAGAGCATAAACTCTGGGTGGTGGTTTGCATTCCATAATCTGACCAGTTACTTTTAACATTTCATCCATTTTTGCTTTCAACTCAACAATTTCTTGTTTCTGACTTTCAATTTCCTTTTTCAATTTCTTCCTTTCTACCTCCCATAGACTTTGTTGCATGTCAGTCTAGGCTATGTGCTGGAAAGTTAGGGTTTGCAATGTAACTATTTCCTAGTTAGCTTTGACATATTCCAGAAACTCAATTAAAAACATCTTCTTATACACAACAATGGCTTTACAAGTTGCAGGGCGAAATATAGCTTCACTAGGCACATTCAATTGTTCAGTTTGTTCTTGCTCTTGCTGCAAGATGAATTTTGGTTGCTGCAGTGGAGAAGACTGTGCTTCCTCCGAAAACTGCATAGCAGCGGTATCTAAGTCATCAAGATTTGGTAACCCTTGCTCATTATGCCCTATTTCTTTTGTCTCAACTTGTTCCTCTTCAGGAACGAATGAACTTTGTGTAGCATTTTCGGACACATTTTGAGAAACATCAAATTCAGACTCTATAAACCCTTCTGAGATTACAATAACCTCTGGTTGAGGTGAAGCAGGGGAGGTTCTACATTGTTTCCTTGTGGAAACTCTTCTTGGCACTGATGCGGCTGCAGGAGGTCTTATGTTAGCCTTCCTCTTTCTGGTCTGCTTAGGGGGTTCCACCCTACTAGAGGACGACGGTGAACTAGTGTTAGCAACATGTGTTGATGTAGGAGAGACGGCTGCAGGGGAAGGTGCTGCAGGAGAAGAGCATTGCCTTTTCTAAGAATGAAAGTCAAATTTCGGGGATCCTTCTGCCTTTGTTTTTCCTTTCTCTCTCCTAGTGGCAGACCTAGTTTGTATCATAGCAGAGGATTCAGGTGTGAGAGTTGTAGGACTAGGTGCTACATGAGCATATGACCCTTGCCCTGTTCTACTAGTAGACACAATTTCTTTCTTAATTTTCTGAGGCCGTGGGGTAAGTACCTTAGGGGGTTGTGGAATTTGCAAGTTCTTTTGGGAAACGAATTGTTGCAAGGAAAAAGGTGAGATATCTCTCAAATAGCGTTCAATCAATAATTTGATAAGGCCATGGTGAGCAACAGAATTATCTTTCCCTTGTTGGGTTCCGTGGGCACTTTGTTCTAAAAAATTTAACAGGAAATTCAGAACATTTACAACTAACCCATGCCTCATATGGATTAATAATTTGAAATGATAAGAATGCAGGTAGGAGAAATAGCCTTCACAGGTTAAATAATTGATTATGTATGTGGTGTATTCTGAATAAGGAGGAGGCAACGATACCCGCTTGCATCCCTACTTGGAGACTTCCAAAGGTCCATCGGTGGGCATTGAAAATTCAGCCCTTGCAGCAGCAGTATCTAAAGAAAAATTTTCTCCAATAGCTGGAAGCCTGATTACTTCAGCAATTATGTCTTCAGTTGCAACAACCGTTAGACCCCATACAGTAGCTTCCCCTTCAGAAAGGGTTCTCAGAAATTCTCTAGCAACCTCTTCATCAAAAGCGTTTAAACTCAAGAAGTAGTTTAACTATCCACAGAGGCTGAATGCGTGGACTGTTTGAGGATTTTGCAATAATAATTCATGAGCTATAGGCTCATGTCACACCAAATGACCACCCACGTTCACAGTTTTCTCCTAACTGAACTCAATTCCTTACTAAAAATTCAAATTGTCTGTTTCCCCTTCTGTTCTGGTTTTTCTTCTATCGTGCCGTCACATTTATTTTCTTTTCCAAAAATGAACTTTTTGAACAAGCAGTTTTAGTTGTAAATTACAAGAAAAACATGGAATAAAGAAGGACATGCAATCATATTTGGAAAGTACTAGAAAAATAATAAAGAAAGGTTATTTGTGCAGTTATGGCAGCGACGGAAAGACAAGTTTTAAAAGGTGGATTACCCCACCCCCTACTGAGAGTATGACATGTGTCCTCACATGTACTAAAGAATAGGCGGAGATTGGGTAATAATGACTGGTACTATCATAACAGTAAATGAATAGAATAAAATAAATCAATTATGTGATAAAAAAAGATATGGCGTACCTTTGATATTTGCATGTATGTGTGAAGAAAGATGATGGCGTCTGCATGAGTTGACAGTTGGGAATGATATCATAATTAAGGGTGATGTGGATGGATGAAGTGGATGGGTGACATGGGGGGATGAGATGAATGGATGGAATGGATGGATGGGATGGAAGATAAAGAAGTGAGATAGGGGCGATAAATGAGGATGGAGAAAAAGGGGTTTCCTTTTAAAAAGAAAACTTTTATTATGAACATGCCTTTTCAAAATTATGGTGAAGCTACATGAGAAAGGCTAAAGCCTTCGGCTATAGGAAGAGTAGCGGGAGGAAACTGAATGAACTGCTACATGAATTCTTCCTTTGATACTAGTTTATGGTACAACCAGAGTCGATGGCCATTAACTAGCAATTTGAAACAGACTGGATCAATTGTCACCAGCTGTACAGCTCCGTTGTCGAACACATGCTCAACTTCATAGGGACCAAGCCAGCGTGTTGTGAGCTTACCCTAGTTTTCTTGATATCTGGAATCATATAATAGAGCCCAATCACCAACAAAAAATTTCCTGATTTTGATGTGTTGATCATGCCATTTCTTCCTTTGATGTTGGATTGCTTCTGTGTGCTACAGGGCAGCTTTTCTCATTTCATCCAAAGCATTTAGCTGTAGGAGATGGTCCTTCTGTGCTTCAAATATTTCCATAATGAGTTCAAGAGCTGTCCTCAAAGTTTTGTGCTCAAATTCAATGGGCAACATTGTTGTTTTCCCATAAAGCGGCTCAAAAGGTGTAAACCCAGTTGTTGTCTTCCATGTAGTTCTGTAGGCCCAAACTGCTTTAGGAAGTGTATTGCTCCAATATTTTCTATGGATCTGCACTTTCTTTGTTAGGATCACCTCAATTTCCCTATTTGTTACCTTCGCCTGACCATTGGCTTGAGGGTGATAGGGGTTGGACTTCCTATGTTTAATTTTATAGTCATTCATTAATGCAGTGATCAGATTCGATGTGAACTGAGCTCCCTGATCAGTTACAAGCTCTCTGGGAACTCCAAATCTCGTGAAAATTTGTTCATACAAAAATTCAGCAACTTTGTTATCCTGAGCATAAGTTATAGCTTTTACCTCAACCCACTTTGTTACATAGTTCGTGCAAACTAGAATGTACGACTTGCCATTTGATGGTGGATCAATTGGTCCCACAAAATCCATTCCCCATTTATCGAAAGGGGTGACTATTACTTGTGGATATAGTGGCATTTCATCTGACTTGGTTGGTCTTCCCATACACTGGCATCTGTCACATTTCCTTGTATAGGCCACAACATCCTTGTGTAATGTTGGCCAGTAGTACCCTATTGTAAGAATATTCATTGATGTTCTCTTTGCTGCAAAATGTCCCCCACATGGTTCATCATGGCAAGCATGCAAGATATCATAAGTCTCATCTTCTCTTACACATCTTCGCATTACTTGATTAGGTCGAGTATAAAACAGACAATTTGCAATCTATAAAAAGTTAAAACTTTTCTCTATTAACAATTTCTTTTCTTTTGGAGAAAAATGAGCTGGTATTTTGTTTGCTACTAGATAATTGGCAATATCTACATACCATGGTGTATGTGCATCAATGGAAAACAAGTGTTCATCTGGGAACCTATCATCAATGACCTCGTATTCAACAGGTGCAGCTGATTGAAGTCTTGATAAAAAGTCAGCTACAACATTAACTCTTCCTAGTTTGTCAATGATTGTAATGTCAAATTCTTGTAACAACAGGAGCCATCTTGCCAATCTACGAGAGATGGCAGGTTTGTTCATCAGATACCTGATTGCGGCATGGTCAGTATGGACAAATATCTGATAACCTGTGACATAATGCCTCAATTTATTCAAAGCATACACTACTGCAAGAAATTCCTTTTCTGTAACAGTATAGTTGAGCTCAGGACCTTGAAGGTTCTTGCTAATAAAGTAGATAGCATGCTCAATTGAATTTTCTTTTTGACTTAAAACTGCTCCTATACCAAAATCAAAGGCATCATCATGTATGTGAAAAGGAAAATTCCATTTTGGACCTTGAAGAATAGGGGCTTGAATAAGCAAGTCCTTTAGTTGCAGGAAGGATTTTTCATAGGCCTCTGTCCACTCAAATTGAGAATCCTTAGTTAATAAGGCATAAAGTGGACTGGAAATTTTACTGAAATATTTTATAAACCTTTTATAATACCTTACATGGCCAAGGAAGCTTCTGACATCCTTTTTTTTTACAGGAGTTTGTAAATTCAGAATAACTTCAATTTTAGCAGGGTCGACCTGAATTCCATTCTTTGAAATATGATGACCTAGAACAATACCTTCTTCCATCATTAGAAAACACTTTTCACTGTTTAGAGACAAATTTTTCTCCCTGCACCTTTTCAATACCTTTTCTAAATTCACCAGTGCTTCTTCAAATGCAACTCCATAGGTAGTGAAATCATCCATATAAATCTCCATACAGTCATGAGATATATCAGCAAAGATACTAATTACTACTCTCTGAAATGTTGTTGGCGCATTGCATAGACCAAAAGGAAAAACCGAATAAGCAAATGTTCCCCATGGACAGGTAAAAGTGGTCTTATCTTGATCTTCAGGGGCAATTTTTATCTGATTATACCCACTGCAACCATCCAAAAAGGAAAAATATCTTTTTCCAGACAGTGAGTCTAGTACTTAGTTTACAAAAGGTAGTGGAAAGTGATCTTTTTTAGTGGCATTGTTCAACTCTCTATAATCTACAAACACTCTCCATTTTCCACCTTTCTTGGGGACAATGACTAATGGAGAAACCCATTGACTGTCAAAGATTGGATAAATAAAACCAACATCAAGCAACTTTTGAAGCTCACTTTTAACTATTTCTCTAAGTGTTGGATTGACTCTTCTTTAAGGATGTCTGACTGGTAAACAATCTTCTTTGATATATATCCTATGAGTACAAACTTGAGGATTTATTCCTTGCATGTCCCCATATTCCCATGCAAAAGCCTAATGTTGTTCTTGTAGCATTTTTAATAAGTCAGCCTATTGAGATTGTGACAACTTGCTATTGATATTCAAATAGTGACCTAGAGACAATTCTATCTGCTTAGTGAGATTACTCATAGAATCTACATGTGATGTTTGTACTTCTTATGGAAGCAAGTGATGAAAAATTGCTGGAAGTTTAGGCAGTGAACTCTCAGAATTTGGTTGCTGCAGAAAACATTGTAGATGGCTGCCACTTGGATCAGATGAACTACTCGTATCAGAGTTGAACTATAGAATTTGAAAAATCAAAGCATCCTCACTCTGAAGTCGTGAGAATGGATCATTTTGAAGCATCATTAATTGAGCCAAGGAATTGGCTTCTTCAATTTCTTCCCCCATATCTAGCCAAACAGGTTGGGACAAATCTGGTTGAGGTCTAGTAGGCGGATACACAAAGAAATTTTTTTTGTGGACTGTCCATCAGAAATGGTCATATCTCTAGAATGACATACTATGAAAGCATCAGCAGTTGCTAACCATGGTCTACCAAGGATAACTGGATACCCTCCTAAAGTTCCCTTAACTGATAATATTATGAAATCAACTGGATACTCCCAAGATTCAAGAGTGACAATTACATCTTCCACCATCCCATCAGGTTTAACTGTGGAGCTATCTGCAAGTTGCAGAACTATGGATGTAGACCTAATGTTTGAAATATTCAAGGATTCCATAGTATGCTTTTTCATGACATTAATGGCAGCACCTAAGTCAATCAAAACATTTGTTACAATTTGGCCATTTATATGTATCTGTACTACAGGACTTCCAGGGTCAATATACTTTGGAATGACTTCATTTTCCAACATTATATCAGCCAATTTCCCTAAGACATGAATTGTTTGAGGATCCTTTTTCTTTCATCCAGGCTTCTTTAAACAGACCTCTTTAATAGCCTGAAATAAGGGGATTTAAATTTGTATATTTTTGAGCTAATCCAGAATGTCAAAAGCGGGTTCTTCTATTGATTTAAATGTAGTACTTTGCAACCTCTGAGGAAAAGGTGGTTTGTCTTGGCTTTGAAAAACAGGTTCTTTAGAAACCGTATCAGTTATAGGCATATGCTCAGTAGGCACAGTAGGTGCAGTAGATTCTTCAAGGGGAGAATTTGGTATTTCAGTAATTAGAGGTGGTTTTGGAGTAGGTAAAGTGGTTCCAGATCCCAAATGGATGTCATTAACATTTAAGGCATAAGCTTGATATTGGTTGGCTTCGGTAATATACGTAGGTTGCGGTGGCTGCTACTATTGCTTATTATTGGGATTTGGCAATGGCTGGGCAGGCATAGGCGTTTACTTTGGAGGGCCAGGATTTGTGGCAGTTGCTGCAGGAGGTGGCATGAGGGCTTGTGGTTGTGGCTGTGGAAGCTGCAGGAATCCAGGGGACTGATTTTTCCATTGCTGAGGACCTCTCCATTGAGGATTTTGCTACCAATTACCTGAAGGTGGGGTCCATTGTCTTTGTGGCTACTGCCAACCTCCTTGAGGAGATTGCCATTGCGGGGTCTGATAATTAGGCCAACTTGGTTGAGGTGGATTCCAGGGTGGTGGTGGTCCATATGCATGTTGCCATTGGTTATTATAGCCAGAATAAGGATTACCAAAAGTTCAAGGATCTTGAGGCATACCTTGTCTTTGGGCCCATGGTCTCCTTTGTGCAACAAAGAACACTTGATCATCATCACCTTCTACTGGCTTGAAGTCAGTAGGTAGTTTCTTAGCTTCCAAATTAGCCACCATCTTGCATCTGCAGTCACGTTTCTTCTGTCTGTAGTATGGACAAAACTCGACCAAAATTGCCTCAGCTTCCTCATGTTTCTTCCAAGCTTGCATGGTGTCCAGTTGTGTAACCATATTATTAATGATGTCCTACTTGAAGTCAGAGAGAAAATTTGTTATCTCCATCCGAGAAACTCCACTAGAAGAAGACTTCCCCACTGTAGCATGATGACCTCGACCTTTCTTAACTATTGCTTGAGAGTAGTTAAGACATATTTTCTTTATATCATCCCAACGCAGTTGGGTTATAACACCTCCTCCCATCAGGTCCAGGTCGTCTATACAGGCATCACTAATTCTCCTTAGAAAGAGTAATTTTTGAGAGTCCTCGTTGAGAGTATGGTTTGAGTTCCTCTTTAGTGAAAACAAAAATCTAGAAATATAATCTTCCAGACCTTCATCCTCGTTCTGTTGAATTCAGAATATGTCATCACCTTTGCTGGCACTCTTACAATATTCCTTATACTTCTCAAGGAATTTCGCCTGCATGGCCGCCCAACTATCAATGACGCCTCTTCCCAGACTCATGAACCATGTGAGAGATCCCTCCTTCAAGGTGGAAGGAAATAACTTCAATTTATGAGCATCTGAGTTGTAGTCATAACTGCGACAGAGGACATCAAACTCAAACAGAAAAGTTTCAGGGTCCTCTGTGACTAGGCCATAGAATTTTGGAAGTAGTGAAGAAGGTATATTCTTAAGATTGTTAGTATCTCGTTGGGGAACAATGGGAAACTCAAAAGCAGGAGGTGGATTATTAGGTGGGTTATTTTCCATATTGGCTTGCTGGAATAATAGAGTGAATGGGTTTTCCTCAGGTTCATTGTCAGCTGGGTCAAATGGTAGTTCAAAAAACAGGTTTTCAGGGAGGAACCTTCCCAGTGCATCTCTTCTTCTTCTATGCATGCAATACGATGAATAGTGGCTTGAAATATTTTAAAAAATTTTGACTAGCAAACTAAACTAATGCTAAAAATGACTTCTGACAAATTCCTAGCTGGACGCCATCCCCGGCAACAGTGCCAAAAATGGTCGCGCCCACAAAAGGATATGAAAATCACAGTAAAACTTTTCCTGGGAATTAGACATTCCAACAGGTGACTAATATCTCTCTATGGACGATCATTTACTTGTCAAACCAGGGGATGTATACTTTAAATGGCATGGAAAAATATATGCACTAAGAACTAGTTTCAATCAAAACTTAGCAGAAATAAATATTGGAAAGGAATTCTATCTATGCTACAGAAAGGTAATACAAAGTTCTTTAACTCAACTATGATTTGATTAAAATAGAAACCATAATAGCTACGACTGAAACACAAACTATGAATTGGCCTTATGCTGCAGGAACAGAAATAGGGATGGATTCCCTATGCTGCAGGAGCAATACAAGACTGATTTTGTATGAAAACTTCAAAGATGAAAGCTAACTGAAGATCAATAGAAAAGAACAACTAACTAACTAGCTACAGATACTTACTAAGTGGCCCCCCTTAGCAAGCATCTACTGATTACGCAGGTGCTGAACTCAGAACTTCATCAAACTTTATTCATGAAAACAGAATGGTATACATTGCTTTGTTGATATAGAAACTAACAACAAATTTTGTCTCTTGTCAAACAGATTATGCTTTTCATTATCATACTGACTCTTACATGATATTTGCTATCACTATGCTTCTATCTTACTCTAACTATCATCTCCTTCTCACTTGCGTAGGAGGAATACTTTATTAAAAATTAGGAGAGCAACTAACTAACCAACCCTATCAAAGAAAGATGTGGAAGTAAAATGTATCCCAAAATCAAGGAACAAACTTCATAAATGAATTTATCTGTTCAACCCGATCCGAAGAGAATCTAGCACTCCACTCTTTCCAGATTAACCGTCATTAAAAATATTTCCCAATGGTTTCATTCAAAGAGTCTTTGCCGGAGCTTCCTCGAAGTCGTGCAGGAAATGGACTTTACTGCAAGGCCGAGATCGGCTGCGCTTGACTCGATCATTCTTCAACAACCTGTGAAACAAAAGGTAACAGATGCGAAAGAAAAGGTGTATGGCACATACACAATATCCATTCATTAATCACAAATTTAAATCTATTTCATCATTCAAAAATTGTATGCGATATACCAATCATTTAGGGAGTCAATAGGGTAATAAATGTAGTCAAGTCAACACAATAAGCTGTAGGAATATGCAAATGTTTTGCTACAAGATATCCCCATAAAATGTTTCAAAAGAGTTTAAATAGCCATGAATAACAAAAGTAAAGATATTAAAAGTCTATCATAATATCCAAACTATGAACATATTTTGGGCTCATCAGTTACTATCACTCAAAGTCACAATTTTGGTGCTTTTCCTAACCTTAGTTGCTAGTCCTTAGAATTTTATAACCTTGTTGTGGAGTTCTAAATTTTCATAACTCCCCAATTCATCAACTTGGTTCACTTTGTTGAGTTGCAAGTTTTTCTTGGTCATATTTATAGTCAGTGGGTCAAAGGCTTTGTAAACTTTGAAACTTCAGACTTTGGTTCTAAGGTTCCAAGTTTCAGCGAGCACACAACATTATGGACTTATCTTTCCTTTCAAAGGAGCTGTCATTTGACATCTCATTGAATGATATGTATGGACTAACCTTGAGTTGTCTTTTCAGGAATTTCAAAAAGCATGTAAGTTTAAAGGCTATCTTTTCGAGGAATGAAATTGAATGCAGCATTTAGTGCACGTCCTATAAAAAATGATGGAATAAGTGGGTGAAAAAGTTTTACTTAGATATTTAGCTTTCATTCTCATTCTTTTCCAAGGCCAATAATTCTTAAGTTCAAACATTCTACATCCACAAATTTTCCCTCATGTAGAGTGGAATTGAAAATGATTGGTCTGACATTCAGCACACATCTTGTTGATGACATAACTTGAGGTGGCAAAACTTTTGCTAAGTTTTTCAGTTGCATTTCCTTCTAAAATATACTCTTCTAGGTGTTTGTGTGTTTCTTTATGTGCTAGGAGTTCATGTAGTTTGGAATTGGAAATCATTGGCTTGGTGTAAGAGATACAAAGCTCGAAACTTTTAAGTTCGAAGAGTTTTGGGCATGCCTGGAGAGTGATGAGAAGTTTGACATAGATATAAAACTATCAGAAAGTGGGCTAGCACATGTTAGAGGGTTTATAGAAGCTATGTTGACTGTGAACCTAATAAGTGCATGTATGAGAAGGTACATTCCAGAGACAGAGAAATTAAAGCTGCGAACAAGACTATAATTGCATAAATTTCTCCTGAACCTATTTCCCGCGCGTTGAGGATTCGAGAAAGGGAACCTATAGAAGACATGTATGTCATAGTGGTAGGTGAATTTTTCAAAGCAAATGAATACTGTTGTAAGAAATCCATGGCCAAAACCTAGTTGATTTCTGAAAGGAAAGGTAAGTCGCAATTGCCGACTAAACTCAAAAGAGTGTATTTTAAGGAAGAAATTGTAGATGCTATTACTTTATTGCACCACATTTTTGGGAATGCACAAGTTGAGTTATTTGAGGTCTGGATGTGCCAGCTTATCTTGATAATCTATCATGAGAACATTTTGATTGATTGGGCTGAAATTATTTGCTTCCATTTGAATGAGCAATTAATTAATTTACATAAGATTGCTACTTTTTGTATGTGTTCTTTCCTTATGTACATTGTACCTAGTTAGAGGTCCTTTTGGCCTAGGTTGGAGCTGCAAGGAACCCCAACTTCTAATATTCTTGTGTATAAATGCTTTCCTCAGTTCACTAAACAATTTGGAATGGGTGATTTTTATTGTGTTAATGATGTATTTTTTATAGAGGCTATGAGGAATCTAGATGGAAATCCAGAAATGTGCCTTTCCCTTGAATCAATTTCTCTTGTATCAAATTTTGGGAGTTTTTATATCCAATTTGATAAGTTTTCCTATCTGAGAATAAGGGATTTTGAGAAAGCCCCATTGAAATTAGCTCAGTATCCTAAAAATTTATTGATATTTCTAGAAGTTTGTCAACAAATGGCCATGGTTAATATTAAGTATATGAGCATGGGAAAAAAAGGGTATGTCTTCCCATTGAATACCCCTTCTTTTATGTGCAAAAAAAACCAAGTGGCCAGGGGAATTGAAGGAGTTCTCAAGGAATATAACCTCTAGTATATGTCTATGAGAGTAATTTTGATAGTAAGGGTTTTGTGAAGTAGAATCTCTATGGAGGGGGCTTATAACAACATCACCCATCTATCAAATATTTCTGGGAAGATTGTGTTGATGAGAACAAAGTTTTGAGAAGAGATTATATGAGGCTAGCACTAAAAAAAATAGAGGCTTTCGGTATGTCATTTCAGATTCTTGAAAATGTAGTTGAGGATTCAACAATCATAAATTCTAGATATGAAAAATTGCCTGATAAATCCCACCCTAGGGTTGATTGGAGCCAAAGTGAAATTTTAGATATGAAGGTGTGTGCTGCCCCAGTGCTTAAAAGAACCTAGGACTCATTGGATGGGAAATTGAGGCAAGTTTTTGGTCCTTTTTAGGAGCCCAAGTCACCATAGAAGAATGAACAGGTTTCTACACAAGCATCAGGTGCAAGTGTATTATTGAGGAAACCCTCTACTAGGTCCTCTAGTGAAAATTATTAGTCAAGAGGTGATGGTGATAGGCGAGAAGAAACAATCAAGTTGAATACCATCTGTGAACAAGATAGTGTGCTTTCTCCTACCCCTCAGAAGAAGACCAATCAAGAAAAACTTGTTCTTGCATATTCTGAAGCTATCTTTCAATAGATCGCTAAAGATAATATATTTCCTCCTTTTTTTGAATTTCCTTGTTCTCTACCTCTGATTGATAATCCACCTATCACTCCTAGTTCTCCTAACAAAACTATTAGTGGAAATGAAGATTCTATTCTGGTAGTAGCCTCCCTAGGATGGCTGAAAAAAATAGTGGAGAAGAAGAGAAAGCATATTCCTACAATGACAGTTGGAGTAGATATAGTTGCAAAGTTACTTCAAAGCTCTTCAAAACCTAAGAAATCTAGGAGGATGTCAAGGATGGTGATTGATGCTACTTCTATAAATCAAATGTTAGAAATTGTTGAGCCTATGAAGGATTTAAATGAAGATGAAATAATGGAGTCAAACTACAAAGTCACACATGTTGCTATGCAGCCTCCAACACGAAGGTGATGTGTACCATACCAATTGTTCAGTCAATGTCTTGATTAAAAGAGTGAAAGAATAGAGGAAAGAAAATATAAAACTGCAATCTCAAGTCCTCGCATTGGATAACTTTATTTCTTCCATGGCCACTCCTACATCTGATGAAGCCTCAAGTTCTTAGGTAGAGGGAATCGATGTGCTCACCATACAACAAATTGAAAAAAAAATGACCTATTCTAGAGCTGCTTGTGAGGGGATTGATAAAATATATCAAGAGGCTATCTTCTTTCTTAATAAATATGTGCTCTTTTACACTCGAGTTATTAACAAGATGAAGGAGTTAGTAATAGAACTTCAAGAGGTCATAAAAGATCAAACTAGTCTCTATGTGCTCTCTTAGGAAATGAAAGAATTGATCTCTATGGATTGGAAGATATTAATTAGTGAGAAAATTGTGAATAATCCTAAGGAGCTAGACCCTTCCTGGTCTGATTCATTGGAATGGAAATGGAATATATATGATAATCTGGTGAAGAAAATTGATAAGACACTTGATCAATATTTTGAAATGTTGGGGGAAATTAAAGAAGATTTTTCATATTCTGGGAGTGGAAATTACTGATGATTTTGATGAAAGGATTATAGATATAAAAGAGATCTCTTTGAAGTTTAGAGAGATATTCAATAAAGAAATAGTTGATCCTACTATAGTGACATGGGAGTCCTTCTCAAAACTCAGTGGAATGTAGATCCACCTGAAGTCTTATAAATCTGGAGAAGAGAAAAGATTTGGGATGTTGGTTGAGTCTAAAATTGCTTTGGGAAAGTGGAGAACCAGGTTATAGATTACTACAATGTCAAGGAGTAAGGACATATTTGCAATTGTCACCAGATATTGAGATTATAGGTCCAGGATGAGGGACCAGGAGAAGGTGCTAGAACATGAAGCGGTTGAAGTTCTGGAAGATGAATCTAAAGAGGATGAAGTAGAAAAGTGATGCATAGTTATTTTTAGCATTTCATGATACTTTCTTTAATTTTAGTTCTTCTAAGTTAAAGACTATTTTAATTTTTGGGTGCAGTTGTCTTCAAGAAACTGATACCATAGACAATTGGTTTATTCTTTAAATATGGGTTTGGCCGATGCAGTTAGGATCTTTTGGGAAAAAAATTGTCCTCATTAGAGCAAAAACTCTTTTATGCTTTCAAGTTTGTTTTAAAGTTATCTTTCAATATAGAAACTCATATGGTGAAGTTCATGCAAACATAATGTTTTTGTTTTGGTGTATTGATTTATTCTATTTATTATGAATATCTTGCGAATGGTTATCTATGTTGGTTTTCTAGATGTTTAATAGATTGCATTGCTATCAGATGTGTATCTTTGAATGAATGCTTATGGAAATGGTTGAGTTTAGTTAAACAAATTTATTAGTTTTGAAGTGATTCAAGTCTTTGTGCTTTAGTTTATAGTTTGATATTGGCATGCCTTTCAAAGCTTTCTAGTTAAAATCTACACCTTTCTTTTATTTTTGGTTAAAATCAACCTGACTTTCTATTCATTTCATATCATAAAAGGTAGCTGCCACCTTGTAAAATAAGCAGCGAATTGGTATGAAATTTAAGTGATTTGGTAGTTTAAGCTTTTATTGTTTATGTTGTGTGGATGCCTTTATAAGTTATTTATGTTGAATTGTTAGATTATATTAGCTTATAAGTTATGGATGTTGAACTGTTAGCTTCTGTTCAAGGAATGGATTAATATTCCTTTTAGTTATTTATCAAAGATTGTGAATAAAAATGTAATAGGAATTTATAGGTAGTGTTATAAGTGTTGTTCTTTAAAAATGATGTAGAATCAAATATCAAATTCAATGCCATGGAATATAATATAAAATATAAAATATCACGATTTCATGGAATACAACATAAAATATCATCAAATATAGTTTGGAATATGATTCATGAAGTGCAATATAAAATAAAATATCATGAAGTGCAATGATTCACAATTTCATTGAATACAATATAAAATATCATCAACTACATGATGGAACAATGGAAAATAATCCATGAAGTGTAGTATAAATACCTAAAAGTTGCTAATTCTCTTCTATTTCCAAAATGGAGTTAAGGTCCTCAAACTAACGTTCATCTTGAGATAAAGTAAAAGAGTTGTCTTGAATTTGATTCTGAGTATCCTCTTCATTTTCTTCAGCTTGTGTCTCAAATTCAACATTCATGTGTGATTTGTGTCAATGTCACCTATCCTAGCCCACTGCCACTACCACTGCCACTAGTACCAACATTTGGAATTGGAGTGTTGCACAACCCAATCCTTCTTCTTTCACATGTGGACCTCTAGATTGAAAGTTCCCTTTCAAAAGGAAAATTAAAGACATTATACACAGTTCCTTTCAACCTCAAGCAATTTTCCAAATTCTTTTCTATTTTATTTTAACTTTTATTTTAGAAATCCCAATGTACTAAAAACTCTCTCATCCTCCACTGACCCCAATATCATTGTTTGACATAAATTAGCAAGTTTGAAACATTTTGATATCAAACCACACAATATTTCACTCTGACATAAGTTTGTCCAAACCTTTTTTATTGATCCCAGTTCAAAGGCCTTCTGCGTGCCCATGGATTTATACTAGTCCCTCATAGCTATTGCAAAACTCCTAGATTGTTTTATAAGATTAGCTTCATTTAAAATTCCTTCTATTTTCTGCTCATTGTATGTTACACTTTTCAAAAATTGTTTGATCGAGATTTTTACTTGATCATGAAAATATTTTGAGTTTTCCAAGTTTTCCCAAAATTTAGGATACAAAATACCCATGGGATCAAGTATTTCATGTTGAGGGAATCTTTCATGAATCTCTGAGGAAAGAGATTTTGCAATTTTCTTCAAATTATCACTAACAGATTTAACAATGTTGTTAAAATCTTCCTCATTATCAATTACTTCTCTGGTAGTGTGTATGGCTGTCTTACAATGGTATATTGGTATCTCATATCCACATACATAGATACTTAAGTTCTTACTTGCATTAAACTATAAATAATTATGAGGATTATTCAAATTAGTAATTTTTGACCACATGAAATAATTTGGGCCTTCTTGTGTTTGATCTAGATATAGATGATCTAGGGCTAAGCATGTATGTTTACATATATTGGCATATTCATTAATATACATTGTTCTATCTTTGGATTTCTTCACAAGATTGTTCATCACATCCAGCATGGGGAGAATACTAGCTAAAGTCAAGAGTGTCTCTATATTGCTTAACCTATGTAAGAGGTCAGGAGCATTGTCTACTATGTTGCGATGCTCATACATCACTCCAATCAATGATTTATATTTTGAAAGAACTTTTTGCACTGGTCCATGCAAGGAGATCCATTTGGTATCGACATCATTAAGAAGCTTGTTTCCTAGTGTTATTCCCTCAACAGAATTTTGAAATTCTACGAAACGTTTGGGACTTTAGTAAAAGTATGTGTGGATCTTGCAGACTAGATTTTCAAAATTTGATACTGTAGGAAACTTGCTTACAATTTTGAATGCTAAATTCATTTTGTGGGCCATGTAGTGAATGACAAGCATGTATGGTGTACAAGTAGTTTGTAAATTTGTGTCAACACCGGTCCTTTGACCTTGCATCACTACAACTCCATCATCTCCTACACACACCAACTTTTTGACGATTGTCAACTCATCCATACCTGTAATTTCTTGACTAGTTCAAATAGATTTTGTGATGTTTAACTATCCTTCATTTTATGAACACAAAGAAGATGAGCTTAGCAAACATGCCATTCTATAGTATACAAATGCAGACAAACCTAAGAAGTATTTTCTACCACAGTAACTTCATCTAAAGATAATGCAATGGAATTTGACTCTTTTACTTTCTCCTTTAAATCTTCGTTTTCAACTACAGCAAGATATTTTTCCCATTCCTATGCAACATTTACTGACCAATGTGAGAAGGGATAGGGAGGAACATTAAAAAAAATAATAAACCAGAATATTTTGGGAAGTCTTTTATAGGATGACCTTTGGAAAAAATATGAAAAACAACACTCATCTAAACAGTTTTTGACATATTTACTGCTTCCATTGCTTTTCCAAATTAAGCCTCAAGTGTACCTTTACATGCAGCAATCTTTGAAATTCTTTGGTCATGCTCTTCATAATCCATTGCATACCTAACATGAAGACATTCTTCCTTTGATTTCCATTGTATGACTAATTGTTCCTTTCCATCTATGATTTTTTTCATAAAATTTACCAATATGCTTTTCTATAGTGTCAATCTTTAGCTGCATCATCTTGGCTCTTCCACATTTCCAACTACAAATCGTACATTTGGCCAATGTTGCATTTTCAATATCATTTGTTTACCCAATCCCCATTGGTACAATGAATGGGTAATTTGACCACCAACCAAGTTGAAAATTCCTTGTCATTTCCCACTCACACCCCACTTTTGATTTTCCTTTTCTTTTCTTTCTCCCAACATCATCCTGATCCAAGTCAATTATCTCATTTTGGCTATCTAGGGTATCCCTTGGAATATCTTCTACAGTATTTCCATCCTCATTTGATACATTTAACTCAATGACAATCTCACCTTGACCTTCCGATGGTGGTGAGATATTGTGAATGCCTTCTTCATTAATATTTGGTGGAAGAGTTGATGATGTAGCTCCATCTTGACCTAATGGATTAGAAGCTTTGGAAATTCAAAAGTAAGATTGTATGGTACATCTTAGTTTTTGGTGTTTTGATGGCCTCCTAGTCTCTTAAGTAAAATTTTCTTCACCACCCTGAGGAGCGACATGAGCCTTACCCTTGCTACTCGAGTCACTCAACATATTGATCTCTCACTTTGAATAAAAACTGGAAAAAAATGTCTTCTTATTTAAGAAGGACAAAGAATATAGATCCCATTCCCTACTCAATATCATCTTTTAGACTGAAGCAAGAATGGAAAAGAGATAAAGAAAACTTATTATTATAACTAATAACACTGTGAAGAAATGATCACTCACTTTTAAGTCTACGTTTTCGGCTTTCGCTAACTTTCGAATCAAGAAGTAGAACCTTAGAACTAAAAAAAATGTGTAAGAATAAATGACACTTTTGATTGTATTTATATCAATCCATGATTCCATATTTGGAAAATTTTGTAGGATTTTTAAATGGTATATTAAAAATTTGGTTAATTTCGTGTGCTTACACAATGATATGTTGTAATTTTCAGGGCGAAATGTGTCCTCAAATGTAAATTTTTTAATGTTATTGGTGAAATAGGTCCTCATAAGCAACTATTTATAAATTTGAATTGGTGAAATGGGTCTTCACAAGCAGCTATTTGTAAATTTTAATTGGTAAAAATGGGTCCTAATACAATGTTGTTTTAATAGTATTGGTGAATATGTGGGTGTTTTATTACATGCTTCTAGGATTCCAAGCGAAAATATTAGTCAATCCATTTCAAACACATAGTTTTTTATGGAAAATTTGTTGCTTAAATATTCCTCATAAAAAAAACTCATTGGCGAATGCACATGCATTGGACCTATATTTCATAAAATCTGGGTGATTTGGACACCCTGTTGGTTTGTGCAAATTCTCTTATTTTGACTTTGTGAATTTCTAGAATTCACCAATTGGCGAAGATTTTCCAATAAGGTTTTTCGTGACAAGAAGCCAACAGGTCTAGTACACGTGATATGGTCAAGGCACCAAACCTATAGAAGCATGTAGTGCACCATGCTTTCTACCTCCCAAAAAACAAACCAACCAAAATCATAATGTAAATGCACTAGGATATAGTGCCCCTAGGCATACACTATCTTATACTCTGCCATCCCATGTGCCAAGTGAACTAGTCCTCCCTCAAGGTACGTTTCCCACCCATTTGGGATGAGTACTAGTGCCACTATATGCATCTTGATCCATCTCATAATTGGTGCTCGTGAGTATAGCAGCATCGCTAGATCGATCCATCCTCTCACTCACTCATCATGCATTGGGCCATCTAGACAATATTGCATATCAACCTTCTACTTGTAGAAGGTGTGATATCTCTAGAAACGTACCCACTCTCCTCGAAGAGGAACTCAGAGAATGTGGTGCACATCCTCTAGAGTAATCATCATCTCTATAGTTGGAAGGTGGAATGTACATGTGTCTACATCCTAGTGCTTGTATAGTGCCATCAACATAGTATCATGGTACCTCATGGGGGGCATGAGGTACACCTAGTAAATACCCACAGTCTGTAGGTGCTCTCTGTCCTCTATTTTAAGTGTAAGGGCTAAATCTCTCAGGAAACTCAACTACCTACGCCCTAGATGCTACCGTGAACAAGTGGGTACCTATCAAAAACACAAAAATATGCTCTATAAACTATCTACCATATTTATTTTTTACTTTATTCATCATGAAAGTGTACTAAAGTTCATCTAGTGTGCTTTCCTAAAGGCCCTAGCCACTTTAGAACTCTTTTGGGACACTTTTTGAAGAAATGAGACACTTTGCGAAAAAGTGGGACACTTTGCGAACAAAAGGGACACTTTGTGAACAAATGGGACACTTCACGAAAAAAGGGAAAAACTTTGTGAACGTTTTTTCCAAGATCCTAAATTAACCTAGAAATGCATAAAAAACATTAAATAATTGTATAATCACAAAGCACATGTAGTGGAATCAACTCACCTCGTGATGCCACTCACTGCATGCCACCTGGTCCCATAACATGTCTAGTCTCGTAGGTGTGTAGCCCCATTTGCTCAACATATTTCACTATTCCCTCATCACTCTAACACTACAAGAAGGTAAAATGAAAAATTAAGTGATACATTACTTCAATTTTAAATCTTTTAACTCTTTTCACTCTTATGTATGAACTTAGGGTTTTTACTATCTCAAGAGTCAATAAAGTACATTTTATTCAAAACAACATAACCGGTGCTAGTGAACTCCATTTTTGATGCAATTTGATGTGTTAGAATCATGATTCCACACCCAACATCATCAATTGTCTATTTTTATGTGGCATGGTACTTGGATATTTCCTATATGATATGATTTTCCTTATTCAATGTGGCTAGTTTTCTACCTTGATTCCACCTCCGTAAAGCAAGTGAAATCAAGGGGGCATACATCTACCCTCGAATTTGATCTCTAGAAGTTAGGTAAAAGGATTTTTAGAGAACTAAAAAATTTGTATGAGTATCCTTTATGAAATAAAATGCACTGTTTAGAGTCCTTTAGCTTATATATGCATGTAGAGTCATATTGGTGCTAAAATGGGTGCTAAATTTGGACAAAAAAATTGTACTCCCTTGAAGATAGTACAATTTGTGGTCTAATTTGGTCCTATTTTAGACACCCTTGCATTAATCATCCTTTAAAAGAACATTTATATGCCCCTAAGACTCCTTATTTTGGACTTTAAGGATTATTCCACCCACAAATCATACAAATCTTGAAAAACAACATTCAAATTATTCAAATTCTAGAAAAACCACCTTGAATTCCCCTAGTAGGATTAAGTCGCCCATGGTAGCAACTTAATCCCTTTTGGGAGAATTTTCAATTTTGAGTGGGAAAATCACTGATTTAATTCAAATTTCTAATGGATGTTAGCCTTTGATGTCAAAATAATGAATAATTAGGTATTGATTCCTATAAATATATGTTTTTAGGTCATTTTTCACATCAATTTAGTCTTTTTTCAACAAACAAATTTAAGAGTCAAGTGTTGAATATCCTCCACAAGAAGATTTATTAGTCTATCTACAACAAAGTTGAAGCTTTAGGGCAATAAGCTAGGGTTATTTTAGGTCTTCAAGCTCACTTTTTGTCTAGGATATCACATTGCAAAGGGTTGATTATGGATGCCTATGGAGAATCGTGGAGAAATATAGGGCGAGGAAATGAAACTAGCCATCAAATCAATCCTAAGGACTTGTTTTCAAAGTGATTCCATCTTCCATTTTCTCTCTATTTTCAGACTAAGGAAGGTTTGAATGTCATTAAAATTAATTTATAATATGATTTAATGTCTCTTGGAATGAGTCTTGCATTGCTCTAAATCCACTTATGCATCTTATTCTTGCATATTAGAAAAGGGTTGCATTGTATTTTAGATTTCCTAGTCTTAGACACACTTAAGGCTAGGGTTATATGCATATTTCATTATCTTTTCAAGGTTTAAATACCAACTAGGGGTTTGACCAAGGAAAACCCCCCATTAGAAACCAAATTATAATTTGTTTTGCAAGTGTTTTCATAGATTTAGATCCGGGTTTCCATCGGAGAATAGAGTGTAGACTGTTGGATTCCGTTTCCACTTTCAGATTTTTAGAAAAGAAAAAGTGGACTAAGTTTCCAACAATGGTGACTTAGTCCCACTGCACCTATTTTTCAGAAATTTTTATGGACCTGGATACCCATTTGGCAAAAACGGGTTTTAGAGCAGTTTCCCAGATCTGGGACTAAGTCGCCCAACTTACTATAAGTGTCCTAGTTGATTAGAAAATCAGATTTTCTAGAACTTCAGAGACATCTGTAGTCTTCATTTCAACCCCTATCAGTTTCTAGGTGCACTCTTAATGTCTAGCCTTTCTATCTTTTTTTATATTGCATTTAATTTATCTTTCTACATATCACAATGTGTTTTCAAACACTTTACATTTCATTAGTTTTCATCCATTAATCTAGCTTTTATCGGTTTATTGCATTTATGGAATTACATTTAGACATATTTCATTCATATTGCATTAGTTTTGAGTGGGGACATTGCCCATTTTGGCCTACCTCTCTCCTTTTAGGTGAAAAACCCTAGAAGTGCTAGAGAGCATTAGGGAGCCAAAATCATTGTCCAAACGTTTTACAATATTATTTATTTTCTTTATAGCACATCATATTCTCTAAATTTTTTACTTTATATACTTTCAATTTTTTACCATTTCTTAACATACAATTTTATTTACTTACTATTCAAATTTAGAAATACCTAATGAGTTGACATTGCCAATTTAACTTGTTCCCCTTTCCTCTACCCTTAACAAGAAATGAATTGTCTTCCTAATTCTTAATATGTGTATAATTCTCTTGTAATATATTTGCTACCCTAGTAATGGAAACATTGAATGGTAATATGGAGTTATATTCCCAAGTATTTATAAGAGAGGCAACCCTATGAATGTTATTGTTATAGTTTGGTTTTCATTGATATCAAAAGTTCTATGAAGTATGTGGGTATGTGCAGGATCATGATGGGACAAAAAGTGGCAATATGATGGGTATGTGGCTGACGACCTTTTTTTAACCCAAAATTGATGAAACGAAAAGGGTTTTTAAAGGAGATTTTCAGCTTTCCACAATTATAAATTATGCTTTACTTTCAATTGAATAAGTAATTATTATTCATTTTCTATTCAAATTATGATTAAAGTCTTGATTGATAGGCTGATTGAAAAATATCTATAGCTTTCAATGATATCACATTTTTTGAATCCAAAACATGTGTCACATTCTATGCTTCACATAATATAGGATTAAAAAATAAAATTTGAATTTCTTGAAGTTTTGACCAAGTTAAGGTGGTCGACATAATGAAGTTTTTATATTTTTAAAATTTTGTAATAAAAAATCATAATTAATTATTTACTTGGAAAAAATTATAAAAAATATGCATCACATCGGACATGAGTCCCTACTCATATCTAAAAATCTTATACAAAAATATTATCATTTTATTGTGTTTAGGGTGGTCAAACAAACACCTACTTATTTTTTCCTAAAATTTAAGTACTACTGCATTGAAATTTCAAATTTTCACCAAATATATATATATATATATATTTTAAAAAACCTAGTATTTTAGAAACTACATTCAATTTTCTATAGATTCTATTCTTACATATTTTTGAAATAATATAGATAACTTATTAAAAAATTTACCTCAATTTTCCTAACTCTAATTTTTTGATTTTTTTGCCACTTAAGGGCCTATTTTTTCCATGATGATTCTGCACATACCCATGTTGTAGAATGATTTTTTGGTTGCCAATTTTTTTGAGAAATGCTCTGCATTTATCGATTGATGTTGTTTTTCTCCTACGGTTTGGAGGAAAACTTTATATTGTGTCAAGGCATGTGTGATCCAAGTTTCAAGTCTTTTAGGTTATCGAAAAGGAAATTTTAAGAGTGACAAACTAAAGTTTGGGTTGATTCTATGTGGATGTTCTCAAAGATGAAAAGGTTGGATCTGTATATCTCCAAATTTGTAGATATGGTTATGTAGTTTATAATTTAATTTCTTTGAGATGTTAAGGTGTTATATCCAAAGTTTCATGTCAATAATCCATCCATGGAGAAAGTTATAGGTGATAGTGTATAGGAATGTGTTGTTCAATGATTGATTTTAATGTTTGTCTACTTGTGCCAGTAGAAGGTTGTCAATTTTAGTTGTATGAGTTTGTGTGGACACTCCACATATCTCATAGTGTCTAAGGTATGAAAAATATGAATATATTTCTTGTTTCCAATACCACACAAATGTTTCAAGTCATTTTGTGAAGTTATACCTTTTGATGAGGTTGACTAAGGCATGTTGATGATGCACGCCACAAGTTAAAGTGTGAGTAGAGCTTATGGAATGTTTGAAGGTGTTGAATGAGTCATGCCAAATCATCTGAAGGAGATGCAAATAATGATTTATCATTCTTGTGTACCACCATTGGATGTGAAGGTCGACATGTTACAAGCTACATTTTCTTGTTTATGACCAAGCTAATTTGTAATTGTAAAGTGTAAAAATGATGTTCATAGAAGATTGAAGGTGTGAATATTGTTTAGGACTAGATTAAGGGTGTTCCCACAATACTAGTTTACAATTTTTGGCCAAACTAGACATTGAACTGATTTTTTTTAACTAAATCTTCACTTTCGGGCACTTATAGCAGCTAAACCATGAGGAATTTGAAGATGATGCAAACTAGTGATTTGCGACATTTTTTCTATAGATTCTAAATATATTTTTTTTCAAAAAAATTGGAATTAGATTGCACTTCTTTTTCCATATCCTTTGAAAACTAGTTTTTAACAATAAACACCATTTTTAAAGAGTGACGCTATTGGCCAACACAACTTTTTTTCTATGAAGGATAAAATTCTACTTTTTTGAATTTAGATTCATAACTATGATATCTAGTGCATGGAATTTGTTTCATAGCATTTCATTGAATATTATTTTCCTAATTAAGTTTCAAAGTCAAACTAGTTACAATTTAGACATGATTTACTAGAAAAAACATAACTTTTTTGTATGCATCGAAATTCAATTTTTTTTGTTGGATCAAGGACATCAATATCTGGTGCACTAATATTTTTCAATTATTTTTTGATAATTTTCTATTTTTTAACATGTGCGGAACATAGAGCTTGATTTTCGGTGAAAAAACCTACATTCATAAGAAATAAAAAATAAATATAATAATAAAATTAAATTTAATTAAAATTATACATTTTTAGAAGTTTATAATAAGTGCTACATACTTACAAAAAGTAAATTTTAAATTAATTCAATGGACCCCCCAAAAGGTAAATCAAAAGTAGTTTTTTATTAGCATTTTGATAGGTGTAAAGGAGACTCCGTTATAGGTATGGTTTAAAACTAGAGGGGTTATATCCAAGGGGGCTTGGTCTAAGGTGGTTTGGTCAAACCCTCTTCAATTGGAATCCTTTAAATTGAACTTTTGAAGGCTTAAATCATTATATTTTCTAAAAATGTGTGATTTCAGCAAAAGTCAAGATCTGTTAGAAAGTGTAAACCACTATTGTGGGATCATCCTTAAGAATATGTTGGAATCCACAAGGTGTGTTCATATTTCTAGTGTTGTGTGTAGTCTTTTGGATCTTGACCTCTACACATTTCATATTGTTTTTTTAATCTTTGGATGAGTTACAAATGTAATATTCCTTGTTGTAGGCTGACATGTGAAATGTAATCAATGTAATATCATGTATAAATTCTAAACCTAGTTGATCTAGGGTGATGTAGAGTAAAAAATGATGATAATTGTGTAAACGATTGAAAGAGAAAGAATAGTTGTAGCAAATATTGTCTGGTTTCATCTTGATCATATCTTTGTGATAGAAGGGAAGTGAAGAAGTGTGCTTGATTGTTTGCTAGAGGGAGTGATTCAAAGGAAAAACTTCTTAATTGCTAAAAGTAGTGAGATGATAGTGAGTTGATAAGACATTTGTAGAGGTTACTATACCAGTGTACTTCTTTCTGCTGGGGCATCCGAAAAATAAGAATTTTTTTTATTTTGATCGCAACAAGTTTATTCTTTGAACCAACGCAACAAGTACATTGATTCAAAGAGGGGAAAAATGTAGACATGCAAAATTAACATTGTGCATTCAATTAGGTTCATTCATTAACTCAACTAGATTTCACATTAGGTCCATTCATCAATTAATTAGGTTCATTTCCATCCATTCATTAGGTAATCTCATCTCCTAAGGTCATTTATTTAAAATCAAATAAACATTATCATCAACCTCTCAATAAATCAAATGGCCATTTAATCAAATCCCAAATCATATTACATCATTTTCTGATTTAAATAAATCAAATATCCAAGTCCTAAAAGTCAAAATCACCTAATCATCATTAAGCTAACCTAATCCTAATTAGCCTAACCTAACCCACCCACTTGCATTCTCTAGATTTAGCCACTTGCACAAATAAATCAATTTATTAATTTATTAAAACCATCATTTTCACTCAACATGGCCCTCAAGTTTGAAAAATAGGACAAGTTGATTTCTCCCTCCAACATTGCATTTATTGCTCATTTTCTCTTCCCCCTCTCAAAATTTATTGCAAAATTTGAATTTGAGACTCCCTCTCATGGGCACACTTCCCAAATCTTGCACATCCATTGGTCTATCACCACTTGACAAGTGGCCTCTACTCATTGGTGGATCTTTAGTCCCACATTCACCCATTTGGCCAATCTCTCATCAAGAAAATCTATAAAAGAAGGCCTTAATCCTCATCAATGGATCCACAAATTTTATGCAAGGTTACTCTCTTGGTTTGAGAACTAATCTTGTTCTTCATCTCCATTGCATCTCATCATTTTGGCTTCTTAGCAAGGATTGGGAAAGGGTCATTTGCACATTTGAAACCAATTCACTATGGAATAGGTATTTGTTGTTGTTTTCATAATGCTTTTAGTTTTCTTTTGTTATATATTGCATTTGGAAGCATCTACAAGGTATTTCATAGGGGTGTTCTTGAGAAATTTGTAGGTATTAACCCATTTTTGAAGTTAATATTTGTAGATTTTAAAAGGATGCCTACATTTGGTGCTAGAAGGAGGGCAGTTAGCTTAATATTTTGGGTTAAACAAGCTTTAATGATATTTTATGTGTGAGATCTTAATGGATGTCATTCTAACAATTGTTTCAACCTGATCTATTTCATGATGTGTGTGTTCTTAATGGATGTTGCTGCCTTGCATACTCCTGCCAAATGCATTTACTTTAGAGTTTTTATTTACTGTTTTCATTTGTGCATAGATTAGATGTAGTTGCCTAAAAAAATTTAAAGCCTTTTCAGTGAGTCCAATCTATGCGTACCCTGCAGTCCGTGCATTCCAAGAGACTATGTCTTCTTAAGGAATTTGGTCAAAATTGTTCACATGCCTTTTCTAAACTTCCATGTTTTACATACCTCTCATGTGCGCGTAGGCAAGGAGGCCGCACAAGATAGTTGTGGAATGTTATTTTTGTTTTACACCTGCTAAAAGCATTTGCTTGAAAATTTCTATAGCCTTTTAACAAATGCATTTTGTACACATCTCACAATCATTGCAACTAGTGTTTATTTAAGGTATTCTGTCAAAAAGTTCACGTGCCATAGATACAAACTACAGATCTTTGACCCATTCTATCAACCAGTTCACATGCCTTGTCTGAGCTTTACATTTCCAGCTCGAGAATGATTGGTAAGAACACATTTGAAGGTGTGGAGAATAGCTATAACCATGTGGCTAAGGATCTATGAAAGATTTTTCATTAATTGCAAGATTCTTCAAAATGAATGCATTTATTTTTGGCTCAAAAATATTTAAAAAAAATAGGTGAATGTTCTATGAGATCTAACAAAGATCTGCTGAGATTGACTTTGCATTTATCATGGTAGTAGATAGTAGCTCACACGAGGTAGAAAGGATGCTGGAACGACTGGGGAGTTCGGCTTTACACCTTCCAATTACATTCACTTGAAATATTCTTATGCCTTTAAATGAATATTCCTGCAATTGTTTGATTCCTCTGGAGGGTTCTATCAAACTGCTCACATGCCTTTTCTATGCTCTCATAGAAATAGAGGAGATTTTTCCTTAAAAATCGAGCAAGAAAGGTGCCATAATGGTTGCATGAGAAGAACCATCAATCAAAGAGAATTTAAAGTGTAGGGTAATGAGAATTAGCATGTCACCTCGGTGGTAGCACTGCACATTGTACTATAGGAATGCCGCAGTAGATCAATAGTTTGTTGTTTAAACATAGAAACCAATGATTTAACCATCAAATTATTTAGTCCTTGCTTAATCCTTTCTGTTTCATGTCTACACCTTTCACTATACATGAGTCAATTGTATAAAGGAGTCTTTTTAAAGCTTGAATACTTTGCTTTTATTGCATAATATAATGGTCATTAGGTGGGCGTATATATTGGTGGATAGGGTGCATTTTTTGTCCATAATCTATAGACTTCTTGAGACATTTTACTACAAATACACTAGTACATTATTGATATCTACCAGTCTCTGTTAAAATCCCAATATTGATATCTAAATTTTGTGGCAGGTTAGTGACTCACAAGGGCACAAAAATCTAGGTGAAGGCTTGAGGTAGGATACTTGCAGGAAGTTTCTCATGATGAGATCAAGGCAAAGAATAAGATTACTACTGATGTGATTTGTATATGGTGCAGATCTGTTCATATCATATTGCTGCTTGGAGTATTCAATAAGTCAGCTTGTCATTAAATGTAGCAATAAATCAGATCTTTTATCTTTTGAATGACGGTTCTAGGAGAAATACCATTCACAATATGCTATGTCAGCTATAGGATATCATGCTTATTTTAAATACTTTGCTATCTTTTACTCCTTTAACGCAGGATAAGTAATAGAGAAGTAATTTATGTCTACCGATGTCATTTAAACAAGTGTGAGTACGAAGACAAAGTCGCACCATCTAGTCTTTTGTCAAATCACATGGAAAGGTTGAAGTCTTAGGTTGTGATGGAGTAACAACTAGCTTACTCATGAGTAGGATTGGGTGCTCTTTATTATAGCCGTTGATTTGTTTTTTGCTTGAAAGATACAATGGAGAAAGTTGGGTATTATCTGTGGGTATTTCAAAAAAATAGTAATGGAGCTTCGTACAAATGTTATATTCTACAATATTTGAAGTAGGATTTAGAGTCATCAAAATTGCATTAAGTTTCTATCCTTGATCTTGCTGCATGAAAAGATTGACTTTTTTTATTATTGTTCCTAATACATCACTATCTAGGAATAGTTTAATTGTCCTTTTTTGTAGAGCTTTTTATGTTGTCAAAAATATTTCAGTTGGCTTCTTTGATGATTATGTTTGAGGGGGTCTAAGAAATCTAATGATAAGAAATTTTTCATACACAAACATAGTGTGATTGAATTAGTGGCAAGAAAGGATTTTTTATCTTTATTAGCAAAATATCAAATTTCTGACTAATGTTTGCTTTAAAGGCACTTCTTTGTTTCTTGTGTAGGTGAAAGCATAAATAAAGGTGTGCCATGAAGTCTTTATTTGTTGAATATTTCATTTGAAAGGGAACTAATTATTTTATAACTTTTTTAGGCTAAGGAAAGCAAAGAAGGAAAAGTAAAGGAGGCTAATGAAGGAAAACAAAGGTGTCAAAAGAAGACAAGGAAAGCAAAAAGGTACAAAGGAAAAGTGAAAAAGGAACAAATGAAGGACAACAAAGGTAAAAACGAGGGAAAGTGAGGAAGACAAGGCTAATGAAGGAAAATGAAAGAGGGAGGATATTTTGAAAAATCAAAGTGTTTTTAAATTCTTTAAGTGATTGTTTAACACTTCTTCATGAAATTGTTATCTTTTGTTCTTAGGCCACTAACTTTCGATTGGGTCTAAAAAGAACACTTTGATTTTCATTTGCAAAGGGTTAAAATTGAAACTTAGACACATACTATATTTCAATTTGGGCTAAAATTGAACAAGCAATCTTCATCTTTCCTTTGGTGCTTAAAACAAATCAAATCATTGCTTTGAAGGATAAAATGAATGTGTGCTTTTATTGTTTTGTAATTATTTACACAAAGTAATATCATCAAAAGATGTATGCACTTCTCTTGCGCCTCACGACAATCTTGAGAATCAAAAGGCTTTTGGTGACATTAAGTTGCATAAATAATTTCCCATACACACTTCAATTTGGTTTTTAAAATTGAAGAAAACACTTTGCGAGTGTGAGTTAGGTATATTTCATGTGTTCTCCCTTTATTTCTAAACGAAGGTTGATCGAACTATGGATGTGCTTGCTCACTATTGTTTACCTTTAGAGGGGCTTTCCTAAGAGACACATCCGAAAGGAGAACTCGAATGCGACTCCAACTAGTTTTTAATTCGTGCTGGTATACAAATGGATAAGACTAAACTGTTAATTCCTCATGGTATGTTAGCCTTAGCCGTATAGTGTCTTTCAGAATAGGGTACTACCGTAAAACATATAAGAGCCCCTAGTAGGATTGATTAAAACCTTTAGTGGCTTGCTAGATTCTTGCAAGGTGCCATGTCCCCGATGTTGTGTCATTACGAACCTTGTCTTGTAGTAGCCATCTAGTCCATCCAACAAGTTTATCAAAGTGGTGCATTGGAACTTAGATTCCAAGAAGTTACTTGCCATGTCTAATCTTGGTTTAAATATAGAGGTTAAGACTTCATTCTTAACATACCTCTATATTTTATCCTTGGTTGCATGTAAAATCATCTCTTCTACTATGAAGGGCATGAGGAAATCCCACTAAGAAAAATGTACCAATTGAGCTAGGATGTCATATTGCTTGTGGTTTGAAAACATAGTGCTTTGATTGAAAACATTGAAAAACCAACATTGAACATAAGCATCAAATCTCAAACCCTTTAGGAGAGGCAAATATCCTTGAAAAAATTCACATGTTATTGCTTTCCCTTGGGATTCGTATCCTTAGAGGCTTCTAAACATTTTGATTTCATCTCAATTTGCTTCTACTAAAGTCAACTTTAGGTAATCTTTGGCTTGATTTCCTTGACTTCCGCATAATGCACTTTGTGGGATGAAAGGGAATTAGGACATTAGACATTCAGTTGAAAACCTTATCAAGAGTGTGTTTGTGATTAAAATAATCCATTAAGCAAAGATTAAATCAATTGGACCCCACATATGTGCTTGGCATCTTTTGGTCATATTGTTTTCATGCAAACATTGGTCTTTTGATTTCGAATTACTCTTAGAGAAAAGCATGTTCTTCACTATCTTGGTCTTGTAAACAAGTCCTTCCTAGGTTCATTTAGGATCAAATCAAACACTTCACCCACCCCAAACATTTATCATCTTCATCCCAAACAACTTTAGAGCTTTGGAAACATCATTATCTAGACTTGGGTAAATCATCAAAATCAAAAACACCTTGTTTAGTTAGGTGTATGGGAATGCATCCTTTCTCATACATTTAATTGAATTAGCAATCCTTTAAACAAGTTCATCCTAAAGATCAAATCTAACATCTAAGGGTTTACAAGTTCATTATCCAAATCAAACAATCAAAATCAAACCCTAAGTCTAGCATTGATACAAGGTCCCTAAACATTCAACACTCATATCATTTACACCTTTCATCCTTCATCTCGTCATTAATCCTAAGAACCTTAGAGGTCACTTTTGCAAACAAGGTCAAAACATAAGGAGAACATGGAATACAAACTTGATCCATACATTATGAGTAATCCAAGTCAACTAAGCTTTCAAAGCCTTACAATGCTGATTGATTATCAACACTCACACTTATACAATCCATACATGGGATCATTACCTTCTACAAATGTCAATGGCACAACAAGTGTGAGTATGCCCAAGTCAAAGATTGGAACACCTTTCCTGATGGTAGATCTAAATCCAAATCTACAAGTCTGTCAACCAAACAATCAAAGCATGAGCCTTCAAACGAATGTCATCCCACCAAATCCCTACAAGCCAAATGAGAATATACCAAGTACAAGTTTTCCAAACATGAATCTGGCAAGCTTTGGGATAAATATGCTTGCAAATCATCCAAATCTGAGTGTCATCCCAAATCAAAACATTGTCCAAAATCAAACACAAGTACACACTACAAATCTGCTTAAACACAAGCCAAATCAACTATATCAAGGGAGTCAAATTCAAATTCAAGATCAAATTTTGCTAGAAAAACTTGCCTCACACACCAAATTAATTGAATTATTGAGCCAAGAGATATCTTCTCTCCAAAATCAATACATTCCTCCATCGGTTGAACCATGTCATCAAAGCATTGAGTTATGTCCACAACTGCATCAAGAACAACATCTCCAATGGCAAGAAGTCAGATATCCATATCAACAACATCAACAACAAACCCAATCACCACATATCCAAAATCAATCACCACAAGGTCAATGTAAAGTGCAAATCTCTCAAGGAAACAAGCGAAAATACACACCACTTGGGAGACCAATCGAATTAGTCCTACAACAATTGGTACAAGAAAATCTAATCAAAATCCCCATTTATGTGAACTATCAAAAACCAACCATAAAACCGCTAGGGTATAATGAGAAGCACCTTTGTGATTATCATAGAATAAAGGGACACAAAACATCAGATTGTGTTTGACTCAAAAAACTCATCCAAGACCTAATTGATCAGAAGATAATCACTATTGGTGATGGTGATAGCATTGGAAATCTCTCCACCACAACTATTGAGAACAAAGATCAAGATCAATCCATCACTGAGCACCTTGAAGTTGTGTCTGCTTCATTTGAAGATCAAATCAACATACATCAAAAGTCACTTTTTGATCAAAGTCCACCAACAATACCCAACAATGATCCAATTCAAAAAAAGTCAACATCATTTGACCCTATGGTTGAACACATTGGAAATCCCTCCACCATAATTGTTGAAAGTAATGATCAAGATCTATCCATCAAAAAAAAATTTGCCGCATCCAACGAGGCATTGACCTATGATCATGTTGAAAATTTCTCTACGTTGCCTTATGAGTTAGAGGACATATATCAAGAATTTATCCCAAAGCATGATCAAAATATTTCACCAAGTCTAGCAATGGTCCTTTCCAAGACATGTTGACATCCTTTGACCTCATGGTTACATATATTGAAGGAACCCTAAACTAGACACTTGAGGATATTAAACCACTTACCATGTCTAATGATGAAATCCAAGAACCCTTTGTAAGCAATCCATCCTTTGAAACTGATCCATGTCAAGAACTTGATCCAAAGCATGTCAAAAGCAACTCTGAAATCATTCAAGGTCAAGAATTTGTATCTTCAAGATACTACAATAATCTTATGGACACTCTCCTATCTATGCAAGATGATCATATCCATACTCCTCCATCTACCCATGAGAAGCTTTCTTTGGATGGAAACATAGATGACTGTTATTCAAAATAGGATCCCTTTATTCCTGACATTGTTACACAAAAAGAGAAGGTTGTTGATTCCTACAATCAAATAGAGTTATCAACAACAGTATCAGTTATATCCCAAATACAGACTGAGGACATCATGAATAAAGATATTCAATATTATCCACTCAAGGAAATTTGTAAGATAAAACGAGATATTCCAGAGTTAGTAGAGCAACAAATTGAACTAATGTCATCTACAATGGCTATCTATCAAAGAATGAACTCTAAACAGGAGCTCTTAGAATAGGCAAATTCAAAGCATGAAGGTACTAGCTCCACCATACTGGGGGCAACTTCATCTCAAGCAAGCGTCAATATAGGGAGCACAAAGAATCCTTATGATGAAACCAATGCCAATACTACAACCAGCCACGTCATGAATCTTCATCCACCCATCACCCCATCCACGAATTGGGACCAACATCAAAAGAAAGAATTGAATCAAAGTATGAAGAAAATTATCAAAGAAAAAGAATTAGAAAATCATAATGGACAAATCAAATACATATGGATACCAAAGAATACAAAGAAAGATTATCCCTATCAAACTCCATCAGTCAAAGAAATTATGGGGCAAAATAAAAAAGGGAAAAGCATCCATCAAAGATGTACACAAAAGAAAAATTAGTCTTTTCAAGCAACGTACAAAGTATATCAAGCAATTGGTCCTAATTCCACACACACTTTCGTATCCACCCATCATTGCTCATCTTCCCAAGTTTGGAAATTCAAAGATTCCAAACTGTCAACCAATTTATCTCTTATCCCTAAACACACTCCATCCACACCTCCATGCATGATATCCAATTCTAAAATGACCATGTATTGGCAACGACCCTTCATCATAAGGATTCTGAAGGCACTCTATCACGATGTGTGCACAAAGACAAAGTTAACTCCAGTATCGACAAAAGAGGTCAAGAATCTCAAAAGTTGTATTCAAGTGCACGTATCTTAGCAAAGCAACTCCTTCAAGCAAGATATCGATGACACATTATGACAGGGGAATCTACATCAGCAACACCTTCTGATTCAACATGAGTTTAAGATCTTTCAGAAAAAACCAAAAATAAAAAATAAAAAATATGAAAATCCAAAAAAAAAAAAGGACTGAAAACAGTAAAGATAAAAATCATCCTCTAGTGAAAACCGCATGGGTAGTGCTTTGGGCAAGACCATGATGAAAACTTGGCAAACAGGCATCATGTGTAGAATCGAGCATCTACGTGTGCCAGTTCAGTTGAAAGCATCTCATCCCATCCATAATAAATCTAGCATTCCATCCATCCATCCATAATAAATCCATTCATCCATGAACCATTTATCCAATCCATTCACATATATCTGCATCCATAGTCTGAGTCATCTTGATCTTGACAAAATTTTGCTGTACACTTTACACTTGCGTATGGTAAACATCTTGACATTGGCCATTTTCATTAATCCTATCCTATGTAGCATTATTTGAGCCATGAAGCATTATCCAAATGAGCATTCTTTATTCAAATAGCTTATCTTATCGCAAGATAATCCTTGGCATCCTTTACATGCTTACCATATCCATCCATCACATTTCGTACATTGCTAGACACTAGGGGCAGATATTTAGATCTTGCTTCAAGAATAAATCTTGATCTATATCTTCCAACTTGTGTGGTGATCCGAACATTGGCAAACGTGAAACCAAATTGGTGAAACACCTGTGAGCAAAAATTCCAAATCACTAGCCCATGGCATATTTTGATGAGAAGACGTTCCTTATCAATCCTCATCATTCATCGAACATCAATCCAAAAATTAAATATCAATCACATCTAACACATCCTTCAACATCACATCAAATCATCCAAAACATCATTTGTTCCAAACCAAGCTTCAACAATCACGATCAATCAAATCCAATCAAGAGATCAACATGATATCCTTGTGTTGCTTAAACACTATCCTTGCATTGTTGTGCATCCTCAACAATGCTATCATCATCAGTCTTGATCAAATCATCATCAATTCATCATCATCTTAGGGATATCTTTCCCAATCCTTGTGTTTTTTAACACTATCCTTGCATTGTTGTGCATCCTCAACAATGTTATCATCATCGATCTTGATCAATCCAATCCTTGAATTTTTGTGCATCCTCAACAATGTTATCATCATCAATCCTGATCAATCAAATCCTTGCATTGTTGTGCATCCTCAACAATGTTATCATCGTCAATCTTGATCAATCAAATCCTTGCATTGTTGTGTATCCTCAACAATGTTATCATCATCATCAATCCATGGATCTGATGAATCAACCTTAGCTTAGTTTTTAGCAAAATCCTAAAACAGAGAACTGATATCATCACACAAATCCATATCCAAATCATCAAAATCATGCAAAAAAATCCAAAAATATCCAAAACATATCAAAATCCAAAAACACTCAAAAAAAAAAAACATCAAAAACATTGGAATATGAACTACGTCGTCTCTGAGCTTAAACATAGGTAAGGCTCATCTTTGATCAGCCCCCGAGACATCAAAAATCCAAAAACATCCAAAATCACATCAAAATCAAAAAACATTCGAAAGACACAAAATCCAAAAACATTTGAAAAACATCAAAATCCAAAAACATTCAAAAAACATCAAAATCCAAAAACATCAAAAAATCAAAAAATCAAAAACATCGCAAAATCATAAAACCCAAAAAATAGCCTCAAAACATTTCAAAACATCAAAAACATCCAAATATTTGAAAAAATCCATCTGTCTCATCTCTCTTTCACTCGCAATAATCAATCATCCATAATAAACTAATTGTCACCTTCATCCTTTGGCAACACAAACATAAACAATCACAGTAGTTAGCAAAAGCAAGCTTCAATCATAAAATCAAAATCGAAACAACAAACCATTAAAACAAAATCAAACTCTTGATAATTTTCAAACATGTCAGTCAACCTTATATCAATAGCCTATTAATCAACTTATCAAACCATCATCATCCTATACAATGCATGTCCTAGGATATATCGTTCCAACAATGGGCATCATTTTGGATATCACCTTGGATTCTTATCATATCAAAACAAATCCCTTTAGCTGGAGATATGAAGAACATTGACTTGTTTGCGTACTTGATTTTTTCTTTTGATTTATCTTATTGCACTCATTTCAAGGACCTCTCGATGATATCCGAATGAAGAATTTAGAGAGATAGGAATGCGGCAACGATCATTATCTTTTGTCTGTTTTGCTTGTTGGACGTTCTTGTAAAATAACTTGGAGAATACTTTCTTTGTTAGATATGTATAGAGGATGTTTTGGATGGCTTGTTGACTATTGCATTGATTGGTTATACCTTTCCATGTTTTGGTCTGAGATGTTTGAAATTTCTAAAGTGCATCCTAGCAAGGTTTATGTATGTGAGGTGTGAACAAGAATACTCCTATCTATTTTTTGAGTCAAAGTCCATCACACTAAGTACAATGCCAAATCCTGGTCCTTTATACCTTGATGCATCATGCTTAGGCATGTTATCAAACATAAAGTAAGTGACCCTTTTAAAATCTCAATCCTTGATAAGCAAATCATCCATCTATCATCATCATTTCTTATCATCATTTCTCATCATCATCTCTCATAATGTTGGCTTGGTGGATCCTCTTGTCATCATCTAATTTCTTCATTTTCCACACTAACATCATAGCATGAATAGTTAATCATCATCACCAATTCATCCATCATGCATCCATCATCATAATATAGATCTATTAGTCTAAGCATCTGCATAAAATCATACATTTACATATTCACAACATATCACATCATCAATCTCATCCATCTCATATCATATCATCATTTAAGTTGTTTAGGATAATATAGATTTGTTATTCTAAGCATCTTAAAATCATCTCATTTGCATCATCATCCATAACCATCCATTTTGAACCTCTTTATCGCGAGATTGACCCTCAAATCGAATCTTTTTGCTTGATCTCTTGAGGGGAAATGTACTAGTGTACTTTCCACTAGGGCATCCGAAAAATTAGAGATTTTTTTATTTTGATCACGACAAGTTTATTCTTTGAACCAATGCAACAAGTACATTGCTTTAAAGAGGGGCAAAATGTAGACATGCAAAGTTAACATTGTGCATTCAATCAGGTTCATTCATTAACTAAACTAGATTTCACATTACGTCCATTCATCAATTAATTAGGTTCATTTCCATCCATTCATTAGGTAATCTCATCTCCTAAGGTCATTTATTTAAAATCAAATAAACGTTATCATCAAGCTTTTAATAAATCAAATGGCCATTTAGTCAAATCCCAAATCATATTACATCATTTTCTGATTTAAATAAATCAAATATCCAAGTCCTAAAAGTCAAACTCACCTAATCATCATTAAGCTAACCTAATCCTAATTAGCCTAACCTAACCCACCCACTTGAATTCTCTAGATTTAGCCACTTGCACAAATAAATCAATTTATTGATTTATTAAAACCCTTATTTTCACTCAACATGGCCCTCAAGTTTGAAAAACATGACAAGTTGATTTGTCCCTCCAACATTGCATTTATTGCTCATTTTCTTGTCCCCCTATGAAAATTTATTGCAAAATTTGAATTTGAAACTCCCTCTCATGGTCACATTTCCCAAATCTTGCACATCCATTGGCCTATCACCATTTGACAAGTGGCCTCTTCTCATTGGCGGATCTTTAGTCCCACATTCACCCATTTGGCCAAGCTCTCATCAAGAAAATCTATAAAAGAAGGCCTTAATCCTCATCAATGGATCCACAAATTTTATGCAAGGTTACTCTCTTGGTTTGAGAACTAATCTTGTTCTTCATCTCCATTGCATGTCATCATTTTTCCTTCTTAGCAAGGATTGGGAAAGGTTCATTTACACATTCTACACCAATCCACTATGGAATAGGTATTTGTTGTTGTTTTCATAATGCTTTTAGTTTTCTTTTTTCATGTATTGCATTTGGAAGCATCTACAAGGTATTTCATAGGGGTGTTCTTGAGAAATTTGTAGGTATTAACCCATGTTTGAAGTTAATGTTTGTAGATTTTAAAACGATGCCTACTGTTACAAAGTAGAATTGCAATCATCAAAAGGATTGAGCTTAATTGTCAGTTTTAGAAAGTGGAAGGACTATCATTCTATAATCATTCCTGACTATGTGCTCACATCATGGAGTTGTAGATTCCTTGGGAGTGACCCTAAAACTATAATCAATGAGTTGTAGCATCCTTGGGTTGTAGCCCTAAAACAAATTTGTAAATTTTCTTCATCTTGTGAGGCTGGATTATGATAACTTAGCTCCTAGCAGCTTTTCTCATCGGGGTTTTTCCTGTGTACTATTTTCCAAGTATATCTAGTTGTGTGTTATGTTGTGCTTTGAATTCATCTTTCATGTTCATGTTTATGTGGTAGAGTTAGAGTATCTTTCTGGTTTGAACAATGTGAAATTTGATAGAATACTAATTCACCCCCCTCTCAGTATTCTGGAGTGTTCAATAGTTATCACAATGGATGAAAACATATCATTATGCTCTACAATATCATGACTAACCAAATAATTGGTATTGAATTTCTTTGTTGCATAATTATTTTGTAGAGGATAACTGCCATCCACTTTTCTTTCATAATGCTCATTAATGTTTTATTTGAATCCTATGCATATCTCTCTTATCCAATCTTCCATAAATAATTCTTGTTTCATAGATCATAGCTTCTTAAAATGACTATAATGAATAAATTTCAAGGTGAATAAGATCTACTCTTAATTTTCCCCACTTTTGATATAATATAATAAGTTTGGCTAATGTCACAAGTAAATAGAGGAATGATGAAATTATTAACTACCTTGGAATATCTTTGAATTCCATTGTTTCAATACTCAATGTTGTGAGTACGATTGGAATAATAAATAAGGTTTAAATATTTGTATGAAGGGTTTATCTAAACTGTCAACATTTCTATATTCCTATACTTCTAGATGGATATGAACATCAATAATGGCCATTTTATAGTTTAGAGGAGAAAAGATAATATTATCTTATCACCCACTAAGTGATAGTGAAGATAGATTTTTTGGGATATGATTATATTCCAAGATGAAGAAATAAAAGGAAATGGATATCTTTATTATCTTGAAAATTAATAAATATATATAGTTTTAATTTTCCTATAATATAACATCAATACTCAACATATTCATTCTTGCTCTCCACTTTCATTTTTAAATTAGGTTCTTCTAATAATGGACCAACCAAATGAGATAGTACCCACATAATCTATGAGAAATTATAAACATATTTTATTTTTCATACATGTATAAATAACAAGAATATTACATAACATAAAAAGAATGGATAACCATAACTATACTAATTATTGATCCCACATAAAATCTCAAAATTAATATAACTATACTATTTAAAATTAATATTTTCTATAATCTCATAAGTCATTCTCTTCACACATAAATCATATAATTATATGAATAATAGTCACCAAAAGCTCAATTTTGACCAAAAATAAATTCAATCTCACAATAATGTATATCATTCAAATGAAAAGAATAAATAAATACTTTAATAATGAATAATAACAATATTATTCAATAAAAGAATCATCATAACTAGTAGTCCTCAACGATACAATTTTTGTGTTAGTAATAAATATTTAGAATCACAAAATAACCAATTTAATAATAAGTAAGATCAACACTACAAATGTAGGCTTAGCAATAGAACACATATCACAATTAAAATATTTTTAATAAGTAATCAATTCAATTAGATTTTGTACAATAACTATTGATGGGAAATAATCAGTTTATGATAATATCTATTCCATCCATAGGTCTTCATAATTACCAACGATTATGTAATGGATATGTTATTCAACTTAAATTAAGATGATTTACATAAACTAAATTTAACATATTACATAATCTTAATTATGATTAATAAACATAAATTGGGTTAGATTACATCATGTAGAAATATAGTAACACTAATTACATAACTAGTTACTTAGCTTGACAAGATTGATTTTAAAACTAGTACTATAAACTAATTGGTCTCATTAGAGACATACAAAAATCAAGTTACATAATATTTGTATTTTATACTATCATATTATATTAATTAACCAAACAAAACTAGAGTACCATACAATAGATTAACATCATCAATAAAATAAAATAAAAAATTACACAGTAAAATTATCAAAATCAGTTTTTAAAAAATTATCATAATTTTTCACAACCAAAATTAATTTGATACATAATAAAAAAACTATATACTATAAAATAATGTGAGATTTCAACATGTATGCCATCTATTTTTTAATATAATTCTTCCCATACATGCTCAAATATAATCACATAGAATTATTCATTTGTTTTAATCATAAAATTAGCTATCACTATACAATAAATATTATTTAATTTATATTTCATGTTCTTATTAGGAATATGAATTTGTTTATAAAAATAATATTAAGAAGTGAGTTTGAAGTGGTTATGTCCTTTAGGAATTTGTTTCATGTATAGTTTTCTTAATTAATCTATAATCTTAATTTTATGTTTCTTACAAGTCACAAACTAAGATTCATTTTTTGAAACTTGCAATAATGTTACACAAAATTATTAAAAATATTTCAATGCTTTAACTATTTAAATTGTAGTTGTTTTCTAAAAAATTAAATATCAAGCATTATTATTTTTTCTCCATTTAGAAAAAAAGTCACATTTTTTTTCCAAAATTTTGGAAAACTACAATTAAGTCTGGCCTAAACATATATACATAGATTTATCTACATAATATATAATTTTCTCATTTAGAATATAAAAAATTAAATAAAAAATTCTTATAATATAATATAATATTTTTCTCTCTAAGGAGATACCTCTCTTCAAAAATCCCTATGAAAAATATTTGGGAAATCATAGTAAAGGAAATAGTACTCCCAACCTTAGAAGAATAGAGCACAAGGATATGGTTCCTATTTCACACTTGTTACACTCAAGGACACCTTAGAGATCTCAACCCAATGAAGAATGGAGGAAGAGATCATACAATAGGGTATCCTAGGTTATGTTGAGAGATTAATGAGGGGTTCATCAGCAAGTTTAAACTAGGAAAAGACAATGACATGCAAGATGAAATGCAAAACCCTAATATGTTGCAAAATTGAACAAAATGACTTAAAAATGCATATAAAACAGAATAAAAAGCTGTGAAATGAAATATGTGCACCTAGGAATCTAGAGATGACTAGAAGGAGCTTTGAAATGCTAGAAATTCTGACTTTTGGCCTGGTGGGACTCATTCACCCTTCTTAGTCCCAGTTCTGGATTTTTGCATAGGAGCAGGTTTCAAACAAAAAGGTTTTGAATTTGTAATTTTTTTTGAAAAAAACCTATAGTGGGACTCATTCACCACTTGTGATGAATGAGTCCAGTTTGGATTTTTTAGAACTTCAAGGTTTGAATCTATTCTTCTCAGTCTGCTCAATCTACTTCTCCAAGTTTTTTGATCTGAAACTCTAATTTTGAGGCTGTGGATGACCTTTTAGTGAAGATTACGACATTGCAAATGGAGAGAAAACTTCAACAAGCTTGTAACCTAATCTTCAATGATATTTCAAGCTCCAAGAAACCTAGATTTGCAATCACACATGTAAAGAGGAGAAAATTTGTTGATTATTAGTGAATAGGGGTTTTCCTTGGTCAAACCCCTTTTAAGTAATTAAACCAAATGATGAAACAATGAAACAAGGACATGAAACATGAAACATATGATATGAAACATGAATAATGATACCTTGAATTATGTCTTGTAAATGATGTCTTATAAATATGTAACTCAACATGAAATGGCCATGAAGGATGTAGATCTTGATCTTGACAATAGGTGTAGAACAATGGTTGATCTTGGATCTTCAATGCTACATCAAAAAACTAGCTCAATAACATGCTTGATGCTTTATATGCTTGACATGATGATGGATCTCAAATTTCTACAACAATTGATGAAGAATTATGCTCTTTAATGCCTTAAAAATGACCTTGAATGTTATCTTGATGATCTTGTAAATTCTTGGAATGCTTAACTCTTGCTTGCTTGACTTGATAACATGAATGCATAATCAAATAATGATTTGAGAGCTTATTTATATAGGAAATGCACTCAAATGATCATTTATTTGATCCCAAATGCGGACATAGAAGAAATTTGAACTTAAAACACAAATTTTCCCACTCAAACCTTGAAAATAGGCCAAATGGGACTCATTCGCCAAGTTGGGTGAATGAGTCCCACCTAGATGGGACTTATTCACCCAAAGTGTCAAATGGGTCCCATACGAGCTATTTTGCTTGCAAAAATGTTAGGGAATGTGTAAATTAAGGTTATATGTTGATCTTGTTGGGTTTTTGATTAAAATACACCTTTGGATGCACAATATAGGTGTTAGCTCTCAAAAACGCAGGTTTGAACCATGAAAGGTTGTGAAGCTTTCACGACATTTCAGGGTAACAGAACAAGGTTTGAAACAATCAAACCTTCTACTCTTCAGGTGCTGGTAGACCTAGGCGGGTGTACCTAACTAAATAGTACAGACTTAACTTGTGATTATCCTTTTGAAATGCTTTGTCCATAATGGCAAATGATAGCAAACAAATGAAATCAAACTTGATAACAATTTACAAATCTAAATACTAGAATGCTTAATTAACTGATAAAAGAGATTGAATGAATTCAAATAATGAATTTGCAAAGACCAGTGCCTTGTTGGGTATGCAGAGTCAAACGAAACAGAGGTGAGCAACTTATTCTGGTAGAAAATCAAATTGTAGGCATACGATCTGTTTATAACTTGTATAAACAATGCAGGATTATGATTACTAAGCTCTACTTTAAGAATCCAGATGAATTCCCCCTGATTACTGTGATCAACATAAAGGATTTAATCCCTACTTGAGAGAACCAGTCAATTAATCACACAGATACAACAAATGTTCACTGATAAACTGAGAATAAACTTGTTATTTCAATTTAAACAACCAGAAAAAATCAACTTGGAGATAGCTTTAGCAATGCTTTTCAATAAATTCAACATACAATTGATAACAGAAACAACCTGCCACACTAGCTGATTTTATTTGAAACCACCATTTGAAATCATGCACATAGTCTCTAGAAAGAGAAAATTATCCTACTGTAGCCATGCCTAATCTATCTATCTATGATCTAAAAATATGATCCTCCTCAATTACAATCCAGGATGCATATTTATACCCAACATTCAGGAAAATAAATCAAATTGGAAATCCATGTCAGCCACCGTAGAATTCAGGAAAAAACCAAGTTAGCTCGCAATGGTTAAAATTCCAATTACATGTCGGCCACAAGATCAGAAATTCTGTTATTCAACAGTGCACCAGTTGGCAAGACAATCGTGAAGGTATGCTAAAGGAAATATAATGCTGATCGCTCCCTGCCAGTGTTCCCTTGCTCCGCAAGCTTCACCGTGACAATCCATTTGTTACACCGAAGTGCATTCCTCATGCGCTTTCCATTCACAAAGAAACATGATATATCTCGTCGAAAGCTCCTTTTGTTTTAATCACTATCACCGTAACTTACCACTCTCGGGGAGACTTCATACTGAGAACACAATGTCAAGTTGAAGATCCCCATATAGATTCATATCGGCATAACCATCCAATTGTCATACTGACAACCCCAAAATTGCACTCCACTCGGCAAGATCCCAGGCTCGTCGCCAAGACCACACGCCGAAACACATGAGTCACATTGAGTGGTTATCCTTATTTAATTCACTGTCGCTATAACACCTTATCTTTCTCACTGACAAAGCCCATATGTCTCAAACATGTCGCTATAACCATGAGCCTTTGGCAAGAAGATATATAGAATTTGTTAAGTCACAAAGAAAGTCACTTCAGCACCATAGATCGCCAAGAGAAAGTAAGACTCATACCGATAAAAGCTCATACAATGTTCCAACGGTGAGACCGGAATAAACTCATGCCGAAAGAAAACCAAACGTGAAGTCGGCAAGACATATTCTCATCGCTGGGACCATAGGCCGAGAGTTACAACCATATACCGAAAGTTGATTGTAGTAAGCCCATTGTAGTCTGTCAGTGTAACATATGGGTATCGCCATGACCCAATACCGAAAGCCCTCCATCTATGCCGATAAGCCACCAAAATGCAAAGTCGGGGAAACAAAAGATAGTTGGTATGACACCACCCTGAAAGCTATAGCATATGCCAATAGGGACCTCCACCATCGCCAAAAAAACTTGGAACCTACGCCGATAACTTGCAACAAGAAATAGTGAAACACACACAGGTTGGGGAGACATTTGGATACCTATGCCGACAAGGACAAAAAGGTGAAAAATGCAAACACGACGGAAACCATGGAGCCATGTGGCAAAAAATGGGGGAAATATGCACATGATAGGACCAATCTGGAAAATTATGAAAGTGGACAATCATGTAAAATCACCAAATTTTTACAGTTCCAACAGTGGCTCTGTTTGGGGATGATTGAGTGTAAAATCAATGCAAGGATCCAAAAACATGGGTGAGTAGACTAGATCAAAAATTATGAACTAGTGAGCAGCAATGGAGGAATGGAAATGGAAAAGAGCACGAAATGAATGCAAAATGGATGCAAAGTGGAGATGGAGAAAAACCCTAAACTACTGTGCATGGAAAAGAATTTTAAAGAGGATAAGCAAGAGTTGTCCATGCACTGGCAACCCTCAATCCTCTATGGTTTAATTTCTCCTGTTCTGATCTGTGACTATCTGAAACTCCAACCACTTTCCCCTGTCAAAAACCTAGTTTTCTCTTGAATTCAATAGATTCCTCTTGAAGACACATATGCAATTCATCCTATCACTGTTATTGCAAGTTTTCAGAGAATCATCATGCTCAGCTTGACCCAAAATCACTTCATCATTCTGTAATTCAAATTTTTGATCATCATGGGACAAACCCCCACTCTCTTCACCATAGAAAATATATGCACATTCAATGCAAAATTCATCATTAACATTCCCTCTACTATATATTATGAAACACTCTCTCAGCTGTATTAAAATTTCACAATCAAAGTGCTTCTCATGAAAAAAAAAATTTCTGTCATATCATTGCTATTTGAAGAAAGCAAGCCATAAACATTTTGCACCTCTTCCGTATCTCTATTCGGAGATAACACTGAATAATGACTCATATCCTCAATATCAATCATATATGAACCAATCAAAGCTGAATCTTTATCATCCTTGGTATGCAAACAATTGTCTTCTTCACATGAATTAGAAATTTCAAAATCACATACCTCATCCCAAATGGAAGCAGACTTTTGATCAACACCAAAAGTATCACCATCATTCCAAGAAATGCACAGGGAGTCATAAGAATCTTTACACAAATATTTTTCATAGTCAAAACAAAAGTAAGTTGGAGACAGAACTTCAAGATCTTCATCATGTGCACATCCCTGGCATTCAGAAGTAAACCAATCTGCAATCTATTCACAACCAAGTGAACAAGTCTCTATATTTTCATCACTACAATTATATTCCTCACTTTTGTCATCATCAAACAAAAATCCAATACCATCAGAGAATGGGAAATCAGAAACATCATCAATGCAATAATTTATTCCATCATTTTGCTTGTCTAAAATTATTTCCTCCTTTTCATAGAATGGATTTGAAAATATCTGAAACTTAATCATTGACACACCTTGGAAAAAAATCATCTAATCTTCATTTAACTCTTCATCATACAACGAGTTTGAAAAAAATTGGAAATCACTTTCAAATGTACAAACCTTTTCTTCATCAGATGTATCTTCATAACTTTCAACTACAACCAGAGGTATTGTATACTCACTATCAACATGTCCCATTGCCCCTTCATCCTGATCTTCATAAGAGGTAGAAGAATCCCCTTGCTGCAGATCAAAATCCTCAAGTTCATCATCAGCATCAGAATATTCACAACAAACACTGCACTCTCTGTGACAATCTTTTGTGCAAGAGATAAGCCTTGCACCTTCATCTTTATTATGCAAGCTATCATAGGAATCATACTGACTTGTACATTTCTCATCTTCTACTAGAAGCATTATTTGATTAATTTCTCTATACTCATCAGAAATACAATCATTGGAATCAACCCTGATAATGTTCTCATACCTTATTCCCTGGGACAACACTTGAATGAAGTTAAAAGAGGAGCCTTCTGCCTCAATCCCTTTCTTCTGCTCCAATGTCTCTCTTTTTTTTTTCTTCCTTCTAATCAGCAATAGTTAGTCTTTCTACCTCTTCTTTAGTAAGTCTCTTCATACTGTATTGAGCAGGCACCTCAATAGAATGTGGCACTGTATATTCTTCTTCATAGTCAGAAAGGACCTATTGTTCAGGCATATGAACATTGTATTTATGATTTGAAGCATCATGCTGATAACCCTCATCCTCTAAAGATGAATACTTTCCCACAACATGGTGAAAAGTATCTAAAGTCAGAAATACTGTGTGATCCTCTTCATTGTTTCTGATCAACATTCCCTCTTCTCGCATTCTCTAGGCTACAACACAATGATCTGGGGAATGTGGCTTATCACAAAAATCACAAAAGTTATTGTTACTTACCATATAGGTTCCTTTCTTGCTCAATGGATCAAAAGCTCCTTCACTTTCAGGCCTAGCTGTTATAGGTTTGTTATCCTTCGAGTCTGTATTATAAGGCATGCCATGCAACCTCAGCCTTTTGTTCTTGTATGTGTTGCTTTGCTGAGAAACCTTAGGAATACCTCTTTTACTGATCAACCCAACAGCCTTCCTATTGTTTTTAATTGTTTGTTCCATCTACTGTGCCTTAGCCAAACTTCTTGGGAATTTATTTCTCAGCTCATACCCTGTCTTTGGATCAAATGCATTCAAATAAATACTCAGTGCTACAAAATTTGGCAACTTTGATCCAATAGGTATTTTATTCTGCAACTTATTGAATCTCTGATTGAAATCATAAATTGTATCACTTTGATCTTTCTGAATGTGCAATAATTCATGAAGAGAAAAATATGGTGCACTTAGATTCCCAAACTACTCGAGGAATTGATCTTGAAATCCTTGGAGAGAATCAATTGAGATAGCTGGTATGCTATTGAACCAATCCCTAGCATCTTCAACAAGTGATATCATGAATAGCCTCATGTGTAAATCTTTGTAGGGCACATCCAAATCTTGGATGAAAGCATTGAAACTTCTTAAATGATCTTCAGCAGTGATTGCATCATTTCCTATAAACTTTGGATCAATACCCCTCCAACTGCTATCCATTGGATAAGGGGATAACTGAATCCCTGACAAATCAAATTGTCTAATCATGGTTGTATACTGATAAGGGGGAGCATTATGTGGGTATGGATGCTCATACATTAGACTGTAGTACTATGTATGATAATATGGCACATAACGTTGACCATGAGTAGCTCCAGCATGACCTCCCCTGAACTAAAATCTTCCTCCATTCATGTTTAAAAAACTACAAAAAATCTTTCAGAGTTGCCACCTACTTTTCCAAAAGTAGGAAAATCATTATTTATGATCTTTTCCCAGTGGAATCACCCTTTTTGAAATTTTTCAAATTACAACTTTTCCTCCAATGACTCTATAATGTGGTCTTCAACCGAATTTTCTAATATAATCCCCAGCTGAGTCGCTAATTTGTTAGCTTTCAAAAATGTAGGTTTGAACCACGAAAGGTTGCAAAGCTTTCACGATGTTTCAGGGTAACAAAACAAGGTTTGAAACAATCAAACCTTCTACTCTTCAGGTGCTGCTAGACCTAGGCGAGTGTACCTAACTGAATGGTGCAGACTTAACTTGTGATTATCCTTCTGAAATGCTTTTTCCACAATGGCAGATGAAAGTGAACAAATGAAATCAAACTTGATAACAATTTGCAAATCTAAATCATAGAATGCTTAATTAACTGATAAAAGAGATTGAATGAATCCAAATAATGAATTTGCAGAGACCAGTGCCTTGTTGGGTATGCAGAGTCAAATGAAATAGAGGTGAGCAACTTATTCTAGCAGAAAATCAAATTGTAGGCATATGATATGTTTATAACTTGTATAAACAATGCAGGATTATGATTACTAAGCTCTACTTTAAGAATCCAGATGAATTCCCCCTGATTACTATGATCAACATAAAGGATTTAATCCCTACTTGAGAGAACCAGTCAATTAATCACATAGATACAACAAATGTGCACCAATAAACTAAGAATAAACTTGTTATTTCAATTTAAACAACTAGAAAAAATCAACTTGGAGACTGCTTTAGCAATGCTTTTCAATAAATTCAACATACAATTGATACCAGAAACAACCTGCCACACCAACTAATTTGATTTGAAACCACCATTTGAAATCATGCACATAGTCTCTGGAAAGAGAAAATTATCCTACTGTAACCATGCCTAATCTATCTATCTATGATCTAAAAATATGATCCTCCTCAATTACAATCCAAGATGCATATTTATACCCAACATTCAGGAAATTAAATCAAATTGGAAATCTATGTCGGCCACTGTAGAATTCGGGCAAAAACCAAGTCAGCCTGCAACAATTAAAATTCCAATTACATGTCGGCCACAAGATCAGAAATTCTGTTATTCACCTGTGCACCAATCGGCAAGACAATCGTGAAGGTATGCTGAAGGCAATATAATGCTAATCGCTCCCTGCCAATGTTCCCCTGCTCCACATGCTTCGCCGTAAAAATCCATTTGTTACACCGAAGAGCATTCCTCATGCGCTTTCCATTCGTAAAGACAAAAGATATATCTCGCCGAAAGCTCTTTTTGTTTTAATCACTATCACCATAACTTACCGCTCTCGGGGAGACTTCATATTGAGAACACAATGTCAAGCTGAAGATCCCCATATAGATTCATATCACCATAACCATCCAATTGTCATACTGACAACCCCAACACTGCACTCCACTTGGAAAGATCCCAGGATCCTCGCCAAGACCACATGCCCAAACACATGAGTCACATCGAGTGGTTATCCTTATTTAATTCACTGTCGCTATAACATCTTATCTTTCTCATCGACAAAGCCCATATGTCTCAAACATATCGCTATAACCACGAGCCTTTGGCAAAGACGATATATAGAATTCGCTAAGTCACAATGAAAGTCACTCTGACAGCATAGATCACCAACAAAAAGTAAGAATCATACCAATAAAAGCTCATATAATGCTCCAATGGTGAGACCGAAATAAACTCATGCCGAAAGAAAACCAAATGCGAAGTCAGCGAGACGTATTCGAATTGTTGGGACCATAGGCTAAGAGTTACAACCATATACCGAAAGCCGATTGTAGTAAGCCCATTGTAGTCTATCGGTGTAACATATGGGTATCGCCATGACCCAATACTGAAAGCCCTCCATCTATACCGATGAGCCACCAAAATGCAAAGTCATGGAAACAAAAGATAGTCAGTATGACACCACCCTGAAAGCTATAGCATATGTCGATAGGGACCTCCACCATCGCCAAAACAACTTGGAACCTACACCGATAACTTGCAACAAGAAATAGTGAAACACACATAGGTCGGGGAGACATTTGGATACCTATGTTGACATGGACAAAAAGGTGAAAAATGCAAACACGACGGAAACCATGGAGCCATATGGCAAAAAATGGGTGAAATATGCACATGATAGGACCAATCTAGAAAATTATGAAAGTGGACAATCATGTAAAATCACCAATTTTTTACAGCTCCAACAATATGGTCATAGGGGCCTATTAAAAGGTCATAAATGCAAGAGGGTCCAAAATTCAATGTGAAAGTGTAAATAAATACATTTTACAACATTGAATTAAGGAAAAATTGGGTTTATTTAGCTAAAAAGGGCCCTAAACCCAATGTGAATGTGTAGAACACATTACAACGCTAGATTAGGTCCACTTTGGTTACAAACCTCCTAAATTTAATGTGAAGGTGTAAATAAATACACTAAATTACAACACTAAATTAAAGCAAAGTTAATTTTATTTAGCTTAAATGATCCCTAGACCTAATGTGGATGTGAAAAACACACCATAACACTAGATCAAGGTGACATTAAGTTCAATTTATCATTACTTATTCCTAAATTAGGTGAAATTGTACCATTTCCAAGTGGGGTCAATTTTTGTCATTACAAAAAAAAACCCAAAAAAGTGCAACTTTAATTTTAATGAGTAACTTGTTGATATGTGTATTTGAAAACTCAAAATAGATAAAAATTCCAATGAAATTACATCTCTCTTGAAAGGAAAATAAAATTTGAAATAGAAAATTTCTACCTTAAGGCTTAATTTTTGAGGGATTGATATTTGAAAACCTCACCTATTTATTGTAAAGTTGTTTACACTAAGGGACTTATGTACTAGAGTCTAGGTTAAACTTTAAGCATATAAAGATTCATCTATGTCCAAATTTTTTAAATAAGTATTCCCTGACTTGAACATAGCTATATCTAGTGATACTAAAGAAATTTAAACATTTGATCTTATATTTTTATGATTATTTTTCTTAAATTTAAATTTTGTTTATAAAATAACTTAAGGAAGAAAGGTTGAAAATATTAAACTTAAAAGTTTAGTACAAATATTAGATAAATAAGTAGATAGGTTCCTTATCAACTATCCATAATTTAACCTAATATGATCATAGAATCATAAAGGATGTGCAAGATTCAATAGATTTTCAAATTATAAAATAACCATCAAATACCCAAAAATGACACAATTTATTGATACATTTTATAATAAGAAAATAAAAAGAGTATATATTATCACACATCATAACTTAAAACTAGCAAATTATTAGTTACCTAAACCAAAAATATATTTTATACTTAATCATTATAATTCATAACAAAATCCCAACATAGATAAAAAAACCATGAAAGTGATTTAAACAATATTTCTTATTATAAAATTCCTACGAGTCTTAGTTTCTCTCTATGCAAAATTATAGTCAATGGCCCTTCTAGAAATAAAGGTGCAAAGAATTGGTTATACTCCAATAGTTAGGAATCATCCACCACCAATAGTGAAGATTTTACAAAATATAATATTCTAGAACCAAAATACAAATTGTACAACTATTAAACCCCTTTTATATAATAATCAAAATGTCATATACTTCAAAGTACATATGAAAGATAAGACTAAATGTAAGGTCAAAAGTGAAGTTTGGATCAAGATCCTAGAGCACCATTAACTTTGACGTTAAATTCACTCATCCTCCTCATAACTTTCTATAGTAGCGTCTTGGTCTCTTTTTCCTTCCCTCTACCTATATTCCATTTATTTAATCAATGCTTGATTATGGTATTCTTATCGACTTAATGCTTGAATTTTTACCTAAAATGGTGTAGTATAACACAAGAACAAGTCCTTGAAATAGATGGATATTTTTATGATACACTTCAAATTATTAGATCCTCAATACTTGGAGAGTTAATCAATAATGCATGTTATATCCATGATTGATTACCTCATAAAATTGTGAAGGGGTAACTCCTTTTCAATTTTGGAATAGTACAAAACCCTATTAAAATACTTTAGAGTGTTTGTTTCTTTAGTGTGGGCCCACATTCTAGTATAGAAATGCAATAATAAGGATCCATAGAGTAAATTTTGTATATTTGTTTGGTACCTATATGGTGTCAAAAGTTATAGAATTCTCCACCCCACTACTCATGATTTTTAAGTTTATTTTTATGAATTCTTTCAATTTAATCTTCTAATAATTCTCCATTCTTCATCACTTTTGAGAAACTATGACATGATGACAATTCTTCATAGGATTTTAATCCTCTTGATATGGATGAGGAGTACTCATTCTCAATTTCAAATGATGATAATAATGAGGAATTTATTTAGGTTCCAGATCCGTTCATCATTCAAGGTACTCTAGATTCTCTAAATTCTATATTCACTTAGCCTCTTTAGGATAGTTAGACTTTACATTTAGTAGTTAACTAGGTTGGGGATGTTTTAGATACTAGAAAAAGGTCACAATTTCAACAGGTTGTATAACTCTTCATTACGTCAAATTTTGATCCAAAAATATTTCAAGAAACTTCTATTATCCTCATGTGGGATGATAATATGTAAGAAGAGCTCACTTTCTTAGAAAGGAATCCCACTTGTGATTTAGTCCCTCTTTTTAAGGGAAGAAAACTCATTTGATGCAAGTTGATTTATAGAAAAAAATATAATAGATGGATGGGTTGAAAAGCATAAGGATTTCTTCATTTGAAATGGTTTTTCCTAGGTTAGGTTTGTGTACTTTAAAAAAATTGCACCAAAAACCAAAATTAATTCCATTTTATTTTTTCCTTGCTATAGTGCATACCACTATTGGGAAGTTCATTAGATAGATGTGAAGATGGAATTTCTTCATGGTGACATTTAGGAGTAAAATTATATAGAGAAATGAAAAGGGGATAATTAATTATTACTTACTCATGTGCTCCCTTCTAAAGTCTTTCTATGGTTTGAAACAATCTCCTCAAGCATGGTATGCCACTTGATGGACTCCATTCTAGCAGTTAGATTCTCCAGATGTCATTTTGATTGAAATTTTTATATTGTATAGTAGAATTAGATTCTCACATTTCTAGTTCTATATTTTAGTGACTTAATGATCACAAGGATTCAGTCATCTTCAAGTAGTCAAATATACTATTAATGATTTTTTTTAATATTTTATACTAGGGAATTTTGTATTATTTAGTGATTTTTTTAGTGGCTAATATTCAAAAATTGGCTAATAGTTGAAATTTGGTAATAAAAATTTGGCTAATAGTTCAATTTGCAATGTAACCTAAACCACCACATTTTTACAAAAAAATATTTTAGTCTTATTTAAATCACCAAAGAATTTATTTTACTAAACTTTTTAAGTCAAAAATTTGCCACAATATTAGACACATGTTAAATTAGATTTTCCTAAATTTTATAATTTACAATAAAAATCTAAATTAATTCACCAATTGTATATCATAATTATTAGTTTCTTTATTCATCTTTCAATATTTAGTTGCCACTATTGGTTTAAAATATAATTTAATGGCACTTGTATTCTATGAGGTAAAATGTATCTATGATCTACAATTCTCATGGGGCTTGAAATTAATTTTGGATCGTTGACCTCCAATGAGATCAACGATCCAAAAGCAATCTTGGGCCCCATGAGCATTATAGATTAGGGGTACATTATATCTAACAAAATACAATGAGGGCCATTAGATTATATTTTAAATTAATGGTCACAAATAAATATTATAGAGTCTACCCCTTAAATCCATCGATCATTTCCACCCCTAGGCCCCAACTTTTCCATAAGAATTAATATTTATAAATGGAAGAATTTTCCATCATAATTAATAATTTTTCCTATAATTTCCATAGTTCGCTAAATTTGTCTACAAAATTTTAATGATGTAAAAAATTCACCAATAAAATTAATATTTTTTGAAAAAAAGGAAAGGCTTTCCAATAGAAATTATTTTTTTCCTAAAAAAATGAAAGATTCACCAATATTTTATATCTTCTTTTGAGGGGGGTTACTTAAAGTTATCACTTATATTATTTTTTGGGGATAGATATCAATTAGTCATCTTTATATATCTTCATAAGAAAAACTAAGTACACACTTAATAATTTCTCAACAAATTTTATTTCTAACTACAAGCCTACTCTGAATACAATTCTTATAGGTCAAACTTCATGCTTAATATTCTTCACCATTGGTGGATGCAACTTTGTATCACCAATTAGCTAGAAGTCTTATATTTGTCTCATATGAGGCCTGATATTTTATATAGATTATGTACAAGGCACTCTAATCATGTGATTCTATCTGCACTACATCTAGAATTTGATTCATGATTACATCATTAATGTTTGATATTGTGGCATCATATTAGATTGCAAAAATCTTCACTTAACCCTTCAATAATTTTTTTTTCCTTAATTTGTGATCTTTTCTTAGGGTGAAACAATTATCAACTTCTAGAGGGAATTCTTAGTCCTTTATTTCCTCTCTTTTGGGTGGAGTTTTTTTCCTATCAGTTTTCTTAGTTTTCTTCTTTCCTTCATTTATGATAATTTTTTCATACAGGGGTACCCAAAATGACTTTCTTCATAGGACCTATTATTGTATTTATTCTTATTTTTTATCTCACTAAGTTTCACTTAAGGGGGGTGTTAGTATAATATTATTACTTTAGGGTATGCTTTAATCTTATATGTATTATTGTATATTTTATTAAATTTTTCCTAATTACTTATTTTTTAATTAAGTTAGGAAGAATAATTTTTTAGATTAATGGGATTATATATTTTCCTTAACCTCATGTATTTAGAAACACATGGATAAGAAATTCCACCCATTTAAAAATTTTCCCGATCCTTATTATATAATGTAACTCTCCTTTTATCTTTTGCAAATAATGAATCAATAATTTTGTGAGTAGTCCCAAATCAATAAAATTATCTAATTTAGGCTAATTAACATTCATTAAGATAATTTAAATATACTTCTACACACTAGATTTTTCTAGTAGAATTCATTTCAAATTATAAAATGGAATTAGAGCATGTTAATGTAACCTTTGATGCCATTTAGGTAATATGTTAAAATTTTTTTTTTTTTTAATCATTCCTAAATTTATTAGACCTTATAGATGTAATAGAATAGCTTACAAGATCATAAAAGATATGAGAACCTTGAATTTCACCATTTTTGAAGAAAATGACACATACAAAGTAGTGGTTATTTTATTTAAACATTTTTATTCTCTAGACCATTCAAAGATTCAAGAGAATAAAATATTGGGTTATCATAAGATTTGCATGGAACTTCATAATCATTTTAAATCTTTAAAAATAAGAAACAAAAATAAAATGATGAGAATAAACTTATATTGAGAGAGGGGGGAAAATTAGTATAAGGCAATCTTTTACTTTTTCAAATTACTAATCACAATAATATCAATCGAACAAAATAAAAAATTAAGAACGCAAGAAGAACACAATATTTACATGAAAATAGTTTCAAGAGAAAACCACAGAGAAAAGGAGTGCTTGGATATACTATCCAAATCTAGTCAAAAATAAAATACTCTTACAAATTTTTTAGGCCCCTAGTACCCATTGGAGACATTAATTCCCATTGCTAAAAATCACCTCAACAAAAGACACCAATATCTTTTATTGAGAGGCATCAACCTCCAAGTCTCTTCTAATAAGAGGTATTAACCTTCAAATAGATAAAATGTTTTCTTTCTTTAATATAGCTGCTTTAACGGATGAAGGTCATTTAAATATCCTTAGATAAAATTTTCTTAAATATCCTTCATATATTTGATCAAATATCCTTCATAGATTTTCTCAAATATGATTCATAAATCTAATCAAATATTATTTATAAATCTATTCAAATATACTTCATAAATTTTCTCAAATATGCTTCATATGTCTACTCAAATATGCTCCATAGATCTGCTTGTATGGGAAATATCTCACATTAAATTCTTTCCTTCTAACTTTTATTGAATCTTCTATTTATACCACACCAATGTGCTTCTTCACCTAAGTGAGGTGATTCCTCAAGATGGGTCAACCTTATGAAAATAAATTAATTTATTTTTAATCCTCCCAAGGAGTCATTGATCAAGGTAGGGTTAACCTCCATTAATAAATTTAATTTAATTTAACTTCTCCAAAAGGGGTGATCACACCAAAGGGTCGGCTAGCATGAATATATAGTAAGTTTATTTTTATGAAAAAGTGTGGTTGACCCAAAGATAAATATTAATTTAATGTTAATCTGCATATAGAAAAGGTAGTCAACCAAGAATCTTCAAAAGGAGTAATATAATTTTGAGAACTACTATGGAAAGATTGATTATTGACACTTGGCATTTTTATTGGACCAATGATGTCTTCTTTGACATCAATAAAAATCTCTTTGGCATGAATGAAAAAAATATTACCCACAATTTCCCCCTTTGTCATTGATGGAAACCTTGCATATAAATAACTTTTGAATATAGTAAGAATATAATACTCCCTTGTATCTATTGCTCCCCCTTTCTCTACTTCTCACCCTTTGATATCAATGATAAATAAATCCATGGAGATGTAAGATAATGCAATGATGAGATCCTATTGAATAATGTATCTTCTTAGTGACTAGATAAAAAAGATATTACTCTGAAATTATTTCTAAGATACTCAATTGTTTCTTTCGATAGGGGATTTGTGAAGATGTCTACAATTTTTTCTTGTGTAATTTAGTATACTCATGCTTAACTTTTTGATTTGTCACCTTCTCTCTTAAGAAGTGATATTTGATTAGAATATGGATTTTTTGGAGTGCATGACAAGAATATTTGAAATATTGATTGCACTTGTGTTATCATAAAATATTGGGATTGGATGATTGTATTCTACCTTGATTTCCCTTAGAGTTTTCCTCATCCAAAGAACTTGAGTGAAAAAATATGATACTAATATGTATTCATCTTCTTTAGTGGATTGAGAATGAAAGCCTATTTCTTACTCAACAAAGACATAATATTATTACCAAGAAAGAATTCACCCCCACTTGTACTTTTTCTATCATCAATATTGTCAGCCCAATCTACATCAGTATACAATACTAAGGTGAAATATTCACCATTTGGATACCATAAACCAAATTATAAATTTCCCTTTAGATATTTAAATATTCTCTTAATTTCTTGCACATGGGTATCTTTTGGGGCTTCTTGAAACCATTCCAACATACCTATTTCTTGCATAATATTAGGTATTGAAGCTATTACATATAATAGGTTCCCAATCATTGAATTGTCTATAGTTTTATTTTCTTTTGGAGATTCATCATCTTTACTTAATTTTCATCCCATGACCATAGGTGTACTCACTAGTTTTCAACAATCCATCCTAAACTTCTTCAACATCTCTTTGATATACTTGGTTATTATATTGAGAAATTTGTAAGCCAAGGAAGAATGAAAATTAGCCAAGCATGGAAATCTCAAAACCCTTTTGCATTTCCATGAAAAATCTTGACACATTTTGTTACTAATACCACCAAAAAAGATATCATCCATGTAAAATATAACAATCAACTAATTATCACCTTCAATTTTGATATAAAGATTGCTACCAACAATTCCACTTTTAAAACCTTTTTGTTGGAGATACTTGTCAAGTCTTGAGTACCATGCTCTAGGAGATTTTTTTAGACCATAAAATACCCTCTTCATCTTGCACACTGAACCAAATATTTTTGTGTAGGGGTCTCTCTTACACTTCTAGGGTTTTGAATCTAAAAGGAGAGAGGTACAAAAATATTAATGGGTCACTGAAGAACAAACCCTTGAGATTCTAATGCAAAGGAGATTGAAATATGTCAAAGGGGATTGTCTTAAAGGCTGAAAACTAATAAAAGAGATTAACTACCAAATGTAAACTGAGAAAATGCAAGATGTTTGGAAACACATTATGATATGAAAAAACCCTAAAAATGTAAGTAAACTGTAACAAAAACTTATGAAATTGAAAGTGTGCAGCTAGAGACTGGAAAGAGATGGAAAGGAGTTCTATAATCTCGAAGAATTCACTACTGATGCCAACTAGGACTCATATGCAAAACTGGGTGACTTAGTCCTACTTCGGGAAAACTTTGCCATAACAGGTTTTAGGCATCAAGGTACTCAGATCTTCAAAATTCCTATTTAAGCCTAGGTAGTGGGATTCATTCACCACTAATGGTAAATTAGTCCATCTTTCGATTTCTAGAAATTCAAAACAGGAAATTGTAGCCTTTAGTCTGCTCTTCTGCTATTAATTCAGATCTGGGTCTGAAACTGTCAAATTCAAACTGTAGGTGTTCTCCAAGCTTCTCTTAGGTTTTTGACAACTTTGAATAGATTTGATAATTTGTTGACAACTTTTCCAATCTTGCGCTTTGACAAATTTGCAACCTACACCTGCAAATCACATGCAAAGAGATGGAAAAACTATTGTAGGGTTAGTGAATAGGGGTTTGCCTTGGTCAAACCCTGTCTTGGTAATTAAACCCTTGAAGTGAAATAGAAATAATGAAGGAAATGATGAATGAACAACACTTAATGCTACAACTCACCAAACCCTTGAAGTACAATGTTGTAGACATGCAAGTAATAGCTCCAATGGATCATGTAGAATTGAAAATACTTGAAATGCCTAAAATGCTTGTGTGATTGATTGATTAATTGGTTGGGGGTGAAATGACTAGAAAAAACCTATATTTATACTTGATTATGCAATAATTCCTAAAAATAGAACATCACGGGCCAACCTTAGATCTTAGAAAATAAAAACCCGCAAAAAAATTGAATTGACTTTAAATTTTGGGCCAACAGGGACTCATTTGCCCCTAATGGTGAATGGGTCCAACCTAAGGAATTTAAAGTTGGTTTTAGAATTTAGATATTTTAAATGATGTTTATTAGGATTATTTTCAAAAATACACTTAAGTAAGGCCTATAAATGTAAAATGGGGCCAACTAAAACATAAGAAAGGCCAATTATTAATGACTAGCCTAGAAAAGTGTGAAAGTTTGTTACAATACTTTACAACACTTTGAAATAAGGCTCGGTAAATGATAAAAAGAGGTTATTTAGGTGAAATATATTAATGAGATCCTAGAAAAGTGTGAAAGTGTCTTACGATACTTCACAACACTTTTGCAAGGCATCATAAAATTCTTATTACTTCACAAGGGCCCAGGACCTAATGTGAATGTGTTAACCACATTACAACACTAAATCAAGGAAAAACTAAGCCAACATCCACAAGGACCCAAACAAGCATTAAAATGTCCAAAGATCCATTTTTCTATGCTACATTTAGCCCCTAATTTAGTGAGACGATGAGCCTACTTCAAACTCACACTAAAGTAGCTAAATATGCACATCAAGAGGGATCTAAGTGCACCCATTCTGGCAAGTGAGACAACAACAATCAAGAGGGGTGATCAAGCTCCCAAGATCAAGATCCCATAGCAAACCAAACATAAGCACACGAGAACACACATGAAAATGATATAAATAATGACAAGGAAAATTATACACTACTAAGGATGAAAGGGAGAAAAGGAAATAAAGAAAAAGAAAAGAGAGAATCGGATCAAGATTTGATCATTTTTCCATCTCAATGTGGATTAGATCTAGGATTTTTTTTTAAAAAACACATTTACGCACTCTGAGGCAACAAAACTCATGGCTATCCACTGGGTGAGAAGTCCTAGAAGGTGATAAACATACACTCATGGATAGTATGTACTCACACGCATGCATGTGGCTATGGGGAAAGTCATTCCTTGGAATGGGCTTCCCACTCAACCATACCAAAGTTATACCTCCTAATAACTTTAATAAGGCACCCCAAGAGAAAATTGTTTTTCAAGCTTCATGAGACAAGCAAAAATTTGTATGCTTGGAGCTCATGAACAAACATGATGGCACCACGTGAATTCAAGCTATGTTATGCAAGGTGGTCATATAACAACAAATGCAACATGCAAATAAGGTTCAAAGGAGTCTTGCTTACTTTATGTGAGGTCTTTAACTTAGGGAACATTTGCCTAATGTCTCTAAGAGAAGACTGATCATAGAATATAAAATTTGCAACTTAGGGGATACAGTGCATCACATCAAGCCACTAAGAGGAATGTAATATGATAAGATAGATCGCACTCATGAAGGACACTATACCCAATGTCATCCAGAAAGTGAAAAATGCATTGTATAAAGTAAGAAGGCTGCACTAAGAACCAGGAAAAGGAAAATGAAAAAGTGTTGGTGTAATTAAATGTCTTGTACCTTCTCCTAGGTCATGATTACACCTTAGTTAAGTTTACTTAGGGACCACATAGGAGGTTGTTGGAGATTTTCCACTTTTTGTGGACTTGACATGTCATTACCTCATCACTTCCACTTTTTGTGGACACATCATGTGATATCTCTCCACCTTTTGTGGAGATTATCACATTATCTTTTTCCCACTTTAGGTGGAGTGATAACTTTTCATAGTTGTCTCATGTAATAAGATTAAAACACTTGTCATAATCTTATGCCCTCCTATGTTCTCACCTTGGCTATATAACAAAGGGGTCCCCTATGTACTATTGTACCATTCTATCATCTCATATTATTAACATTGAATACAGTTTATTCTTGTCATATTATTTTCTCTCTCTTTTGTACTTTCTATTAGGCCTCCAGATCTTGGGTGGCTACCTTCATAGCCAATTCTTACATGGTATCAGAGTAGCTGGAGTGCCTTTGATTAGTCATTTGGAGAGATCTTGGTGCATTTGAAGAATGGTTTATTTTCAGATTTAAGTTGCAGTAGCATTTTGGAGCATCCTACGCCAAATTTGATACCACCATTGCGTTTAAGAGGTCATTTTCAGTCAAGATTGCCTTTCGTTTCATCAAAATTAGATATCGGGAGCTCTAGATCTGAAAATTTCGCCAATTTGGGTATTTTTCAATAGTTTTGAAAAATTTATTTGTTTGGAAAATTAATTCCCAGTTTCAATATTCTGCAAAAAAAAAAATTCGTTAGAATTTTTTGAAATTTTAGAAAAATTGATTTGGACAAATTGAATTTTGAAGGAAAATTTTGTAAATGAAAAAAAAAAAGTATTGTATTTTTGATTTTTATAAATCAAAAATTGCAAAAAATATATCAAAAATTTTAAGTCTGCTGTCACCTGTACCATCAACTGCAGGTAGTACTCTGTAGAGTACCGCGGCCACTAGGTGATGCCACGTGGCCATCCGGCCATGGCCCCACCTGTGGCCCTATTACCTCCCACAACGCCAGTACAGTCAAACTGGCAACCCTCCGGTCGATATTTACATTCTGGCAAATTCAATAATTCTAACCGGTCATACATATTCGACAAGCTCCCACATCCACCGCCGGCAGGCCTCAAATCTGTAGTAGAAGGAGATCCTAGAAACTACGGGAGAATATTCCATTGGTTGAAAAGATTTTGGCATCAACAAATACCCACGAAAAAAAAGAATATTCGGCAGGTTTCGGGCAAACTAACTGACAGCCGAATGGTGGCGGCTAGTCACCATCAATTTTAGGCCAATGGAGCTCATGACGGTCATATACCTATAAAATTTAATTGCAAGGGTTGATGATGTCATCGTGGCATCAGCATGACGTCAACAATTTTCAAAAAAATTCCGCCCTCTCCAATGAAGCTTTTGATTTTGCGGTTCGGCTTCAAAGCTTCATATCTCGCTCATTTTTGCTCCTTTTTTGGAGCAATTTTTTTTTATTTGAGCTAATTTTTCATGTACTTGGCAGTGGTGTACTTGGTTTCTGATTTTTGTGGACATATTTTTCCAAATTTATATTTTTTCAACACTATACCTGTCTTGTCACCATTTCTGTAACTTCCGAGGCTTCGTTCAGGCTCATATCAACTCCTTTTTAGGTGCCATTTTTTTTAAAGTGCATTATTTTTTTTCTACTTCTTGAATCTGTAACCAGTTTGAAGTGATCTTGAGTGGATTTTTTACTTTCAGCATATGGTCCTTTTTGGCCTATTTGTCACTTGTATTGCATAGATCTGAATTTAGGTCTTTGCCTATTTGTTCTAGTCTGTTATCAGCCTATTTATTGGCAAGTTGTAAATCATAAATCATAAGCCCACTTAGCCAAGTTGTAAGTGGCCTATTGTGCACGCACTACATTATAAAGTGCAAAAATCATCTATTTGTGGGGGGGTACTTTGATTGAGTGATTTTGGGGGGTTTATCTTGTGTGATTGTTCCTATTTTCTCTCTTGTGCTCTTGTATTGCATCATGGGTTCATCTAAAGTTCCACTCTTAACTGCACATAATTATTGTAGATGGAAAGTACGTGCTTGGAGTAAACTAATGGAAAAAGGTTTAATTTACTACATTGATGGAACCATAACTGCACCTTCAAATCCTAAGGCAGATCCAACAACATTTATGGATTGGCTCACTAAAACTTCTATGGCATTGGGTACACTTAAAAGGTTCATTTCTGATGATATCATTTTCCATGTTGATAAATGTACTATAGCCAAGGAAGCTTGGGATAAAATTGTTGCTTTGTATGGTAAGGTTGATAAGGTGGGGTACAAACTTGAACATTATCTCTTAAGCCTTGATCCCAAGGATTTTGATACAATTCAGGATTATGTCACTAAGGCAACTGAACTAAGAGTACAACTAAAAGATTGTGGTATTGAAAAAGAGGATGATCAATTGGTCTTCAACTTGTTAGACAAACTTCCAATTGAGTATGCAGCCTTTGTTTCAAGTTTTCAAACTCAAAGATTGACAATAAGTAATTTCACAACACCATATTTTGAGGCTCTCATAGATCTTTTGATTCTTGAGCAAAATAAGTTGATGAAAATGGGTATTCTCAAGTCTTCAACTTCAAGAGCATTGGTGGTCAATCATGGAAACAATAAGCAAGGAAAAGGAAAGGACCAAAAGCAATCTTCATCAAAGCCACAAGGAGAGAAAAAACAATCCACTCCGCCACAACAAATCTCATCAACTTCATCTTCTTCAAAGAAGTACAACAATTCAAACAAGAGGGATCAACCAACATGTGCATATTGCAAAAGGATTGGTCATGATGAGCATCATTTTCATGTTAAGTAAATTGATGAGTTGAAACACATCCTTAAGAAGAACAACATCAACTTGCCAGCTGCATATCAAGAGAAGGACTCATCCCCTTCCACTTCTTCTAAGGGAAAAGGAACAACTCTCATGGCAACAACATCAAGCTCTTCTCCTTCTTCTACATCATCTCAATATGAGAAACATAAGGAGCAAGCATTTATTGCTTTTGTAGATTCCAATTCAGATCAGTGGATCCTTGATTCAGGAGATTCACATCATATAACTTCATCCAAGGATATGTACTCTTCATTTGATTCTTGTTCATCACCACCCATTTTGATGGCCAACAACACATCTTTGGCAGTTTGTGGGAAGGGTTCTATTGATGTTGAAGGTGGAGCATTTAATGATGTTCTATGTGTACATAATTTGTCAAGGAACATCCTTTCCATCTATCATATTACACAGTGGTACAGGAAAGAGTGTAGAGTTCACACCAGATTCTGTCATTGTTTGGGATTTCCATAGCAGGGCTCTTGTTGTAGTTGGGGAGGTTGATAATCGTTCTTGGTTCTCCACCTTCTCATTTTTTTCTCCTATTGATGATTCAATTCACCCTACTATGGACACACTTGAGGAGATTGAGTATGGTTACTTGAATCTTGGAGTGCTCTCTACTCTTGAGGTTCTTGAACCTATTGTTGATATTCCATCTCCTACATTGACTAATGTACCTGATGATACTTGTGTTTCAATAGTTTTAGTGCCTTGTGATTCAGTGCAATAGTGTATACCTTGTCTTCCAGCAGCAGCTTCATGGGATGACTACTTGACAGACATTGGCAGTTTGTTTGTGGAGTCCTGCATTGCAGACTTAGGAGACACACTTGATTATTTACATCTTCTCTTTGATGTAGGTGATTCTTCTTCAGTTGTTGCGAGGGAACACTTTGACCCTCCTCTACATGATCATTCTTTTGAGGTTGATGTGATTGTGGATGCATCTTTACAATAGTTGGAGGAGGCCACTTTCTTTGTTGAGGAGAACTCATCTTTGGAGTATGTTCTACCTACATCCTTGCTCGATCTTGAGTTGTCTTTTTCAGCGGATCAGGGTGTTGTTGCAAAGGGTTTCTCACAGATTCCAGGAGGTGACTACATTGTAGCTTCACATGGTTTGGGGAAGGCATCTGTCAACATCAACATAGGGAACTTTGAACAAATTTTAGAGACTTCTTACATTTTCAGGGTTCTTCCTTCTTCACTTGTGGATTGGGGAGACTTCATTCATGCACCTTTGGTATTGTTTCTTCCTAAGGGGAGGAACGTTGTTCAACAATTTTGTAGCAGATTCTTCATTCCTTCTTGAGCATCTTCCATGGGTGATCATTGTACATTGAGGGGGGACAACCTTGTCTCTCTTCTTCTCTTGTATGGGGGGGAATTTTTCCTCACATGGGGTTTTCTCCTTCTCATGCCATGTTCATAGGATTTTGTATTTCATCTCTCTTTTGGGGGGTAGTTTTTTCCCACTAGGTTTTTCTATCTTTACTCCACTTGTGAGAGATTTCATTTCATTTGTACATGGGTACCTAACATGGCTTAGTAGTCAGGACCCATCTTGCATTATTTTCATTTGTGTACATTCTCCCTAAGTTGCACTTAAGGGGGGGTGTTGGTGTAATTAAATGTCTTCTACCTTGTCCTAGGTCATGATTACACCTTAGTTAAGTTTACTTAGGGACCACATAGGAGGTTGTTGGAGATTTTCCACTTTTGGTGAACTTGACATGTCATTACCTCATCACTTCCACCTTTTGTGGACACATCATGTGATATCTTCCACCTTTTGTGGGTGATCCACCTTTTGTGGAGATTATCACATTATCTCTTTCCCACTTTAGGTCGAGTGATAACTTTTCATAGTTGTCTCATGTCATAAGATTATGACACTTGTCATAATCTTATGCCCTCCTATGTTCTCACCTTGGCTATATAACCAAGGGGTCTCCTATGTACTATTGTACCATTCTATCATCTCATATTATTGACATTGAATACAATTTATTCTTGTCATATTATTTTCTCTCTCTTTTGTGCTTTCTATTAGGCCTCCAGATCTTGGGTGGCTACCTTCATAGCCAACTCTTACAAAAATAATAATGCCAATGTATGCCCCCACTTTAAACGAATTTCTAGCACCATATTGTGAGCAAATACTTTAAAGTAGCACATGAAAAATGTAAACAGAGAAGACATAAGAGCCAACTTCAAAAGCACTATGTTTCTAAGTAAGGCTACATCATGTGAAGGAAAGGAAAAAAAAAAAGGAAGGGGTTGCCCTAAAAATGAAAAAAACAAACATATAAGGGATCTCTAGATTTGGGGTTAGTATGTTCATTGCCGCAATGTTTTGTAAGGAGCTTGAAACTATCATCATCACCCAAATACATAGAATTGGAAGAATGACACAAAGAGAGCGAAAACAAAGAAAAACTTTTTGTGTCAAGATGAAATAGACATAGTGTGTATCAATGCCTTGTGTCATCCCCAAAAGGAAAACACAAGACAAATGAAAAAGAAAAGGAAAAAGAAAAGGAAAAGATTTTGGGTCAACATGAAGGAGACATGAATGTCTCAATGCCTTGTGTCATCCCCAAAAGGAAAAAAAAATCTAAAAATAAAAATATAAACAAAAAAGGTAAAAGAAAAGAAAAAGGCCTTTTGGGTCAACATGAAAGAGACATGAATGTCTCAATGCTACAAGGAAAATTAGATGCAGAAAACAATTCTCCTAATGTCAATACCTCAGGAAATAATGTAGATACACTTTAGAATTTACAATTACAGTCCAACTAAGATGCACTATGAAACAGACAAAAGAAACAGAGTATTTGAAAATCACACATGAACACCATATATACGTGGGAAAACCCTTACAGGAGAAAAACCCACCACACCAAGAGAAATCACTTTGTATTACAGTAATGAAATTACATACAAATTCCAAACTTATCTTTTTCGTGTCATTATACAGCAGCATTCACCATTAAAATTCTTGTACAAGAATCTTCACGTTACAGTCCATAGAATTCATCCACTGATCCAATCACTCAATAACCTGTCAATTCAACCAACCATTCAACTGATAATCCAACCCGATCGCAATCTGCAATCTCTGAGTATATCCATGGAATTCCCTAACTGTCAAACTTCCTCATAGAACTGTCGCAACTGATTACCTTCCAACAGTTCAAATTCGGCTTTTCCTATTGGTCCACAAGACTCCACATAGGACGGTCTTACTTAGTCAACAGAATTGACAATGTACTGGCATCTTGGTGAGACACTAACAGTGTCTTGCCGATGCCCGATAATCTTCATATCGATGTTGCCATGAGTCAACGTAGTCACCAAGATGTTCTATCAAGCTTCATGAGTTACACCAAGTCACCAAGCAGTCGCCCAGACCTATGGCATTCGCCGGGAGATCATAGTGAGTCACCAAGGTATACCAAAGACACAAGTCATATCGGGCTCCAAAAGATAGTCGCCAAGACATACCGATATTGCCAAGAGGTTTCTTCGAGACATAAAGGTTACCTCGAACTGTTCACCCGTCACCAAGACATTGCCCTTCATTGAGAGAACATACCGATCAAATATGTTACCCCAAAGACTCCAACATAAAACAATGTTGGCGAGACATGTAGCTCTCACTAAGACTTCTCACCGAGCTCTATGACTTACCCTGAAAGCTTCATCTGTCACCAAGAGTTATACTGAAGATCCCACAAGATGTTCCTATCGGTGAGACCTTCAACATTCGCTAAGACGTCTTCCCGAGACTAAGATTACCCCGATAGCCATCAGCTATTGGCAAGACATTCACCATCGCTAAGAGATTTCTCTGATCACTTTGAGTTACACCGAAGAATGTTTGGATGTGTCCCCTATTGGCAAGACCTTCTCCATTCGCTGGGACTTCTCACTGAGCCATATGTTACGACGAAGACACCAACAGTACTCCTGTCGGTGATACATTAGCTTTTGCTAAGATGCTTCACCGAGCTGCCATGTTACACCAAAGATCATGGTCGCCAAGAGTCTCTTTGAAATACGATTGAATGGCCTGCCGGCCAGAGGTCTCCCAAGTGTTGTGAGGTCATAATGAATACACTATGTCACAGTAGTAGACTCCATAGTGTAACCTTTCAGCAAGACATTTGCAAGGTCACAGCGACTTGTTTAAAACAAAATGAATCAAGCTGCTAGTCGGCCAGACAATGAAGATGTCACACTGACATAGCTCTAATGAAGGTTTCAGTCTATATAGTTTGAGGCACATATTTCCAACAAATGCCTTGCGTCATCCCCAAAAGGAAAACACAAGCTAAAAAGAAAAATACAAGTGAAAAAGTTAAAAGATAAGAAAAAGGACTTTTGGGTCAACATGAAAGAGACATGAATGTCTCAATGCCTTGCGCCATCCCCAAAAGGAAAACACAAGAAAAATAAAAAATAAAAGGTGAAAGGAAAGGAAAAGCTTTTGGGTCAACATGAAGGAGACATGAATGTCTCAATGCCTTGCATCATCCCCAAAAGGAAAACACAAGCCAAAGCATAAAAGGTAAGAGAAAAGAAAAACGGCTTTTGGGTCAACATGAAAGAGACATGGGTATGTGCAGGATCATGATGGCCCAAAAAGTGGCAATATTATGGGTATTTGTGGGTATGTGGATGACAACTTTTTCTTACCCAAAATTGATGAAACGAAAAGGGTTTTTAGAGGAGATTCTCAGCTTTCCACCAATATAAATTATGCTTTAATTTGAATTTAATAAATTATTATTATTCATTTTCTATTAGAATTACAAGTAAAGTCTTGATCGATAGGCTGATTGAAAAACATCTATAAGTTTCAAACGGTATCACATTTTTTGAATCTGAAACATGCATCACATTCTATGCTTTACATACTATAGGATTAAGAAAATAAATTAAATTTCATGAAGTTTGACCAAGTTAAGGTGGTCAGGCATACGAGTTTTTATATTTTTTAAAAGTTGTAATAAAAAATTCATAATTAATTATTTACTTGGAAAAAAATTATAAAAAAATATGCATCACATCAGGACATGAGTTCTCTACTTATATATAAAATATTATAAAATGATATTATCATTTTATTATGGTTAGGGTGGTCAGACAAACACCTACTTCTTATTTTTTCCCTAAAATTTAAGTACTACTGCATTGAAATTTCAAGTTTTCACCAAATAGATTTGATTCATTTTTAAATAAACCTAGTATTTTAGAAACTACATTCAATTTTCTACAGATTCTATTCTTACATATTTTTGAAATAATATAGATAACTTATTCAATTTTTTACGTCAAGTTTCCTAACACTGATTTTTCTAAATTTTTTGCCACTTAAGGGCCTATTTTTTCCATGATGATCATGCACATACCCACATGAATGTATCAATGCCTTGCATCATCCCCAAAAGGAAAAAATGAACCAAAATGAAAAAGAAAAGTGGAAAAGGTAAAAGAAAATAAAAAGGCCTTTTGGGTGAACATGAAAGAGACATGAATGTCTCAATGCCTTGCGTCATCCCCAAAAGGAAAACACAATCCGAAAAGAAAAAGACAAGTGAAAAAGGTAAAAGTAAAGCAAAAGGCTTTTTGGGTCAACATGAAAGAGACATGAATGTCTCAATGCCTTGCATCATCCCCAAAAGGAAGATATAAAACAAAAAGTGAAAGAGATGCATGACATAGAGAAGAATTAAGGTACAAATAGAGGAATGCCACAAAGAGAGAGAACATCAAACATAACATCACGGGGGATCACATTACATACATGCAATCACACAAAATAAAATGAAAAATAAAAAGAAAATGCAAAAGACTAGTAAGGAAAATGCAAGTCAACCATCAAGCAAGTCATATGCCTCCCAATCTCAGTCTATATAAGCATAAGGTGAACACCATAGCTAAGGGATAGTGACAATTTCATTACTAGAACAAGGCTAACAACTTCGTGCCCCCACTGAGTGTGAGACAAGACTAAGCCGAGGGAGGTTATGGGAAAGGTTATGAAATAGTGAAAATGGAAGATTCTAGAACTATTTCATGACAAGGAGTAGGAGAGTATATTATGCGATCACTAGATAGCAATCATTTCCATCGAAGTGATACTTGCTCAGTATTTATTTCAATGTACGACACTCATCACTACTATGTCCAAGAATGTGATGATATGCATAATGTGGAACTTTGGCATCTTTAGGATATATCACCAACCTACTCATAGGTGGTAATATTATGAGTTCTTTTTTAAAAAGTATTTGTAATTTCCTTTCACTTTGAGGTGGCGGGCGGAGAGGAAAGTTTAATTTTTGTAACTTGTAAGGTCTCTTGTGTTTGCTAGACTCTCCTTTTTCTATGGTTGAAGGATGAGGACCCAATGGGATTTTTTCATTCTTGAAATTATTATTATTCAAAGGTTTCTCCCTAGGAAGAAGGGTATTCAAATCAGGGGGAGAATCAAAGATCACCATACCATTAGCATGAAGCATTAGATATTCTCTAAGAGGCTCGTTGTTATGAGAGGGATCTTGATAGCCTATCCCCTTTGTATTTTCATCAGTTGGTAATTTCTCTAAGAGTTGATGTATTTCATGTTCACTTGTTGTGTTACATCCTTGTTTGCTCAAGATAGTGAAGCCTTTTCCATATGTGTCTTTAATTTTGATGGGAGTGTTTGTTACTTTTTTTTATCATAAAATGGTTGAGTGTTTGCTTGAACTTATAGGAACTAGGTTCACCTTGTGTAGGGAACTTAGGTTTAACTTTTGTTTCAAGATGTAAGTAACCAAACATCTCAAGAGGCAGTATTGTAGGAAGGTCTTGTTGTTTCCTGGATGGATAAAAGGGTGCATTAGCTTGAAGGTTGTCAAGGAAATCATTTAGGAACTTATTCATGTTGTCACTGTGCCATAGAAAAATGGCCCCTTGTCATTTTCATTGCCTCTTCAGTCTTCTTTCATGGTGTTGGAACTATTTTTCTTTAATTTTATGTTGCAACAGGGCTTGAACATGCTTATTTAGCTACTAAAACTCAAAGAACGTCTTGTGAAGGTGTTGTAAGACATTTCTACATTCTTCTAGACTCTATTCATTAAAATTCACCTAAACATCACCTTTTTATTCACCAACAAGTCCTATTTTGAAGTGTTGTAAAGTCTTGTAACAAGCTTTCACGATTTTCTAGCCACATCTTCACTATTTATCCCCTTTTCATGTTTTATTTGGCTCCTTTATGCTCTCATATGCTTAATTAAGTGTATTTTTGAGTATTATCCTGACAAACAACATTAAATACAACATATTTCCTGACACACATGTTTAGGTCCTAGGTGGGACCCATTTTCCATGGGTGGCGAATGTGTCCCCCTTGGCCCCAAATTCAAAATATTTTAAATTTTCTTTTGGGATTTTATTCAAAAACACTTGATGTCGGTCTGTGATGAGGTATGAACGGGTAACTAAGGCACAAGTGTGTATAAATAAGTGATTTTCATCTCATTTCAACCCCCATTCATCAAGTTCACTTATTCACCTATTCATTCAAGCATTCAAGCATTTTACAACATTTTTTCAAGCACTATTCAAGCACTTTGAAGTAGCCATTAACATTACTTCAAACTTGCATCATTAAGGGTTTGGTAAGTTAATAGCAATTTTATGTTGTTGGTTTATCATTCCTGTTTATTTCATTATTTTATTGAAATTTTGATTACCAACAGTGGGGTTTGACCAAGGCAAACCCATATTCACTAACCTTAAACCATTTTTTCCCTATTGCATGTTTGTTTGCAGACCTAGGTATGTAGATTTGACAAGCTTTTTGGTGTTGAAGATTGGTTTACAAGTCAACTAGGTGCTTCAAGTCAACTCAAGTCTATTTCAAGCTTGGAGAAGGTTTTCTGTTTGTTTTTTGTAGAATTGACTTCAACAACCTGACAAGTAGTGATTTCCAGATTCGATGTTGCACAGTTGTCTCCTAATTTTTCAAAAATTTGGGAGAGGACTGATTCACCACCTGTGGTGAATGAGACCCACCTTAGAACTAAAAATCTGAATTTTGTTAGATTTCAGATCTTGATAGACATAAACTTGCTTCTGACAACTTTTCACCAGGAGGAGGACTAATTCATCACCTTGGGCGAATGAGTCCCACTGTGAAAAATTAGTGATTTCAACTAGCATCCAAAACATTCCAGATTCATCATACTTCACCCAGGTGCACTTAGATTCATCCCTTTTCTTTTTGTTCTGCATAATTTCTTCATTTAGTTCATTGTTTCATTACACAATGTGTTTTCAAACATAGATTTAATTTCACTTTTACATCCGTTTTCATTCATTTAAATCAATCAATTGCATTTAGTTAACTTCATTTAGGTTAGAAATATATCACACATAACATTATTTGAATGAACCATTAGCATTTTTGCTCCTATCGCTCTCCTTTTAGGTGAAAAACCCTAGAAGAGCAAGAGTTTCCCATAGGAGCCAAAAATCAATGGTTCATTTTGGTGAACTCAAGTTTTGAGCACTTTGCACTTCTGATTCCATTTAAATATTGCATCCTAGTTTATATTTTCAATAACATTCAATTAGTACATTGTTTTTTTTTGCATTTTAGGACATTTTATCTTGCATTAGTGAAAGCTTTATGTAAATTTCATTTTTGATTTGCATCTCATTGAAAAAACTAGAAATCTGCATTCTGTATCTTTGATTGCATTCTATAGAGCATTAAAATCATCTTAAATTTTTTGAAAAGAAACACAAAAGCATCATACTAGGACTCATTTGCCACTTAGGAAAATTAGTCCCTCTACACTTGTTAAACAACATTTTTTTCATTTTTCTGGCATTTGTCTGCATTTTTGTTTTCTATAGTTAAATCTCAATTACAGTTAGCAACATTTATGTTATTTACATTTCAAACTCTTAGATTATTTTCCATTTACATTCACCCCTCCTTTTTGGTACTTGTATGAGTGTTTGGTGCACCATTGATAATACTTTAATGAGAAGAAGTTCTAGACTCATGGCCTCCCGTGATAGCGCTTTCATTGTGGACCTTGGGATCTCACAAGCTCCTACTCCTAGCATGGATAATGGTGCATTAGGCCTTGAAAATACCACTTCTATGCCTTCACCTTTCCCTTCAATGAATGCTGACAACCAAAAAAACTCCCTCGCACAAGGAAAGGCCATTAATATTTGTGAGGATTTTGCAGATTTACAATGAGACTTGTCACTTGAAAACATTTCCACCACTGCCATTCCTTCCATTGACAATCTTCATCGTTTGATTGAAAGTGATGACGACTTGCAAATAATGAAGAATATTTCTGAGATTTACAATAAACATGCCTCTTCTAATACCCAATCCACAACCATTCTTGTAAGCCAAGGAGGACCTCAAGTTCCTCACCCTTCAACGATATCTTCCATACCAACTTATACCAATCAACATGTCCACACAACTATGCATCAAGTTAATTATGTGGCTACTTCGTTCCTGATTTCCACTAGTATTCCTACTTCTCTTGTGGCATTGCAAGTCCCTTCCACCACCACACACACCCTATAGTATTCCTTTCACTTCCCCTCACATCAACTATACTCCATCACCATTTTCCCTTCAACCTCAACCCACATACCCCGATCCCCTTCTTACACAACTCCTTGCCACTGTTTCATCCATGCAACATCAAATTTCCACCATTAGTCAAGGTCATTCTACTCCACCTACATATCATGTCCATAGTATCCCTTTTAGAAATATTACGTACCCCGATGCCACAAGGGATAGAAATGACTCAGTTTGAGAAATATGGAGGAAAAGGAGACCCTGTCAACCATGTTACTGCCTATACAACTTTGTGTAGTGACTTTTTCCTTGATGATAAATTTTTAGCCAAACTGTTTCCAAGGACCTTGAAGACACTGCCTTAGAACGGTTTTCCAACTTGCCTAATCATTCCATTCATTCATTCAATGAATTGGTGGATGCTTTCATTAGTCACTTTCAAGTTCACATGACACCTAAAAAGACAATGGCTGACCTTATGCAATGTAGAAAAAACAAAAATAAAAAATTAAAGGATTTTATCTCATGATACCAATTCGTGTATGCTCAAATTGATGTCAAGATTCCTGATGCACATTTGCAAAATATTTTTATCGAAAACTTGCACAAACACTTTTAGGATAAATTAACAATCATGAAATTCCCTTCGTTTATGCATTTATGCACAACCTTGTGTGAATACCATAACTTGGTTTCAAGTCGTGATTCAAAATCCATTTCTAACTAAGCTAACAAACCTGAGCATAGCAATCAAAATAAAATAACACAACAAATTTCCACAAACCAAATAGAGGATTTTTACAATTTAATCTGCCTCCTCAACCTCAACCGCAACCAACCCAACTCATTCCAAATCAAGTGGAAGTTGTTAAAGTAGTGATGCCTTATACCTATGGGGATCCGAAGAGACAGTTTACTCCCCTACCTGATACCCTTCATAACACAATGAACCAATTAATTCAACAACACCTGCTCACTTTGTCACCCATCCTACCTCTTGATCCAAACCAACCTTTACTGCCCACCTTCAAACCTAATGCTTATTATCATTTTCATCGCCAGAATGGACATGAAATTGAACATTGTAAGAATCTAAAATATTTATCTCAAGACCTCATTGATTTAGGCCATCTATCCATTATGGGTGTTAATGATCAAGGCAATAAGTTTGTTGCACCCTCTAACCAAAATTTGCAATTTTTCACTAATCCCATGCCTAAACATACTACCTCATTTGTCAAGGCTAGCAAACCTTCGACCACTGATGTAATGACTATTGATACAAATAATGAACAACATGATACAACTCCCCTTGTTACTATAGAAAGTCCTATGCATGAGCTAGTAGATACAATAGATGTTATCCCTCATAAGGGCCAAACCACTAAGTCTCTTTATATCACTTTTTCTGCTAAATACATACTACAAAAGCTTCATGATGGTCCTCTTTATATAGCTGGAAGAATCTATGATAAGCCCACTAATGGGATATTAATAGATCTTGCTTGTGATCAGAATGTGATCACAGAGGAGTTTCTAATATTACATGAGCAATATCAAGATGAATATAATAAACCAACTGCATGGATTAAGACACATACTTTTTTTGAATGCCCTACGATCAGATCGATCATGATACCCTTACAAATCTAGGACCTAAAACTTTGGAGGTAACATTTTCAATTATTCCACAATCTGACCAATTTTGTTTGTGGCTAGGGCAAACTTGGCTTCACTCAATGAAAGCGGTCTCATCAGTTGTTCACAAGTGTTTGAAGTTTCCACATGATAATGAAATAGTCACCATACACCATAGTGGCTTTAATCCTTTATCTTCCAAAGGTAATTTTTCATTAGAATCCTTTTGGCCTACACCTATGGAACCCATCACCCCTTGAAAGGACATTTTTTTCATAGCTTATCAAAAGTTTAAAGCCAAAAATATTTCCTAATTCTCTCTTCGTGACACATCCCCATCCCTTCTCCACCTCCTATCATAGAAGAAACCATGCTTCAACTTGAGTCTAACATTGAGAAAACCATACAACCTCCTAAACAACCACCCCTTGATACTTCCCCACCATCATTTAAATGACCAAGGGAAAATGAAACCACTCCTATCATGCCTCCTCACGTTAAAAAGTGTATAAATCCAAAGAGAAAGTGGTTGATCCATCCTCTTCAGTTTCTCTATTCTTCCCTCTTTGGAAGCAGAAGAACCTATGATGAATCAATTCACTCTTACACCTCAACAACTCCAAAACAAAATTAAACAAAACCACGGTGCTAGGGAATGAAGGCATCATCATTGTCTCCTTGCTCGTCAATCTCACATAGAAGAAGATAAAGAAAATAAACCTTTACCTTTGGCTGAAGTAATAGATGATCGCCCTCCTTCTCCTGACCTGCCACATCACAGTCCAATGCAACCTTCACAACAAAATGAACCAATCCACCAACCTCAGCTTTTGATATGTCCATCCTTAGAAATCACCCTTCGTCCTCCCATTGTCATTAATCTTGATGATGATGATGATGATGCGACGATAGAAAAAATAGATGAAGAAGTGCATAACAATTTAAATTATTTATTTTCATCCACAATGAGCTTAAATGATACATCTCCACCAAGAGAAGAACTTGGTACAAATCTTGGTTTAGTGTTTGTAATTCTTCCTTTGGATAGTCAATCGCCCTTGCATTCCACTGAACATGATTGGGAGGTGGATGACCTATTAGATGGTTGACTTGAATTTTCCTCACAACTAGCCTTTTTTATTTTCCTTTTCATGTGTATATTTTGTTCCCTCTCTTCGTACACTTCTTCTATTCATATCTCTCTTCTTCTATATGTCGTTCCTTTTCTTTTTCACTATTTTGTTTTGTGTTCTCCTTTTGGGATGACATAAAGTGTAGAGACACCCTATGTCTCTTCCATGTTGACCCAAAAGGTCCTTGTCTTCTTCTCTCTTTTTTTTGTGTTCTCCTTTTGGGGATGATGTAAGGCATTAAGACTGAAATGTTTCCTTCATGTTGACCCAAAATATTTTTCATTTTCTCTCCCCTTTTCATTTTCATTTCGCTTGTACTTTCCTTTTGGGGATGATGCAAAGAATCGAGACCACAATGTATCTTACATGTTGACCCAAAAAAAACTCTCTTTTTCCTTTGTTTTTTCTCTCTTTGTGCCATTCTTCTAGTTCTATGTGCTTTGGGGAATGATGGCAGTTCCATGCTCTTTCATAGACACATTCCAGCGACAAACATATTGACCCCAAATCCATAGATCCCTTATGTGTTTGGTGTGCTTTCCTTTCTTTGGGGAAACTACCTTTTTTTTTTTTCTTTTTTCCTTCACATCACACAACCTACCTTCAAAACATATGACTTGGCATAGAGCTTTCTAGGTTGGCTCTCATGTCTTTTTTTTTTTTTGCATTAATAATCATGACTGGTAGTGCAGAGATAGCCATCAAATTTCTCAAAATTTCTTGGCTTTTGTTTACATGAGCCACTATTAATGGGCAAAAAATAAAATTTAAATATCCTATCCTTTGCACTCCTCTTCATCATGAAATAATATTATGTCATCAGAAAAAGGAAATATTAAAAAGTCATCTAAAACATTTCTTTCGCAAGAATGAAATTTTCTTCACAAAGTCTAGTAAAAGCTCTGTGTTTGTTTGAAAGCTAGGTGTCATAGTTGGTTCTTTGAGCACAGTCAAATGGCTCTTCATCTTTGGAAACTTAGGGTATCATTGCTAGTAAAGTCATGGGAAAGACTGATTGAGGGACTTATAACCCATGATATCCTCAAAATGATGTTCAAAAAGGACAGTGCTAGGGTTGAATAAAGCATTCGAATAATCTTGGGAGTCAAGGTTACCAGTCTGAGGGCTTGTTACATCATCTTTCCCTCATAGGTGATATCAATTTTCTTATCAAATGCACTTGATTTATTTAAATCTTGGAGTGAAATCAAGGAAGTAGCAAGGAAATTCATCAATTTTCAATTTTGTCCAGATAATTTCATCCTCTATGCAGTGCAAAACTATAATTTTTTTTCAGTGGAGAAGGTTTCATCGGTGGTTTATTTCCCAGGGATTATGTGCAAAAATGGCTAGGTTTTGAAGAAATTTTTGATGGTCTTAGGCTACCATTGAAATATAGAAATGAGAACATTTTACTGCATGCTCTAAGGAAGAGCTAACACTTCATCTTCTCTATCATGGAGTTAGATATAAAGGAAAAATATTATGCATTGGCATATCTCTATGTGCATGTTCCACAACCACCAAACAATGATGTGCAGTTGGAATTGCAATTGAGAGTCAATTCACCTGTTTGTGGTCCAGACTATGCTCATACGGTACTAAACTAGTAGTCGGCAAGTAAAGTTCAGATGAATGCCAACATCTATGTCAACTCCATAATGGTCTCATGTAGGAAATTTCCTTCAATAGCTACTAGTGGAAGAAGGGTTTTTTAAAGAGGACTTTAGGTGGTAGAAGATTTCAAAGTGCAAGATGAAAATTTATTCAATGGGGATTCAAGGAAAATGTAAAGTCTATATTTTTTGGGATTTTGCAATATCAGTATTTTGTGGGGTTTTGTAATATTAGAATTTTGTGGGTTTTTATCAAAAATTAAAGGGTTTATTATGCAATTTGTAAAGGAATGAAATATTTTGTGGGCTTTAAGAATTATATGCTAAATTTTGAATCATCAGCATACTAGGCTTAAACTAGAAATTAAATTTTACAATCATGTATTTTTTACACCTTTTGAGCTATAATCAAAGGTTTTCTTACTAGTTCTTTCCTATCGATATGCTCCTTAGAACTAGATTTTGCAATAATCTATTTATATATAATATAATATAGTGGCTTGTCACTTTCACTTAATTTTTTTTTATTAAACTCAAAGTCAAGCATAATTTGTATTGGTGGAAAGCTGAGAATCTCCTTTAAAACCCCTTTTTGTTTCATAAAATTTGGGTATAAAAAAGGTCGTCAGCCACATACCCATCATATCACCACTTTTTGGCCCATCATGATGCTGCACATACCCCTATGCCAATTCATATGTTCCTAAATGAAACTAAATCATGAATAAGGAGTTTCCCCTAAAATGCAGTATTAAAGATAACATAGTACATCACATGTGAGCCAACTTAAGGCATGTCATCCACATCCCAAGCTTGCTCGTATATATATACATTGAAATTGGTCAACTAGCCAAAAGAGAAAATGACAAGTGCCATACAAGGACAAGGCTACCTAACCCCTTGCCCTCACTTAGTGCAAGATAGGGATGAGTTAATATGATTGATGAGAAACATAATAGAATGAAAATCAATATTAATTAGAGGAACTAGGTGCTTCATTGCAAGGAAAATCACCACAATCCTTAAGATGTTGAACTTTATTACCCAAAGCCTTACATTCATTAGTAGAATGACCATTAACTCTATGATATGCACCAAAATGAACTCCGTTTGTACAATTCCATTCTTGTTCTTGGAGGATTCTCAACAAGATAATTTCTTGATCAATAGTAAAAGATGTTCCTTTATTGTGCAACAAAGATATCTCTTGCTTAGTACAAGGTGTCATACTTACACAAGACTCTTTAGATTGTGAGATTTTGTACTCTTCATTAAAGGAAGGTTTAAAATCTAACGAACTCCAATCGTTAGTTTTTTGCATGATGACGTTGATATTAAGTAAAGATTTCTCTATTTCTTTCATTTATTTTGAAGGATAATTGAACTGTTGATTTTTGGCTCTCTAGGACTTCTCTAACTCTTCAAGGGTTTTTCACCTAAAAGGAGAGAGGTAGGGCCAAAAATGCTAACTAGTTAATTCAAATTATGTTATGTGCAATGTTGTATAAGATAAATGATGTAAACTAAATGCAATTGAATGATATAAATTACTAAATATGAATGCAAAAAGTGAGATTTACACTATGTCTGAAAACACAATGTGATATGCAAACAATGAACGAAATGAATAAATAATGCAGAACAAAAAGAAACCGGATGAAATAGAGTGCACCTAGGCAATTTTTGATAAATATGGAATGTTGTGGATGCTAGTTGAAATCACCGATTTTTCATAGTGGGACTCATTTGCCCAGGGTGGCGAATTAGTCCTCCTCCTAGTGAAAAAGTGTCAAAAACAAGTTTTTTTCTGTCGAGATCTAGAATCTGACAAAATTCAGATTTTCAGCCCTAAGGTGGGACTCATTCACCACTGGTGGTGAATCATTCCTCTCCCAATTTTTTGAAAAATTAGGAGACAACTCTGCAACACCAGTTTTGGAAATCACTGAATGTCGGGTTGCCAAAGTCAATTCTACAGGAAATAGACAAGAAACCTTCTCCATGCTTGAAATAGACTTGAGTCAACTTGAAGCACCTAGTTAAATTGTAAACCAATATTCAACACCAAAAAGCTTGTTAAATTTGCATACCTAGGTTCTACAAACACACATGCAACAGGGGAAAAATGGTTGAGGGTTAGAAAATAGGGGTTTGCCTTGGTCAAACCCCACTTTTGGTATTCAAACCCTTAATGAAACAATGAAAGGAAAGAGAATGATAAACTAATAACATTCAATAGCTATCAACTTACCAAACTCTTGATAAGTAAATCTAAAGTAATGTCAATGGATGCTCCAAAGTGCTTGAATATTACTTGATAAGATGTAGAATGCTTGAATACTTGAATATGATGTATGAATGTTGGAGAATTGGAGGAGGATATGGGGGGATCTAAAATGAGGTGAAAATCACATATTTATACACATTTTTTCCTTAGTTAATTGCTCATACCTCATCACTAGCTGACATCAAGTGTTTTTGAATAAAAACTTGAAAGTAAAATTTTAAAAAATTCAATTTGGAGCCAAGGGGGACTCATTCGCCACCCATGGCGAATGGGTCCCACCTAGGACTTGAAAATATGTGTCAAGAAATATGTTGTATTTAATGTTGTTTGTCTGGATAATATTCAAAAATACACTTAATTAAGTCATATGAGGGCATAAGGGGGTCAAATAAAGCATGAGAAAGGGATAAATAGTGAAGATGTGCCTAGAAAAGTGTGAAATCTTGTTACAAGAATTTATAACACTTCAAAATAGGAGTTGATAATGAATAAAAAGGTTATTTTTAGGTGAATTGCAATAAATAGAGTCTAGAAGAATGTTGAAATGTCTTAAAACACTTCACAACACCTTCACAACACATCATTATTTGAATTTTAGTACCTAAATATGCATTTTGAAGCCATGTCACAACATAAAATCAAAGCAAAATATATCTAATACCATGAAACAAGACCTAAAAGGTCATGAAAATGGAAAGGGGCCATTTTTCTATGGCACAATAATAACGAAGACCAATAGTTTTTATTATTCTAGGATACACTAATGTTAAAGTTGGCCTAGAAGAATCCTTTGTAAGAGTGTTCATATTGAGTGGAGGCTTGTTTGTTTCTTTCAAGGGAAACTAACCAAAACCACTAGTCATTTCTTATGTATTAGGCTCTATAGGGATACATATACCTTGTTCTCTAGCACCACATCCTTTTCTACTATACCCAAAAAAATTCATAAGTTCATAACCTCTTCCATAAAGCTCTTTCATTTCTTTTGGATTTGGTGGTTTTTCATAATCAACTTCATCAAAGTGTGTTGTATAATTTGTTTCATCTCCTAAAGTGGTTGAATTTGATGCTTTAAAATTTTGTGTTGACATTACCACTTTTTATTTTCCCTTTTTAGACTCTTTTGTTATGAACTTGTATTTTCCCATGAATGTAGATGTGAAATCTAAGGACCCCAATCATCTTCCAATAACTTTGTGACTTCCTCAATATACTTTTCTTTGAATTTCTATTGCATAGGTTCCACTTGAGTAGTTGGTGTTAATATTTTCAAAGGATTTTCCTTGCCTTTCTCAATGTTCAAACAACTTTTTGGTTTAGGGTTGGATTTGATTATATACACTTTGTTGCTGTAGATGTACTTCATTTTATGATGAAAATTAGAAGGCACCCCATTCATTGCATGAATCTATGGCCTTCCTAAAATAAGATTATATGAAAGATCATGAGGCATAACATGGACTAGAGTTTGTAATGTAACCTTTTCAAATTTGTAATGGGTAATGTTATCACACCAAGTGGGATTTCTCCTACACACACTTCCCTAAGTGTCCAAATAATATCTCTTAATGTATGCACAAACCTAGATGCAAGATGCAAATAACTAGGTGTCACAAGTAAAAACTACAATGATATCCATTCCCTAAGTAAGCTTAAGTAAAGTGTAATAAGTAAAATACTTATTTGCAACAACACCCCCACTTAAGTGCAATTGGGGGAATGAATAATCGAGCTAACCATGCAAGATAAGATGCAAGATGGGTCCCAACAACTAGGCCATGCTAGGTAACCATGTATAAATGCAATACAATATCTTACAAACAAGGAAAGGGAGAAAAACTCATGGGAATAACTCCCCCTCAAAAGAGAGAAGAAAACAAATGAATGTACAAATGTAGAAGGGAAAAAAACCACAAGATGAGGAAAAAGTCACCCCCATGAAAGAGAATTAAAAATCAAGTGACTCCCCCTGACACATCCCTCACCCCAAAGAGAGTGCACAATTGATGGTACTTACTCTCAGTAAAGGGTTTGGTGAATATGTTAGCAACCTGCTCTGCTATTGGAAAATAGTAGAAGTCAATGAATTAATCTAGAATCAGCTCCCTAATGAAGTGTGTATGAATCTCATTGTGCTTGGTCCTCTAATGTTGGACCGGATTCCTAGAGATCACGATAGCACTTTGATTGTCGCATCGAATGACTATTGAATGTGGAATGGAAAAAACAAACTCAGAAAGAATGTATTGAATCCAAATGGCCTTAGTGGTGGTAGTAACAACCCCCCTATAATCAGCCTCTATTGATGAAAGAGAAATGGCATGTTGCTTCTTGCTCTGCCATGAAACAGGTCTTGACCCAAAATGGAAGTTGTATTTGGAAGTGGACTTGCGATCAACAGAATCACCAGCCCAATATGAGTCGATACATCCTACTAAGTCAAGCTATGCACCTACTGTATAATGAGTCCCATATTGATGAGTACCCTAGGTGTAGTGCAAGATGTGTTTGGTAGTATTCCAATGAAGCTCATGTGGTTTTTTCATAAAGTGAGAGACCATACTAACCACATAAGAGATGTCAGGGCATGTATGAGTGAAAAAGATGAGACATCCAACAAGATGACGATATAAAGTGGCATCAACAAGTGGAGTGGAGCACTTAGCCTCAAGCTTGAATCCTAAAAGAAAGTGAGTCAGAGAAGGCTTACAATTAGTAATGTGGAACCATGAAATAAGATCAAGGGCATACTTGGGCTATGACAATGTAATCTGAGATGAAGATTACCAAATCTCAATTCCAAGAAAGTAGTGAAGAAGGTCCAAGTCAGTCATGGAAAATCTATCTTGCAAAGTAGTTTTGACACTACCAATGATGGATGAGGTGCTCCCTGTAATGATCAAGTCATCAACATAGAGCACAAGTATCAAATGCACATCATCCAACCTCAAGATTTAGACATTTTGATCTGAATAACACCTAGTGAATCATGTGGAGAGAAGGAAGGAATCCATCTTGGCATACCAATCCCAAGGGACCTACTTAAGGCCATACAGGGACTTCCTCAACTTGAAAACTAATGAAGTATCCTAGATGAAACCATTTGGTTGCTCCATATAGATCTCCTCATCAAGATCCCCATGTACAAAATTACTCTTAACATCCATCTAATGTACTTCCCAACCATGTGAAGTAGCGATGTCAAGTGTCAGGTGAATGGAAGTCATCTTTGCAACAAGTGCAAAGGTTTTAGTGTATTCAACTCCTATAACCTGTGAGAAATCCTTTGCAACAAGTCATGCCTTATACTTATAAACACTCCCATCCACTGCATATTTTCTCTGATAGATCCACTTGCACCAAACCATCTTTCTCCCCTTAGGGAGAGGGACTAACTCCCAAGTGTTGTTCCTCATCAATGAACTATACTCTTCCTCCATAGCTACATCCCATTCAGGAACCCCAAAGGCTTCCTTAAAGGATTGTGGATCTGAAGCTGACACAATGAAAGCATGTGGAAGAGGATCATGCTCATGCTATGACCTAGTCCTTTGAGTATCCAAAGGATCCCCAATAAGTGAACTTGTTGCCTCAAGAGTCTGACGAGCCCAACAAGGTCTAGTAAGGGTAGAAGGATTAGGCTCCTCAACTAGAAGTGGACCTTGCGAAGGTGTAACCTTGTGAGTCGATGAGGAAGGAGAACCATCATCATCTGAATCGCTATCATTGTTGTCAACTATGGAGGAAGGAGGAGGAGTAGAAGAATCAAAGCTAGGTGAGCTTTCCTCAACATGTACACTCCTCTCAAACAAAATCTCATGAGTCTCAGGATCCATCAGTCTGTATGCCTTAACAACATATGCATATCCCACAAAGATACAAGGCCTGCTCTATGGCTCCAATGCCTTATGGTTCTATGAAGGAATACGATCCAATGTTGGACTCCCAAACACTCTGAAGTGTTTCACAATAGGTTTTCTAGTAAACCAAGCTTGAAAAGGAGTGATACCCTTCAAATATTTATGAGGAACTTGATTCTGGATGTAGGTGGCACAACTGATTGCTTTTGCCCAAAAATTTGAACCAAGAAACCTGACATGTATCACACAACTTGCCATTTCCTTGAGGGTTCTATTTTTCCTTTCTCTCACACCATTCTGTTGGGGTGTGTAGGCAACAAAATATTGTAATTCAGTTCCCTCAAGTGTGCAAAATTCATCAAGTCTATTGTTCACATACTCTTTGCTATTTTTTGTACAAAAAATCTTGACTTGCTTCCCAGATTGCTTCTTAGCATGTTCTTTGAAGTTGAGAAACTTATCAAATACTTAAATTTTGTGACAAAGGAAGTAGACCCAAGTGTATCGTGAAAGATCATCAATAAAAGTAAGGACATAACAAGCTTTTCCAATGGATTGCACTACAAAAGGGCTTGCAACAACACTGTGAAAAAGTTGTAGAAGATCCAAGGCTCTCCAAGAGTTCCCTCTATCAAAATTCTCTTCAAGATGCTTTCCCATGGAACATCCTAAACATACACCCTTGAAAAAACTAAGTTGAGGAAGCCCTTTGACCATGTCCTTTGTGTGAAGCTATTGTAGATAGTGGTAGTTGAGATGACTAAACTGCTCATGCCATATTTTACTCTAAGTTTGAATGAGTAATCAATGGTGTAGAAGGAGCATGAGGTACCCAATACGAGAATGAGTAAATCCTTGCATTGTGATTAGCTTGATGCATTGCAACCAAAGCATCATTTGCAAGTTCCTTTACCAAAACTATTTCAGGAGTGAATTAAACTTTCTTACCAACTCCATGATGTGTGATTTGGTAGATGGAGAGAAGATTGGTGCTCAAGTTTGGAACATAGATCACATCTTCAAATGTCCCATCACCCATCGCAATTGAACCTTTCCCCTCAACTTACACTTGTGTATTATCAGCAATGAATATGTGAGGCACTAAAGAGGACTCCAAGGAGGAAAATTTCCCCTTTGAAGAACACATATGTTGAGTAGCCCTTAATCAAGAATCCACTATTGTGATGAACCTATTGTTGCCATGAAAGCGTTCCCTTTTCTCTTAGACTGAGATGAAGTAGAAGTGGAAGTAGATGGTTCCTTCTTCTTATATGCATCACGCAAATTGATGTTCTTCTTGATGATGTTGGTCAACTAATCAATTTGCTTGGCATGATAACGATGCTCCTCATGGCCAATTTTTTTTACAGTATGCACGACTTTGTTTCTCCTTGTTGCTTGAGTTGTTCTTCTTTATAGAAGATGATGATGAACCTTGTTGTGGAGGAGTGTATTTTTTGTTCTCTCCTTGTGGCTTTGGTGAAGATTGTTTTTTTCCTTTCCCTTTGCCTTGCTTATTGTTTCCATGATTGACCACCAATGTTTTTGAAGTTGAAGACTTAAGAATGCCCATTTTCATCAACTTATTTTGCTCAAGAATCAAAATATTTGTGAGAGCCTCAAAATATGGTGATGTGAAGTTGCTAATTGTCAATCATCGAGTCTGCAAACTTGAAACAAAGGTTGCATACTCAGTTGGAAGCTTTTCCATCAAGTTGAAGACCAATTGATCATCCTCTTTCTCAATACCACAATCCTTTAGTTGTGCTCTTAGCTCATTTTCCTTAGTGATGTAATCCTAAATGGTGTCAAAATTCTTGGGAGCAAGGCTTAGGAGATCATTTTAAAGCTTGTATCCTTAACCTTATCAACCTTGCCATACAAATTAGCAAGCTTATCCCAAGCTTCCTTGGTTGTAGTACATCTATCAACATGGAAAATGAGATCATCTAAAATGAACTTTCTAAGTGTACACAATGCCATAGAATTTTTAGTGAGCGAATCCATATATGCAGTTGGATCTACTTTAGGATCAATAGGTGCAGTTATGGTTCCATCAATATAGTAAATTAAACCTTTTTCCATTAGTTTACTCTATGCACATACTTTCCATGTATCATAATTATGTGCAGTTAAGTGGAACTTTAGATGAGCCCATGATGGAATGCAAGAGAAAAAGAGAGAATATAGGCACAATCAGACAAGAGACACCCCCTCAAATTCTCTCAATCAAAGTACCTCCCCCAAAAAGATTATTTTGGCACTTTATAATTTAGTGCGTGTACAATAGGCCACTTGCAACTTGCATAAGTGGACTTATGATTTCTGATTTACAACTTGCCACAAATAGGCTGAGAATAGACTAGAACAATGAAGCAAAGACCTAAATTCAAATCTATGCAATACAAGTGCCAAATAGGCCAAAAAAGACTATATTTTGAAAGTACAAAATCCACTCAAGATCACTTCAAAAAAAATCATATTCAAGAAAGAGACAAAAAATCATGTACTTTTAGAAAAAAATGACACCTAAAAAGGAGTTCGTATGTGCCTGTACGAAGCTCCGGAAGTTGCAGAAATGAGGATTGGACATGTATAGTGTTGAAAAACTGAGAATTATAGAAAAATTTTCCACCATAATCATAAACCAACTACACGGCTACAAAGTACACGAAAAATTAGCCCAAATAAAAAATATTGCTAAAAAAAAGGAGTTAAAATAGGAAAGATATGGGCCTTAGAAGTTGGACTGAAAAATGAAAACCTTCAACGAAAAGGGGGTCCAAAATTCCTTAAGGGTCACTGAAGTCATGTTGGCACGTGGATGATGTTAGCGATATAGTAGATTAAATTTAATAGTTAAATTCTTGTTGTCAAGAATATACTTGCCCTACTAGAATTTTTTTTTTCAAAGGCATAAAATTGATGGTTGTTGGCCCGTCACATTGAAAAACACTTCTTGCCAAAACATTCTACTTGTGCTAGCAATTTTGAATCTATGGTAGAATCTCAATTTTTTGACACCAGTTTCTCTTTTCTAGTTACTTCTTGCCACGTGGAGCCCTATTTGTACATTGATTTGAAAAGTGCTGCTAAATTTATTAGGGGTTGTTAGAATTTTCTTTTTGAACGCAAGTTTTTCTTTCAAATGATCGCCGCTTAATTTGAGAAGTGCCCATGTGGGCTAAGGGGACCCGCCAAGGGCTTGCATGTAGTGAATAGTGGGATGCCACTTGGCAATACTTGAGAGTGGCCACAACATTTCTGCAGGGCATAGTACCTGCATACTCTACGACTCTACAATTGCTTGATATTTCTTTTTTGATTTTTGATTTTTGATTTATTTATAAAAATTTAAAAAAATTGAAATACAAATTTTATTTTACTTTTTTATTTTTCAATAAAAATTTACAATTAATTTAATCATACAAATTGAAATGTTTTGAAAAAAATTCAAAAAATTTCAACTGATCCTTTTTTTAACAAATTTTTTGCAGAATTTTCTTTTGTGGAACTATAGAAAAATTTCAGAAAATTCAAAAAATACCCAAATAGGTGATTTTTCCAATCTAGAGCTCCCACTATCAGATTTCATCAAAATGAAAGGCTATCCTAACTGGAAACAACCTTTTGAATCTAAATTTGAGATCAAATTTGGTCTAGGATGCACCAAAATGTGGCTGCTCCTTAGATTTGTCTCTTGACCACCTTCACACGAACTAAGATCTCCCAATAATGGCTATGCAAAGAACCTCCACCCACTCTGATACCATGTAAGAACTTATGAAAAGCAACAATAGGATCAAGAGACCAAAGATAGCACAAAAGAGAGAGATAATATGAGAGAATATGATGATTGTATGCTCAATATGCATGAAGATGTTCAATTACAAGTATGTACAAGGCTAGCTTATAAAGGCAAGCTAGGACACAATGAAGGGCCATGAATGAGACAAGTGTCGCAATCATGTACAAGGTAGGTAGAAATAAATAATAGATAATTCCATGAAAGGTGGACCACCCACCTAAAGTGGAATTATCATGCCATGAAAAGTGGAGATAAAAAGGTGATAACTAGATCACACCACAAAGAGTGGGATTTCCCCTACACACACTTCCCTAAGTGGCCAAATAATATCTCTCAATGTATGCACAAACCTAGATGAAAGATGCAAATATATAGGTGTCACAAGTGTAAAATTCAATGATATGCATTCCCTAAGTAAGCTTAATGGTAAGTGCACCAAGATGGTTCCCAAAAAGGGGGCTTAAGTGTCCACTTTTCTTCTGAAATCAAGAAATATTGACCTTGGACATGAAATTGAGGATAGCTACACTCAAAATTTTGAGATGGAATGAAAACAAGGATCAAACTACTCTAAGTCTACTTTCTAAACTACTAATTTATTTTTAAAATCGTTGAGATTAAGGGGTTCAAAAGAGGGATGTACATAAATTGTTGTTGTTTTTGTCAGAAAAACATAACATAGTAACTTGTTGATGGTGTTTTTATGCACTTTTCAACATAGGCAGTGCATAGGTGCACTACCTCTCTTGAAAGACAATCTCCTACAATCGAGTTGCAGAACACTATCCCAAGGTCTCTCAGATGTCAGGTCATGACAGTGCTTAGATACCTCAGTAGTTTGATATGATTTGCTGGAATCACAAGGCGGTCTTACAGAAAATACAAAGCAAGGACACAAAACATGGAAGTTAGATCTTAAAGTGGAGTTCTTAGGGTGGGAAGTTGTTATGCATCGGCTGTAGGTTCAAATAGCAACCTTGGACTCCATTTAGTTGTTGGATTTGGCTTTACAATGTGCAATGAACTTCAACATGGGTCAGTTACTAAAAAAAAAGGAAAAAGGTGAAGGAGAGGAAAAGTTCCTATGTCTCAACCTTGCTATGAATAGTGACAATGGAGTTCCTGCAATGGACAATTTCTTAAAATAATATCCCACTTAACCAGGGATTTCATAGTATCATGGAAATTGTGTTATCTTCTAAGGGCTACTGATATTTCATCCTTCATCCACCACATACATGCATGAATCGAGGATATATGTTTGAGGCAACTTTGAAATCGAGTCCAAGCTAACTTTGCAAAGCTATCTACCATCAGCGAACAACAAAAAGTATGGACTAAGGAATCATCAACAAGGCAGGAATTTTCACAATCACCCAACAACATTCCTAAGATTCATCCAAAGAAATAAGACAGCTAACTAAACAGCAATAAGATCTAAGTCAAACATCTAACATTGGAGAATGAATCAAGCAACATGGGAGAAACCAAGAAAATACACCAAGTCAATGCTATTTCTTATAAATTTCTACAGCATGCCTTTACAACAACTCAACTCTCACCCTTGCAAATGAGGGGAGTGCTCTATTTATAATTTTCAAAAAGATAAATGAATGGCCAAGATTCATTCCCATTGTGTGGCCAAGATTCATTACAAAATAGGGTTTCACCTACCTCCAAATAGATTACAATTTAAAATATAATTTTGTTTCTTCCCTATTTCGTCTTCTTGTGGAAGACACTATAGCTCTTTCATCCTATAGCCGATTGTTGTTTTCTTTGCTGTAGCTACTCTTCAGGGAGATCTTTGTCTTTGGTTGGGCTATCCTTCTGATCCTCGGAAGCTGCGTGTTCTATATATTTGAGGATGACCGCTTGGAGCTTGTTGATTTCAAGGATTTCACATCGCAATACCTGGTAGCTCCATTCCTTAGCGTTCTCTTCCAGCCTTTTCCAATCTTCATCATACTTCGAGCCTTGGTCCCTGAACAACCCGGATTGGTCAAAGGCACGGGCAACAAAACTCAGGAACTCCATTGTGATTTCTCCAGCTGTCCCATCCTTCATCTTCTCTTGGAAGTATGGTTTGATCTTCTCGGCATCCATTTTCACTGTGGCATATCATAGCCTGTCATCAGCTTCAAATATTGGGCACATTCCACTCAGATTTCTTTGATCCATTCAATATCAGGATCAACCCTGCTCAGGATTTGCTCCAACCTCTCCTTCCAGTTGTCGAGGTCTCTGCACCACACATCCACTAGCTAGTGATCTTCCTTTTTTAGCCCTAGCTTCTCTTCCCTTGTGGCCTTAGGCATCTGAAGGATGGCTTCAATTCTTGGTAAGGTGGAGTCGTAAGTTGCAGGAAAATTGGTGCAGAGCCTCTTTGTGCTCTCCAGGGACTAGATCAGGTCCAAGAACCTGTTTGTTGTCCGCACAGCCCTATTGATTCCCATGTTTCCGACGTATGTGACTTGTCAGAACCAATCCTCGATTGTTTTCTCCAAGTTCTTCCTCCTTTCCATTTTGTCAATCTGTTCTTTGAAGAGCAACTGCGGTGCGGCTGCGGAGGTTGTGGGCAGGTCATCCACTGAGGACCATTGTTGAATGTAGTCCATTAATGTTGCAACCTGTGCCTTGAGCTCATCCTTGGAGATCTTGTCCTGCTTTATCAAGTGCACCATGGTGGCTATTGAATCCTCAAGGTGCTTGACCTTTTTCTCTCTGGTTGATGTCGGGCATAGCAGACTTATCCTTGCGTGAATCATGGCCACCCTCACCCTTTTCAGTCAAAGGCAAGACTTCTGCCTCTTTCCCCTTTTGGGGTTCTCCTTTCTTTTGGGCAGCATCCTCTTCTTCGTCGGAGTCATGAATGAATATGATGCATTTGACAGGAAGCTTGGTGGATAACTATTGGATGGGAGTTTCTTCTTTCGCTGCCTCTTCTTCTTTCTTCTCTTTAGTAGCCTTGGCCTTAGGGCTCTTAGCAACATGGGTCTTAGCCTCGGTTAGGTTCTTTGTCTACAACTCTTCTGATGGCTGCCCTTCTTTACCACGTGGTGACTTATCGGTTTCCTCCCCAATGTTCTTCAGTTGCTACGCCATCTCCTCCTCAAGGTCCTCATCAAAAGTTTGGATGATTTCCTTGGCACCTGATCCACCCTCTTCATCCCCACTCTCAGAAGAGCATGTTTCCTCCTCCTTGTAGACCACCCTATCGATGGTTCGGTGCTTGTACTCGGGGTGCTCATAATACTCATCGGCTTCTTCCTCGACAAACTTTGAGGCCTCCTGCTCTTGCTCCTCCAACTCTTTTGAAATTTGCATTGTAGCTTCCATAGCTGGCAGCCCCATTGGCGGTTGTGAAGGCTAAGCTATCGCGAGGGCTTCGGCGAGGGTTGCTTGGAGAGCTGGGTCCATTAAGATCTGTGAGAGCTCAGGGGGGAGATTTTGCATGTGCCTTGTAAGAGCCTCGGGCATAGTGGCAAGGGGAACAGGTGATGTTATTGTTGCCAAAGGGAGCTATGTGATTGGTGACATGGTAGCAGAAGAGGAAGGGGGAGTGGTCATTCCAGAAGATGAGTCAATGTTAATTACTAACTCGGCTGGGGGTGAAGGGGCAAGATGGATAGAAATGTCCATAGCTGGTGGAGATGCGACAATCGTAGCCAAGGAGATAGGTCAGGCAATAGGAGGAGTAGGAAGAGCCAAGGGAGGCTGCAACTCTATCGTGCCCACTACCTGTTTAAGCCTTTTGGGAGATGGGCCTCACATTTCTTTCTTTGCTTGGGCCTTGAGATCAGGAGACTGAGCGGTCTCTATTTCCTTCCTCTTCTGGGACCTGGTGACAGGAGGAGACTTGGAGGTCTCGCCAGTCGATGTAGTGGCAGCGACATCCTCCATGGCACTTGGCTTACTTTTGAGCCCTTCATAGGTTAGGACCACCCCTTGTTGCTTCAGATGCGCCACCTGCCCATCGACCCACTCCCTGGTGTGAGTTATGATTAGTTGGGTGATGGTGTCTAGGTCATCGACCTCCTGTTCGTCCCAATCGATTGATGGTATAGGTAGGTTGGTGACTGCAGGGTACCTCAGGTGCATAATGGTGGACTCATCCTCCTCCACCTAATCTAGCACCGGGAATGGTTGCACTCTTCTCAGGAACTGCACCGTCATGCGCATATAGTGCCTTGCACGAACCTCCTTGTGATCTTTGTAGTCAGCCCAGAAATCTTCAATGTGGTATTGGTGGGCATATGTTGGCCCTAGTGCTTTCCTGATATGGCCATGTGAGTCCATCCGCGGGCGAGCAGTGTACCGGTCAAAATGGTAATCCTCGATCTCCTTCTCCGAGTTACTAGCACATTGGGACATTTGTAGTCGGTACATGCCCTGGCCGAGGGTCATGGGGTAGGAGATCCCCACTGTGTTTGTTGCTGAAGATTACCTGGAGGTGTTGGGGCTGTCGAGAAAGCTCCAAGAGGATGACCCTATCATTGGGGTAGCGGGGCAATCTATTTAGCCTTTCAGTGAAACACTAGGCCTGGATATATGTAAACTTGGGGAACTGGATGAATAGGAAAGTGTATTGCTTTAGGAGCACTCTGGCACTATGAGAGACCCTCCTCTCGAAGTCTCCAGTGATCAACCTGATTATGTGGCCTATGAAGATGTGATTGACCCGACAGTACTCCTTCTTGAAGTTGTGGTATTGGAGCTGCGGGTACTCGTCATAGGCTTTAAGCCCTCGCTTCTGCCCCTGATCAGGGGCTACAAATAGCCCACTGTATTGTCTTTGATCTGTGAGGAAGTAGATGAGGTAGGAGGTCATGTAGAATTTGGAGCTCTTCTTCACGTTGATGAACTACTCATGGAAGCAGTTGCTAATGATGCCTCCCCAGTAGAATGAGACCTTGGTCGTGACGTCCTCATTTTCCCGTAGGATCTACTCAATAAAATAGGCCATCTACTCCTAGAAGAAGGCGGTCATTGGAAGACCCCTAACCCTGCTCAACAAGGTTACCAAGTCATGGTAATCCTCGTGGAAATCACTATGGAAGAGTTCCTGGGGAACCTTCGCAACGCTGCCCCTTTTCTCCTTAAGCCAATAGAGGTTGATTGACCTTTTGTAGTTTGTTGGATTTGCATCCCACACTGCTTGGCATTCTTCTAGTGTGGGGACCTCTATCTGTTGGAACGTGGGAATGTGGAATGTCTTGGTGATCCCATCTGGCGACATGTCCGCAAGGATGTTTCTCTCCTTATCCATGATTTTTCTAGTGTCTAGCTGATAGGTTTCTCGACAAGCCATCACTAATTCGGGCACCATGAGCGAGGGAGGGAAACCGATGGCCTTAGCCAATCCACTCTGCCATATTAATCTGGCATTCTTTGTTGTTGGGCTGACCCTAACCCTCTGAGTGAATTCATCTATATCAACTTAGCCAATATTGGTATCTGAAACCTCTTTCCAGTCGGTGGTGACCTTTGAGTGGAGCGGTTCGCCCTAGAACTGATACTTCATTTGATCTTTGTCCTCCTTTCCCTGAGTAGCCCTTCCTGACTTCTTGCCCTTATCCTTCTCGACGGATGCCCCTGAAGTTCCCACTACCGATTCCATATATTCTTAAAACACGCTAGGCGGGGGACGTGGGATCCACACACGGTCGATAGACTGATGCCGAGGGTGATGATCACGATGTAGTCGAAGGTGGTGGGCTCCAGATGATATCTTCTCCAATTCGCTCCAATCCTCCAGAATGATAATGACTACACGGATTGGGATTTTTATACCCAAACTACCATGAATGACTACAATAAATACTCGTATGACCGTGGGAAAAGTTGTTTGATTTGAATTTAGGTCGGCGGCGGCGGCAGCGGCGGTGCCGAGGCCCGGAGACTGGGGAGACGCGAGGTGACGGTCGCCGTAAGATTTTCACGTTATTTGATCGGCAACGGCGAGGAGCGGCGCGGGGCCGGAGGGCGGGAAGCCGATAGACATCCACTGTCAGGGGCAGTGAAACCGCCACGGAATTCTGGGAGTGGAATTCCAGACGGCCGAGCCTGGAAGAGTACACGGCAGACAGGCCACGGTGAAGACCTCCAACTGAGATAAGGCAGGCAGGGCCCGAGGAGTGGGAGGCCGCGGGAGGTTCGCTGTCACGGATGACAAGATCGAGACGAAAGTCCTGAAGCAGACTTCCAGGGTCCGGGGCCTGGAGGGGTAGGCACCACCTCAAAAATTTTACAAGTTTCAGACGGAGGGCGGTAGGGTGGACCCCGAGGGCCAAGAAGGCACTCGGTGAAAGCCGCAAGGGATGACATTTCCATAGGGGAAACTCAAAGAGGGAACCTCAGATGCCCGAGCCCAGAAGGGCCCAAGGCCTTTTTAGAGCCAAAATGCCAGAGGGACTCCCTGAGGCCCCAGAAGGTAGCAAAAACCAAAAGTAGAGGCATGATCGATTTATAATGGAACTTTGGAGCAACATTGACCATCTGAAACATCAAAAAGAGGGGCACACAAAATAAGGCGACCCTAAAAGGACTTGATGAGGTGAAAGAAAAGAGGGTCCCCATTCCGAACAGGGCGTGTGTGCTGAGGGCACAACAAATGGCGACTCCGCTGGAGAACGCTCCCGAGTGTTCTAGGGATAAATATTCATTCAGGACCCAGAATCTCTAGTTTCACAGACTAGGAGTGGCTTCCAAAGGTGAATCCGAGAGAACGAGATCCTTAATTGGGTTAGCTTATAGGACATCTCGAAAGTGTGTGTAGTGAGTTCATTCCTTTCCTAGGGATAGTGACTAGGGTTACCAATTCAACTGAGTGAGCTACAAAAATTGTCTAACACCAAAAGTAACCTGGACATTGCACCGCTGTCAATCAAGCGTCCATAGCCCTGACGGAATTGTCGCTACAATCTCATGGATATTGCTCTACTGTCGGCTGGGTGTCCATAGCCCTGGTAGAGTTATCCAAACACCCATACAGTCATTTATTTCCTTTTCTTAGAGTTCCCCTTTTTATCTTTTTGCTTTGATATTTCACATCTCTTTTTCCATTTAGTTCGACCAGGTAAGCATTGAAGCTTACAATGGGTATGAGACTGCAGTGGTCACTGGAGCAGACTTGAGATTTTTCACTCACTAGGGTGTCATGATGACCATAGTACGGTCCTTCAGAAATTATTATTATGTGCTTTGTGTGAGATCCGAGATGTGGGTAAGAAGATCCAGCTAAGGGTCAAGTTCTGAGCAGAGTTCAAACAAGGAAATCATTCACGGACAACTTTCAAATACTGATAATCGAGAGTGAATGCTTAGCCAAAGGACACAAAGAATGGACAGCAAAGTGAACCGCTTGCCTGGCAAGCACGGCCACCGCAAAGGAGTGGGGAACGACTTTTGAAACAAAACTATCGGGAGGGAGAAAACAAAAAGCGACTCAAACAAAACGTGAACAAGCCAAAAAGAAAACTACCCTAGCCTATGTACAGGTATTTACAATGAAGAGCTCGAAGGAGCTCAAGCCTGGAAGTAATGCTTCAGGTGCTGCCTATTGACTGGCAATGGGACATTCTCACCAGTTAAGGTCTTTAGGCGGAAGGCATTATCTCCCAAAATCTCATCTATTTGAAAGGGGCCAAGCCAAAGCTTGTCAAATTTGTTGTGTCCCCCTTTCTTCTCATGGGCCTTGTTCCAATATAGGACCAAATCTGCAATTCTAAAGGCCTTGATCTTGGCTTGATGATCGAACCATCTCTTAACTACACCCTGAAGTTTGGAAAAAATTTCTATTGCACGGTTTTGGACTTCCTCTAAATGCAAGAGCTCAGCTAACCGAGCTTCCCTACGATCTCCTCCCTCATAAAAATCGTTGATAAAATAAAAAGTAGGAATCTTTAGATGGATGGGGAATATAGGTTCTAGGCCATAAACAAGGTGGAATGGGGAATTTCCAATGGCAGCCTTGTGGCGAGTGCGATCATCCCAAAGGGCGAAACAGAGCTGGGTATGCCAATCCTTGGGATTCCTATCTAGCAGCTTCTTGAACATAGTAATCAAATTTTTATTCGTGGACTTGGCAAGGCCATTGCCCTGAGGGTAGTAATTGGACGAGAATTTAAGGGCAATCCCATAATAAAATGCCCAACTATCAAATTTTAATGAAGCAAATGCGGGTCCATTATCACATACCAAAGCATACGGACAACCAAAGTGATTTAAAATGAAACTTTCTAGAAAATTAGTAACTACTTCAGTTGTGCATTGCTTACATACTATTGCTTCCGTCCATCTAGTACAATAATTAGTAGTAGTAAGAATGTACCTATGTCCCATAGATGATGGAGGGCTTACTGGACCGATGAAGTCAAGACCCCATTCCACAAAAGGCCTTACCTCCAACACATGCTAAAGTGGGACAACAACATTCTTCTCCCTGGTGGCAGCGGTTTGACATGTGTGACATGAACAAGCGTGGTAATGGGCATCCTTGAAGACGGTCAGCCAATAATACCCTGCTCTCAATATCTAATGTGCTATGGAGGAATCAGAACCATGGCCCGTGCCAAATTTATTATGAAACTCTTTCAATACGCATTCTGCTTCTTCCTTGCCAAGGCATCTCAGATAAATGCCTTCATGATTCCTCTTGTAGAGAATGGAACCTTGTAACATGTAGCTACTACTTTTCAATCTTAGGGCCCGCTTTTGGACTCCTTGCAGGTGCGGCGGGCACTTATGGTTCAACAAATAGTATACAACATTCTAGTACCACTCTCCGGGGGAGACATCCTCGAGCTGGTACTACTGTATAGTGAGTTCAGGTCTAGCTTCTAATTTTGTTTCGGCAATTGTGCGGGTGAGTGCCTGCCCTCTCACCAGTTTCATCAGTTGGATCTCCATATCATACTCTTGTAGCAGGGTGACCCACATAGCCCTTCGTTCGCCCAATTCATTTTGCATGAGCAGCATTTTTACTGCTGGGTCAGGCCAATGGCAAACACCTTATTGCATAGGATATAGTGTCTAAATTTCTTCACTCCTCTGACGAGAGCGTATGCCTGCTTTTTGATGTTGTGATAGCGCAATTCAACATCCTTGAGGGGAGCACTCATGAAGGTGATCAAACACTCATTTCCTTCATCGTCTTTCTAGGTCAACATGCTAGCACAGGAATGCTCTGAAGCAAATGAGTAGATGTAGAATGACTTCAGATAGTCTGGGCTAACTAACACAGGTGCCCCAGCGATAGCCTGTTTGATTTCTTCAAAGGATTGTTTGGCATCCGGTGTCCATTCAACTTTGGCATCTTATTTGAGCATGGCATTGAGAGGTTTGACAATTTTCATGAAACCTATGATGAATTTCCAGACAAAGTCAATCTTTCCAAACAAAGATTTTAATTCCTTCTAGCTGCCCGGGGGCTGAATTTTGAGTAAGGACTCGATGCGCTCAGAATCAATGGAAATTCCTTGTTCTGAGATGATGTGCCTGAGTAATCTGCCTTCAGTCACTCTGAAAATGCACTTCTTGGGGTTGAGGGAAACCCCAAACTCTCTGCATCTCTGAAATACTTTGCATAAGTCAGAGACGTGATTGCCTTGCCTTTTAGAAAACACGGTCAAATCATCCATATAGATGATTATGCACTTGCCAATTAGGTCCTTGAAGGCGATATCCATGGTGCATTAGAAAGTGGCGTCAGCATTGATGAGACCAAAAGGAATTCTTCGGTATGCAAACATCCCCCATTTAGTGGTAAACGACGTCTTATGAAGATCCTCATATTGTACCATTACATGGTTATACCCGGAATACCCGTCAAGGAAAGACATCATTTGGAAGCCATTGACGATCTGCAGCACCTCATCCAGCGAAGGTACCAGATAGTTGTCTTTCTCTGAGGCACGGTTTAGATTGCGAAAATCCACACATAATCTAATCTCTCCATTCTTTTTCCTAACCGGGACCAAGTTGGCCACCCACGTGGAATGCCTGACGAGAAAAATGATTCTTGTTGAGAGTAACTTTTGCACCTCCTTGTAAACGACAGGTTCTAGCAAGGCATTGATAGGGCACTGCCACTGGCAGAACAACCTCACTTCGGTCTTGAGAGGGATGGTGTGTGTAATGATAGAGGTGTCATATGTTTTTAAATCTTCATAGCTCCATGCCACCACGTCATGGTATCTTTGTAACGCATCCGTAATTCCTTTCTTTTCCTCCGGCGTGCATATTTTGCCGATAAAAACATTCTTGGTCTCCTCGGCTATCCCAAGGTTATGAGCGTTGCACTGGTTGCTTATGGCCTCCTTTTTTGTTTGCTGATCTTGATCTCTGATCTGATCCAAATCAAATATGCATTCCAACTGAACCATGCCCCCAGGGATTCTGTTGGTTTTGAGGTTAATAACCCCCTCTATGTCTAGTTCGGCCTCTTGTGGATCAGCTTCATCAATTATTTGAGCTGTGAAGACATCAGAACTTGTGATGAACTGAAGGATATGCTTGCCATCATTGAAGACTTGTAAATGGGTAACATTATCTAGGACTGATGGCATGGATGTTAGCTCAACAGTGAATTTCTTGAGCCCAGATAGAGAGAGGGGTTGTAGAGTGCTGGCTGCTTGAGCCAAGGCATCAGCTGTGTGATTCTGAGCATGAGGGATCAATTGTATATTAAATGCATCTAAACCCTCCAAAAGATCCCAGACCCTATGCCTATAGTTTGTGAGTCTCTGATCATGATAGGAATACAACTTTCTGACCTACTTAACTATGAGCTGGGAATCCCCAAAAACTTGTAGCACTTTTACATTTTTTTTCAAGGCCATAAGAAGGCCAAGGACTAAAGATTTATATTCCACTACGTTATTGGTGCAATAGAACTGTAATCAGTGGGCAGCAAGAAATGTTTTACCTATTAGGTTGATGAGTTTGAACCCAGCTCTAGCTCCTTGACTGTACTTAGATCCATCAAATCAGAACGTCCAGCACACGAAGGATTCCTTATCTCCATGTCCGATTGAGCTTCCATTCCCTTTCGGCTGGAGAGTTGGTCTTGCGACCTTAGGGGGATTCTCTGGTTTGATACAGAGATCAACAGGTGGTTCTATTGGTGTCTCCTTCAGTGTTTCCATCTGGGGAGCAACAGATCTTCTAACATGTGCAACTGCTGCTTGACACAAGCAACAGTCAAATTCAAAGTGTACAGCATTGTGAACCCTGCACCAGTTTGGTAATAAGAGATCCTGGAAATTCATTCGGGCTCCTAGACTGAGTTGATCCCTTACACATTTTTCCATGAATTCCTAGAAACCATTGAGTAATCCCCAGTTGTCATCCTTATCAAGCCCATCATTGGCTTCTACCAATGTTTCTGTGTCTGGGGGCATTCATGTAGAATCGGTCAAAGGACTACACAACACCAGCAACACTTCATTTGCAAGTTCTTTCTGAAGCCCAACCTCATTTTGGTAGGAAAAAGGGTGATAATTCCCCACTTCAGTCTCGGTGAACAACACCTCACTGAGATTATTCTACTCTGTGATCATATACTTCATACGGGGCTCACGGTCAATACAGATCTAATTTGGCAGCCCCTTCCATGGCAGCCACATGTGAGAAAGGTCTGTGGCGGTGTATCCATTCAGTGCCTTGGTGAACTCCCTTCCCAAGATGATTCCATATGCATCAGGAATATCAGCCACTTGAATATCAATGACCTGCTGTATCCGCAGGTCTACGGCAATCTGCATTGGGATACGGTTTATTTCACCCACAATGTTGATCTCTATTTTGTCTAGCTGGGTGACTTTCCTCTTTGAAGGCGTGGGAGCGATGCCAAGAGCCTTGTATACCACCAAGGGCATGACATTGGTAGACACTCCTAAATCGAGCAGGCAGTTGTGGAGGTTTTTTCTAAAGACCCTAATGGTAGTCAGGAAAGGGGGAGTTTTCGGTCTTCCCTGGATGATGCCTGTAGGTGTGTCCATATGAGCTATTTGACCTTTGTTCTTATCATTGTCCATATCCCTGGACTTTTTAAACAACTGGTCTTTGGAAAGCTTCCTATTAGTCCTTTCTGGCCATTTTTCAACTTGCTTACTTGCTGACTGATTTATGGGAACATCGTTCCTTCTTCCAATATTATCATGTATCTCTGGTTCTTTCCTAGGCTCTTCAAATGTTACCCTCTTAGCTGGTGTTTCTTGTGTTGCACTAGAAGATGGAATCCCATTAAGGACCCTAAAGAAGGTGTGTCTTTCGGCAGGAACTTTGAGTAACTCGAAGAAAAAAAAGCTAATTTTTACCTTCTTGAACTCTTCTGCTACATATTCACCCATTTGCTCAATTTCTGAACTAAAAGCCTGACCTATAGCAGAACTAGGGGGTTGGACCTTCATTTGTCCAGATGGATTTTGGGATTGACCTTGAGGCTGATTTTGTGACTGGTTTTGAAATCTATTCTTGTTGAGGTATTGGGCAGGTATATGAGGAAGTCCAGGGTTATTACTGGCATTGGGATCAGGCGGAGTGGCGAAATTGTTTGGTGGGGTAGAAGTTGTGAAGGGTCCGCCCGCTTGCCTATTGCTAAGGAAGTAGGGACTCGACCGTTGATGGAACATGTGGACCTCGTCCACAAATGGTTCTTCTTCATCTACTAGAATATTATCTACTGAATCAAAGAGCTGGGCCAAGGTTTGTTCATTACTTACCTCCTGCGCTTCTTCATCCTTAATAGGAGTAGGCTTGACTTCGGGCTCGTTACGGTCACCTCGCGGAAACAACGCTTGATTGACCACCAGACAAGAGGAATCATATGGCTCAGATGGGACAATGTCCCTGCAGTTGGCATTGTCGACCGCATTTTGTACCTCCACCTGGAATATTTCAATAGCTGTCTGGAACTCAGGACAATCCAGCTCGGAATGTCTGTTGGTTTTGTGAAGCTGACACCATCTGGATAAGGCTGCTTTGGCCAGATACACACCACTGGATGTTTTGTCATTGTCTGCCAGTTGATCGAAAGGCGTGGGGACACCACCATTGTTGGGCCTGGTGTTCCACATGTGATTCTTCCTTTGAGAAGGTCTCCTTTCTGCATTCTAATTAGCGTTCTACCCCCTCTCATAATTCTGTTTGGAGGAGGTGCCTACTTCCCGATTATCCCTGTTGTCTCTATTGTCTCGATTGTCCTGGTTGAGATTGCCCTGGAAATTGCGCTGGGAGGCCTGCAATTGATTATTCTGATTCTTTCGGTGTGTCATTTCTATGGACATTTTATTTATCATCTCAGTCAGTTCTTCTAACTTGTCTTTCCCAGTCGCGCCTCCAAGCAACGGGGCTAGATTTTGGAGAAAAGCGGGTGGGGTCGTCGGTTGATTTTGATAGGCTGGAGGAAACTCCAGTCCCGACAGGTACAATGGCACCTGAGGCTGTTGGGAATACACCTGTTGTTGTGGAGCAATCTGGGAATAGTTGTACTGCTACTAGGGTGGTAGATAGGAAGGTGTGGGAGGTGCATAATTCAATGGCTACCCCAGCTGGGGAACCATAGGCAATTGGGGTACCTGGTTCACAAGAGGGGTTTGGTGAGCAAACACCTGATTAACCCCTTGAATCTGCATTGGGTGGGATACCGGTCCCAAAGAAGGTAGCGGGCCGGAGATATTCTGCCCCAAGTCTGCACTAGCGACAACGGCTTCTGCATAGGCGGTCACTAGGGTAGTGAGCGGTGGGCACATCCTTTTCACCAAGGTCGACGTGAGATTGTCCAGCGTCGCCTAGTAGACCGGGAGAGCTGCCGCATCATTATGGAGGTAGGGATCCTGAAGCCTTGTGTAAGCCCAATGGAAATAGTCGTTGAAGGAGCCAATAGGTTCGTTGACCTCCCTCCTGACGGACATGAATTGTTGGTAAAGCTTCGAGGGGCTGATGGGGATCTTGTATTTCTGCAGGAAGGCATTCTTCATCAGGTTCCATGAGGTAATGGACCCCTTGGCAGATTGATGTACCAATAGAAGGCCTCTTCACCCAATGAATGCAGAAAAAGGTGACATACAACGTCCTCATGGTCAACCTGCATTTCGGTGATTGTCATCTTGAATATTTTGATATGCTTGTCAGCTGTTCTTTGCAGATCACGTGGATGAAATTTCAAACAAAACCCTTATGGATTCTTGGGCATATCATTGTAGACAGCAAAATGTATCAGCGAGGGGTTATGCACTAACCAAGCCATGGAGGGTGGTGGAGGTGGCACTTGCTATTGGAAAATGGGAATTTGGGGTTGTATTTGCAACACAACAACAATTTGAGGTTGCACTTGACCTATGACTGCCTCGACTGTGCCTTGGGCTAGAAGGGCCGAGAGAGGAGCAATCCCCTGGCTATCAGAGATAGGAGGTGCAAATGCACTTTGAGATGGTTGGGTGGAAGATGATGGCCAACAAAATGAAGGTGAGGGTGAAATGGAGGCAAATGGAACGGAGGAAGAGGAAGAGGAAACGTTACTTCCTTGAGGCTGCTTTTCCCTCATGGGAGGCTGCAATTCTTCAAATTCTCCCTTGTTTGGCATTGACTATAGAATTCTTTGGAGCCTTTCTAGGGAGAATGATCCGATTTGATCCAACTTTACTTTATCCTTCAACTTAGCATTTTTGTTGTGGCCCTCCTTCTAGCGCCAGTTCTTTTGATGGTGTTTTTATGCACTTTTCAACATAGGCAGTGCATAGGTGCACTACCTCTCTTGAAAGACAATCTCCCACAATCGAGTTGTAGAACACTATCCCAAGGTCTCTCGAATGTCAGGTCATGACAGTGCTTAGATACCTCAGTAGTTTCATGTGATTTGTTGGAATCACAAGGCGGTCCTACAGAAAATACAAAGCAAGGACACAAAGCATGGAAGTTAGATCTTAAAGTCGAGTTCTTAGGGTGGGAAGTTGTTATGCACCGGCTGTAGGTTCAAACAGCAACCTTGGACTCCATTTAGTTGTTGGATTTGGCTTTACAATGTGCAATGAACCTCAACATGGGTCAGTTACTAAAAAAAAGAGAAAAAAGTGAAGGAGAGGAAAAGTTCCTAAGTCTGAAGCTTGCTATGAATAGTGAAAATGGAGTTCCTGCAATGGACAATTTCTTAAAACAATATCCCACTTAACCAGGGATTTCACAATATCATAGAAATTGTGCTATCTTCTAAGCGATGTTAATATTTCATCATTCATCCACCACATACATGCATGAATCAAAGATATATGTTTGAGGTAGCTTTGAAATCGAGTCTAGGCTAACTTTGCACAGCTGTCTACCATCAGCGAACAACAAAAAGTATGGACTAAGGAATCATCAACAAGGCAAGAATTTTAATAATCACCCAACAGCACTCCTAAGATTTATCCAAAGAAATAAGATAGCTAACTAAAAAGCAATAAGATCTAATTCAAACATCTAACATTAGAGAATGCATCAAGCAACATGGGAGAAACCAAGAAAATACACCAAGTCAATGTTATTTCTTATAAATTTCTGCAGCATGCCTTTACAACAACTCAACTCTCACCCTTGCAAATGAGATGAGTGCTCTATTTATAGTTTTCAAAAAGTTAAATGAATGGCCAAGATTCATTCCGATTGTGTGGCCAAGATTCATTACAAAATAGGCTTTCACCTAGCGCCAAATAGATTACAATTTAATATACAATTTTGTTTCTTCCCTATTTCATCTTCTTGTGGAAGACACTATAGTTCTTTCATCCTGTAGCCGATTGCTATTTTCTTTGCTGTAGCTACTCTTCAGGGAGATCTTTGTCTTTGGCTGGGCTATCCTTTTGATCCTCAAAATCTGCGTGTTCTATATATTTGAGGATGACCGCTTGGAGCTTGTCGATTTTAAGGATTTCACATCGCAATGCCTGGTAGCTCCATTCCTTAGCATTCTCTTCCAACCTTTTCCAATCTTCATCATACTTTGAGCCTGTCCTTGAACAGCTCGAATTGGTCGAAGGCGCGGGTAGCAAAACTCAGGAACTCCATTGTGATTTCTCCAACTGTCCTGTCCTTCATCTTCTCTTGGAAGTATGGTTTGATCTTCTCAGCATCCATTTGCATTGTTGGCATATCAGAGCCCATCATCAGCTTCAAATACTGAACACATTTTGCCTGGATTTCTTTGATCCATTCAATATCAGGATCAACCCTGCTCAGGATTTTCTCCAACCTCTCCTTTCGGTTGTCGAGGTCTCTGCGCCACACATCCACTAGCCAGTGATCTTCCTTTTCTAGCCCTAGCTTCTCTTCCCACATGGCCTCAGGCATCTGAAGGATGGCTTCAATTCTTGGGAAGGTGGAGTCGTAAGTTGCAAGGAAATTGGTGCAGAGCCTCTTTGTGCTCTCCAGGGACTGGATCAGGTCCAAGAACTTGTTGGTTGTCTGCACAGCCTTGCTGATTCCCATGTTTCTGACGTATGTGACCTATCAGAACCAATCTTTGGTGGTTTTCTCCAAGTTCTTCCTCATTTCCATTTTGTCAATCTGTTCTTTGGAGAGAAACTACGGTGCGGCTGTGGAGGTGGTGGGCAGGTCATCCACTGAGGACCATTGCTGAATGTAGTCCATTAACGCTGCAACCTGCGCCTTGAGCTCATCCTTGGAGACCTTGTCCTACTTTATCAAGTGCACCATGGTGGCCACCGACTCCTCAAGGTGCTTGACCTTTTGCTCTCTGGTTGTTGTCCCCAAATCAATGGTGGAGATACTATAACTCACCCCTGCCTGGCCAATAGTAGGCGTTGCAATTTGTGTTTCTCGTGAGCCAGAAGCATCCATTGTTATCTTGGATCGGATCTTGAGCTTCTTCTCCTTCTTTGTCATGATTTGGGACCGAGCCAAGATGGCCTCCAACCTCGCCCTTGTGTCCTTCAGCACAGGGGTCATCTTTTCAAGCTACTTCTCCAGCCATTCAGGCATAGTAGACTTATCCTTGGGTGAATCATGGCCGCCCTCACCCTTTTCAGTCAAAGGCAAGACTTCTGCCTCTTTCCCCTTTTGGGGTTTTCCTTTCTTTTGGGCAGCATCCTCTTCTTCATTGGAGTCATGAACGAATATGAGGCATTTGATAGGCAGCTTGGTGGATAACTATTGGATGGGAGTTTCTTCTTTCGCTGCCTCTTCTTCTTTCTTCTCTTTAGTAGCCTCGGCCTCAGGGCTCTTGGCAACATGGGTCTCAACCTTGGTTAGGTCATTTGTCTATTGCTCTTCTTGTGGCTGCCCTTTTTTACCACGTGGTGACTTTTCTGTTTCCTCCCCAACGTTCTTCAATTGCTGTGTCATCTCCTCCTCAAGGTCCTCATCGAAATTCTGGATGATTTTCTTGGCACCCGAGCCACCCTTTTCATCCCCACTCTCAGAAGAGCCTGTTTCCTCCTCCTCGTAGACCACCCTATCGATGGTTCGGTGCTCGTACTCGGAGTGCTCATAATACTCATCAGCTTCTTCCTCGACAGACTTTGAGGCCTCCTGCTCTTGCTTCTCCAACTCTTTTGAAATTTGCATTGTAGCTTCAATAGCTAGCGGCCCCGTTGGCGGGTGTGAAGGCTGAGCTATCACAAGGGCTTGGGTGAGGGCTACTTGGAGAGCTAGGTCAATTAAGATCTATGAGAGCTCAAGGGGGAGATTTTTCATATGCCTTGTAAAAGCCTCGGGCATAGTGGCAAGGGGAACAGGTGATGTTATTGTTGCTAGAGGGAGCGATGTGATTGTCGACATGGCAACATAAGAGGAAGGGGGAGTGGTCATGCCAGAAGAGGAGTCAACGTTAATTACTAACTCGGCCAGGGGTGAAGGGGCAAGATGGATAGAAATGTCCACAGTCGGCGGAGATGTGGCAACTGTAGCCAGGCAGATGAGCGAGGCAACAGAAGGACCAGAAAGAGCTGAGAGAGGCTACAACTTTGTCTTGCCCACTGCCTGTTTAAGCCTTTTGGGACATGGGCCTCCCATTTCTTTCTTTGCTTGGGCCTTGGGATCAGGAGACTAAGCGGTCTCTGTTTCCTTCCTCTTCTGGGACCTGGTGACTGGAGGAGACTTGGAGGTCTCGCCAGTCGATGTGGTGGCAGTGATGTCCTTCATGGCACTTGGCTCACTTTTGAGCCCTTCATAGGTTAGGACCACCCCTTGTTGCTTCAGATGCACCACCTACCCATCGACCCACTCCCTGTTGCAAGTTATGATTGGTTGGGTGATGGTGTCTAGGTCATCGACCTCCTGTTCATCCTAGTTGTTTGATGGTATAGGAAAGTTGGCAACTGCAGGGTACCTCGAGTGCGTAATGGTGGACTCATCCTCCTCCACCTGATCCAGCACTGGGAATGGTTGCACTCTTCTTAGGAACTGCACCATCATGCGCATATAGTGCCTTGTGCAGACCTTCTTGTCATCTTTACAGTCGGCCAAGAAATCTTCAATGTGGTATTGGTGGGCATATGCTAGCCCCAGTGCTTTCCTAACATGGACATGTGGGTCCATCCGTGGGTGAGCAGTGTACCAGTCAAAATGGTAATCCTTGAGCTCCTTCTCCAAGTTACTAGCACACTGGGACATTTATAGTCGGTACATGTCCTGGTCGAGGGTCATGGGGTAGGAGATTCCCACTATGTGTTTGTTGCTGAAGATTTCCTGGAGGTGTTGGAGCTGTTGAGAAAGCTCCAGGAGGATGACCGTGTCATTGGGGTAGCAGCGCAATCTATTTGGCCTTTCAGTGAAACCCTGGGCCCGAATGTATGTAAACTTGGGGAACTAGATGAACAGGAAAGCGTATTGCTTTAGGAGTGCCCTAGCGCTGTGGGAGACCCTCCTCTTGAAGTCTCCAGTGATCAACTTGATTATGTGGCCTATGAAGGCATCATTGACCCAGGCAGTACTCCTTCTTGAAGTTGCGGTATTGGAGCTGTGGGTACTTGTCATAGGCTTTAAGCCCTCGCTTCTGCCCCTGATCAGGTGCTACAAACAGCCCGTTGTATTATCTTTGATCTACAAGGGAGTAGATGAGGTAGGAGGTCATGTAGAATTTGGAGCTCTTCTTCACGTTGATGAACTGCTCATGGAAGCAGTAGCTAATGATGCCTCCCTAGTAGAATGAGACCTTGGTCGTGACATCCTCATTTCCTCGCAGGATCTGCTCAATAAAATAGGCCATCCACTCTTGGAAGAAGGTAGTCGTTGGAAGACCCCTGACCCTGCTCAACAAGGTTACAAAGTCATGGTAATCCTCGTGGAAATCGCTACAGAAGAGTTCTTGGGGAACCTTCGTAGCACTGCCCCTTTTTTCCTTAAGCCAATAGAGGTTGATTGACCTTTTGCAGTTTGTTGGATTTGCATTCCACGCCGCTTGGCATTCTTCTAGTGTGGGGACCTCCATCTGTTGGAACATGGGAATGTGGAATGTCTTGGTGATCCCCTCTGGCAACATGTCTGCAGGGATGTTTCCCTCATTATCCATGATTGTTCTGGTGTCTGGCTGATAGGCTTCTCGGCAAGGCATCACTAATTCAGGCGCCACGAGTGAGGGAGGGAAACCGGCGGCCTTAGCCAATCCGCTCTGCCGTATTAATCTAGCGTTCTTTGTTGTTGGGCTGACCCTGACCCTCTGAGTGAATTCATCTATATCAACTTGGCCAATATTGGTATCTGAAACCTCCTTGCAGTCGGTGGTGACCTTTGAGTGGAGTGGTTCGCCCAAGAACTGATACTTCATTTGATCTTTTTCCTCCTTTCCCCGAGCGGCCCTTCCTGACTTCTTGCCCTTATCCTTCTCGGTGGATGCCCCTGAAGTTCGCGCTCCTGATTCCATATATTCTCAAAACACGCTAGGTGGGGGATGTGGGATCCACACATGGTTGACGGACTGATGTCGAGGGTGATGATCACGACGTAGTCAAAGGTGGTGGGCTCCAGATGATATCTTCTCCAATTCGCTCCAATCTTGCAAAGTGATAATGACTCCCCAGATTGGGCTTTTTATACCCAAACTTCCATGAATGACTGCAATAAATACCCGTACGGCCGTGCGAAAAGTCGTTGGATTTAAATTTAGGTCCGTGGCAGCGGCGGCGACACCGAGGCCCGTAGGTCGGGGAGACGCGAGGTGACGGCCACCATAAGATTTTCGTGCTATTTGATCTGCAACGGCGAGGAGCGGCATGGGGCCTGGAGGGCGAGAAGCTGACAGACATTCGCCATCAGGGGCAGCGAAACCGCCACGAAATTCTAGGAGTGGAATTCTGGACGACTGGGCCCGGAAGAGTACACGACAGACAGGCCACGGTGAAGACCTCCGACGGAGATAAGGCAGGTGGGGTCCGAGGAGTAGGAGGCCACGGGAGGTTCGCTGTCGCGGACGGCAAGATCGAGACGGAAGTCTGGAAGCTGACATCCGGGGTCCGGGGCCCAGAGGGGCAGGCGCCGCCCTAAAAATTTTACAAGTTTCAGACGCAGGGCGGTAGGGCGAACTCCGAGTGCCGGGAAGATGCTTGGTGAACATCGCAAGGGATAGCATTTCTAGAGGGGAAACTCGAAGAGGGAAACTCGGACGCCCGGGCCTGGAATGGCCTAGGGCCTTTTAAGAGCCAAAATGCTAGAGGGACTCCCCGAGGCTCGAGAAGGCAGCAAAAACCAAAAGTGGAGGCATGATCGATTTATAATGGAACTTTGGAGCAACATCGACCATCTGAAACATCAAAAAGAGGGGCACACAAAATGATGTAGCCCCAAAAGGACCCGACGAGGCGAAAGAAAAGAGGGCCCCCATTCTAAACGGAGCATGTGTGCTGAGGGCACAACATAACTCTTGTACAACCCTAGCATGGTGAAATTTTTTGTAGTATTTTAAAATCGCTATGATCAGAAGTTAGCTAATAGTATCTAGTTAAGGCATGATTTTTCTAACAATTTTTTAATGAATATTTATTTTTTTACTAATTTTCTAAGTGGGAATTTCCTAAAAAGTAGAATTTTGGTTGTGTTGCCCCTACAAATTTTTGAAAGTAATAGATTTTTTTAATTTTAAATTTTTTAAAAT